>CM063183.1:41454611-41959611 GCA_031835075.1 Saguinus oedipus
GAATGTCTATTAATGACAAAAGGAAAGGTGGACACTTTAAATAGCACATATCATGGAAAGCAAAGAGTTACATGCAATGAACAAAGTGATATGTTCTTTTTTTTTTTTTTTTGAGACAGAGTCTTGCTCTGTCACACAAGCTGGAATACAGTGGCAGAATCTGGCTCAATACACCCTCTGCCTCCTGGTCTAAACAATTCTTGTGCCTCAGCCTCCCAAATAGCTGGGATTACAGGTGTATGCCACCACACCTGCCTAATTTTTGTATTTTTAGTAGAGATGGGGTTTTGTGATGTTGGCCAGGCTGGTCTCAAACTCATGGAATCAAGTGATATGCACACCTTGGCCTTTCAAAGTGCTGAGATTACAGGCATGAGCCATAGCACCTGACCAAAGTGACATGGTCTTAAGATAAAAGAGAGAGGGATGTTACTCTGTTTTCCAATTAGTTCAATAAGGCTTCCTAAAAGCAATAGAATTTTTGACGATTTGATGAACTGAATATCCATTATTGAGAGGAAATGTTAGGAGACACAGGACTTAGCAAATGAACAACGACAAACTATTCCAAGAGTGGGGACATATTCAAATATACATATGTATGCAATATATATGTATGTATATTTTCTCATATGCTCTTTTTATTCAGCTCAGAAGGAGGTAAAAGAAAAGCCCTTGGAAAGACTGAATTGTCCCTACTCAGGGTATTATAATTCTGACACATAGAGGATTCCTGAGGCAAGGAAATTCAGTGTCTTCCACAACTCATTCTCTCCACCTCTTCCATGTAGTTTCCATACCTTGGTGCACTGTATCTGCACTCACTCTTGGAGGCAAAACTGCTGCCAGGTGGTTTAGACAATCACTCAAGACAGTCTGTCTGACAGTAAGGATGGATTAATTGTGTCTCTTGATTTTTATTTATGGTGTGTTAGTGCTTGCTTTGAGCAAAGTATTGTAAGAAAGTTCATAGAAGTTTTTTATGAATGTGCTTGATAATAGAGACAGAGTAAGATTCTACTATATCTTTTTCATTAGAGTTTTCTGATCACAGTCATAAAGATCACAATT
The DNA here is from genome assembly GCA_031835075.1 of Saguinus oedipus. Lineage (NCBI taxonomy): Eukaryota > Metazoa > Chordata > Mammalia > Primates > Cebidae > Saguinus > Saguinus oedipus. The sequence continues at coordinate 41,455,683 of CM063183.1, forward strand.
TTTAAGTATCCCACTGTACACACACACACACACACACACACAGAAACAAGTGTTTAAAAGAAAAAAAATATTTAACTCCAATGCCTCTGAACTACTTTGATATTTTATCTCTCATTATATTATTTTACTAAAACAAATGTTGGATCATCAAATGAATTTCAGCATCAGCTGAAAAGTTATAACCCACGGTACAAAAAAAAAAAAAAAAAAAAAAAACAGATTTAAGAGTTACTATCATGAAGAGTAAGTTTCTCCCACAGTTTCTTATTGTTCCTCTGAGAGACAATTTTAGAGTTCTCATAAACAGAATAAGAAACAAAATATGGGACAGAAAGAAAAGGAATATAGTCTTACCTTTAACTCAAATATAATCCAAGAAAGACTAGAAGTTAAATTGAGCTCTGGATTCAAAGTTAAGGAGACACATCAGGCAAATGGATGTATCAGATACCAGCCATTGGAAAATTATGCAAGCAGACAACATAGGATGAAGAAAATAGGGCTGAAAATCAAGTACCATTTTATCTATATGCTTTGCTAATCAATAGGAACTTGTATTTTAGAAAATCTTTGTAAAAGAGATGGCAAATAATCAGAAAGTAAAGAACTTAATTCAAGTGGGATGGAAACAATTATTTTTATATTTTGAAAATTCATGGAGTAAAAATGGTTTGAAAAAATAATTAAATTTTATTACTGAGAAAAATGCAAATAGATATTTATATTTTAGACTAAACATGTGTCCTGAAATACACACATTTCCAGTAAGGGATTTGAATCCCAGATCTCCTTAATAATTTTTACTATGGATATGAATCAAAGGACATAGTCACCTAGCAAAAGAGTCATCACAGAATTTGAATGAGTTTAAACCAATTTAACTCATACATATGAGCATAGTGTAATTTAAATATTAATGTTCCCATGTGCTTATTTTATTATAATTGAGTTATAAAATCAGTGGTTACAAAGAACACATCAAATTAATATTTAAACCTGGTTCATTGATAATTGAAGACAATTGAGAAATTGCCAAACTCTATATATCAATGGAAAATGAGAATTTTCCCAAGGCTGAGGTAAATAAATTTTATAAATACAATCTTAAGAGAAAACAAAAATCTGAATATATTAATGGGTCATCCCTCTATCTTCTTCCAGGAACTACAAATATTGACATGTTCTTTTTTGAATAGGTACCTTCTTTCATACCTTCTACCCCTTCTACTATAATTATATTTGAAGTTTCTGGTAAATTAACTATTTTATGTAATCATTGTTACGTTCAGGCTGTTAAAATTGGGAAACAGTGTTATATTTGAGAACTTATACAGATCAGTGTTTCATGCTTCACTATTTAAGAATCCAAAGTACCCAACTATGCTATTTTACTTTTTAAAGGAATGGGATTGCAACTAAAAAATAAATTATTTGTGCACATACGACTTGTATAATTTTAATGTAGAAACTGCATCACATTATAGTCTTATATTTAAAGGTGTTTTTTTCACGACATATGCAAAAGGTAAAACAAAGTCGATAAGCAGAAAAGATAGTATTTAAGAATATTCATAAATAAGTAATAAATTTATCTTTCTTGTAAAATTGTATGCAAAGGTTAAAAAAAACTGTTTAAAAGAGCTCTTATTTATAAAAGTGGAAATGACTTTTACGACACACTGAGGTAGTTTTTCATTACTTACTAGTTTCCATTAATTTTTCTATCCCATATTTACCAGCTCTTATACTTCCATAAGATTAGTTTACAGGGTGAGAAGAAACATGGAGTGAAGGCGAGATTTAAAATAAGTTAAGTTGATGTCAAGAGTTAAATTACTTCAAAAGTTTAAATTACAAGGAAATGAAGAGTAGAAAATGTGTGCCGTTTTCCTGGTGAGAAGATCAGATGTTCTAGCTCTTCAGCCAACCAGCTGGCAAGTTTAGCCAAAGGACAGATTCATTAGGCTTCAATGTGGCTATTACACAAAATAAAGGAATTCACTAGATGGATTCCTGAGATTCCTTTTTGAATAAACAATTTTTAAACTACTGCTTAAATGAATTGTTTAAATTCATATCAATTTCGTCTATACATCATTCTGCTCCACCTGTCCCTATACAAAAGAATCACATTTCAGAGTTACAAATTTACTTGCCAAATTCCTAGTCTATTACCAAATTTAAACTCAATTAAAAAGGTACAATATAAGCAATAAAAACTGAATATAACATTGATAATAGTGTATAATGTAAAATATATGATTCTCATGAAATAATTTAAAAAAATATTAACAGTGGGGATTTGGCGATAGTGTGATTATGAGTAGGTTTTAAAGTTTTTTTCTGTATCTTTCTTAAAACCACTATCAGCTGTGAGGTTTATAAAAAAATAAAATTAACTGTATTTGGAAACAAAACAAAAATACCATATTAATATTCTGTTCTCTGCTTATTACCATCTGTTTTCTGCTTACTTGATTAATCTGTGAGCTGGGAACTTCAGGAATTAAACCAATATATTCAAACAGAAATCTTATGACAAAAACTTAAAAGTTTAATATTATCTGGTAGTGGGAAGAATAAGGAGGAAAAGGCACCTCATTTATTGTAAATAGGAATGTAAATTGAAACAGCAGTTAGTAAACTAAACTGTCATTAACTTTCAAAATTAAAAATATAATTAATCAATTAATCACAGTTCTCACAATCAATCCTAGAGATACTCTGACCAATATACACAAAGATTTCATGTATGAAGGCGTTAAACTAGTTTAAACCCGTGAAGGTTTAAAAAAGTAAAAATTTAAATGGTCTTCAATAGAGAAATAACTAAATATTAGTTTGTTCAAGCTAAGGTATATATGATGTTACTACAAAGAATGGCACAGAAAAACTCTGAGGTTTTGACACATAGTAATTGGTAAACTATAATCTTGATTATGGAAAATAAGCTGCATAATTATTTTATATGCGTGAACATATTTATAAAGATATTGTTGCCTAGAAAAAGACCTGGGAATTTTTCAACGCCAAGTTATTTTAGTGGTTATCTATGAAGAACAGAGTAAATTAATGAGGGAATTGTGTGGTAAAGGGAACTCTTCACTTAGGTATTTTTTTTGAATTGCCTGAACATATTCACCAAAAGCATGTATTTATATATTAAACACAACAAGTATTAATAAATGCACATATATAAACACACATACACATTCATAGCAATGTACAGACACATATGTATTTTAAACATGATCATAAACAATGTTGGAAGGTTGTAAATATCAATCAAATAACATGCTATAGCAACGGAAATATTGCTTTGTAGAAGTTTCACAGATTTCCACTCAGCTGTCCACAGTAAGGGTCACTGGGGCTGAGTGTGGTCAGTTAACTGCCTATCTCCTTAGGGTGCAACTCATGCCATTGTCCAGGGTCTGTCCCTTAGCTAGGCAAGCCCAAAGAGGAGATTTGGTAGTTTTACAGAGGGTGGTTTCATTTCCCAAGTGTGACTGATATTTACTATGTTCATAACACCAGTGTATAAAATAAGATGCCAAGTTATTAATTTCCTCTGAGAAAGTACCTATCACAGAACATGAAATACTTCCATATTGGCAATATCTCTGTCAATATGGATGTCAAATGTTATTTATTCATTCATGATGAGAAGTTTACCTGTTATAGGAATGTGAATATGCATATGCACTCATCCTTCAGTATTTGTGGGGATTGGTTCCAGGACCTCCTGGAGACACCAAAATCTATGGATGCTTGAATCTCTGTTATAAAATGGCTTAGTATTTACATATAATCTATGCACATCCTCCGATATTTTAAGTCATCTCTAGATTACTTATACCCAATATAATATAAGTGCTACATTAATAATTATACTGCCTTGTTTAAGAAACAATGACAAGATAAAAATTCTGTATATTTTCAGGGCAGACTCAATTTTTTTCCCAATTATTTTCAATCCATACTTGATTGAATCCACAGATGTAAAATATGCAAAAAACGGGGGGCCAGGCCGACTGTATATATAACTGTTATATTTCTCTCCCTCCAGTCTAATCAGACTTACAATGGGAACTAAATCCTAATCAAAAGAGTATTTGGGGAACATGGATTCTAAACAACATGAATGACATTATAAAATTTATAGGAATATTGGCCCGGGAAAGCTTGACACCTTTATCTCAATTCAATGACTTGCCTCCATCTCTAGAGTAGGGATGAAGTTGTCAAGTTCTCTAAGCAGTATTCAGATAATTACTGCTAATATTTGCCCCTGTGAGTTTCTTTTCTTTAGATATGTTAATACATTTAAGTCCTATGTGCCTGGGGCCCAGCTCAGGTACTTCTGCAAAGCTCTGCTCTGAATCTTTGCTTATGATTCCATAATTCCCAGAAAATAAATTTGGTTACTTAATCTTGAGCAAAAGAGTTCATGACATCACATTCAACAGAGAACCTGAAAAATTATGTTTATATTCTAACTGCAACTATATAAAATATATGTACATGTTAACAAAAACTGGAGGGCAATGTACAAATTGTAAAAAAAATTCAGTGTGGAGAAATAAATGGCTTTTTTCCTATGAACTTCTTCAGAATAAATAAATAGAAACATTTTTAATAAAACTTAATATTATAATTTTAAGCAAAATTGACCCCATCTGGTCATCTGGTCAAATAACTAGTAAATTATTGGTAAGGTATTTTGGCCTTTTCATTGATGAATAGTGGTTTATGGATATGTACATCAAACAAAATATTATAAATGTACTTAAAATTACATCAATGTATGTAATAGGCTACCAGGCAGAGGCATGGGAGGAACGTTTACAATCAGGGCAAGTTCAAATCAAAACGTAAGCAGAGAAATTGTCTAATGGTTGTTCAAGTAGAAATGTTTAAGTGTGGTGATTCATGAATGGTGTACACAGAAATCAGTGCTGGTAATAGATAGCTAGAAAGTGCTGTTCACATCAAACAGTGATTACTATAAACCTCTAATTATGTGCTCTGGAGAGAGCCTTGTGCCTTTCCCACTGTAATTTCTAGTTCTTAAACTGGAACTCTATGACTTCAATTCAAATCTCAATGGCTTCTTAGCTGTTAAATGTAGGCTTTCCCATGAATAACCGCTGATACAATCTGCAGTACCCTGCTGTACTCAAGCCGACTTTGACAAGAATAATGAGTTTTCTCTTTGATTTCCATGTGTAATGATGGTTTGCAAAAACAAATAAATAAATAAATAAGACTGGCAGTTTGCTATGAAAATACTTGAGAGGGTAGACTTGACTGAGTCAAAGAGCTTAACACAAATTTAAACAATACTCGTGCCCCAAGAAAACAATCGTTAACCTCATCCTAATTGTAGCCAATTCACACGTTAGCTAAATACCTGCAGCATTTTTTATGTTGAGGTTGGGACCAGAAAAGATTCAAAGAGGAAATCTGGAAAGAGAGAGACTGATTTAAAGACAACACCAACAAAATGTTCAGCTGTAAGTCCTGCAAAAATTGCAAAATAATGGACCTCTTCAATCATATTTATTAACCCCAGTGACTTAGGGGTTTTGCCTTGTTATTAACTAAGTTATCCACAGAGGATATCTACATTTTGCAGCACTTAAGTCATCCACTCTGATTCACTAAATCATGCCTGCACTTGACATGCTTCCTCTTTTGCTAGGTTAGTGCAGGATCTGCAACTGCCCTTTATGACTCAGCTCGCTTGGCTTTCCATGTCGTTGATCCTCTAGTGAGCAAGCCGTGGAAGAAAGCGGCATTGCATGTAAAGAACAGCAATGGCCAAACAGAGCTAATCAAACTATGGAAATTAGAGTGACCCTTTCTTTCCCATTTCTCAGATTGGAAGAAGGAACATACATTAGAAATAACCTGTTACAATCAGTTTTGCAGAAAATGAGTAAGTTCTAGAAAATTATAGAGAAAAGTATTATTTCTCATTGAATAAGGGATTCATATACCCCTTTCCATGAACTAAAGACTGAAGAATCACAAACCAAACAGCTTTGGTTCTTGTCAAGAGCACACTTCCTGTGGCTGCATATCCCTGTCCTCAGAAAGGAGTTCCCACCTTCCTGCCTGATGGATTTTGCAGACATGTATGTCTGCAAAATGATATAGGGACCTTCCAACCAAGAAGAGATAGAATTCCTGTTCTCATAAAAACTTGTCATTTTTGTACCAGGTTTACACATTCTCTAACAATTATTTAACTTTCCCAGTGTGTTATTTCCAACATCTGGGCTTGGAGGATGGTGTTGTATTCGTAAGAGAACAGCACCTGTTATCCTATACCATGTAAACTGCTTTCAGAAAGTAATGTAATTTGAACAAATTCTTGAACTTAAAAAAGTTGCATTTACAATTAAAAGAATGCCATTATTCTCCAAATGTAAAAATGATGCTTTTTTTTTTTTTTTTCAGAATATTAGGGGTTGTTTGGCACTGTACAATTTACATGTTTTTATTCTTTAGTCTTTTTTTTTTTTGAGACGGAGTTTCGCTCCTTACCCAGGCTGAAGTGTAATGTCATGATCTTGGCTCACCGCAACCTCCGCCTCCTGGGCTCAGGCAATTCTCCTGCCTCAGCCTCCTGGGTAGCTGGGATTACAGGCACGCACCACCATGCACAGCTAATTTTTTTTTTTTTTTTTTTTTTTTGTATTTTTAGTAGAGACGGGGTTTCACCATGTTGACCAGGATGGTCTCGATCTCTTGACCTCATGATCCACCCACCTCGGCCTCCCAAAGCGCTGGGATTACAGGCGTGAGCCACTGTGCCCAGCCTTATTCTTTAGTCTTATACCAAATAGATACTGAACAACTGCTATACCCAAGAAAGTACTAGAAATGGTGGATTTAAAAAAATACATTCTGGAATGGAAATTATACATTTTATAAACTGTTTGGGAAATTATACATTTTATAAACTGTTTAACCAAACAGTTTATAAACCATATGTGTCCACCAAATATAATTTTAACCCTATCTCTATCCAAAAATAACCACTACTTATATTGGCAGCAAATTAATGACCATAATGGTCTGGTTATGTTTCTATTTACTTTAGTATGGCCTACCAGGGGTCAACAGCAGAAGGAATTACTCTTAGGCCTGGGTTCCCCCTACTTTAACAACAGAGATAATAAAGGCTTTTAAAATACTGACCTAAGGAATTTTCCAGGCAAATCCATAGATACTGCCTCATTATCTGTATGTCAGAAAGGAGCCCATGTTACCCTCTTGTCATAGCAGTATCCTTTCTCCACATTATGCAAAAAATAATTTTCATATAGTCCCAGAATATAACTGATACAAAAATGGGTAAAATAAGTTATTTCATGAATGTCCACATTTCTTAGCTTTAAGTGACCTATGAATCTTAGTGTTCCACCAGCCAAATCAGAAATATCCTTTAAGTAAAATAAAAGCAAGTATACCCATTCATTCAATTTTCAAAAGGCTACTCCATACCAAACCAATACAGTGTGTAAATATGAAAATTAATTAAAATACTGTATATAAATTATTAACAGCTACTGCTATTAAAATTACATTAAACTCCCTTGAGCTAGGCTAACATAATATGAGCTCTCTTTTTTTTTTTTTTTTCAATTTAGTAAAGGACAGAACTTGGCTTAGTGAATGAGTTTTGGTTTTTATATTGTTTGTTCCAATTCACTTATCTGAAATTTTAATCACATAAAAGTACGTTACCATCAAAACAGCACCAAGCATAGTAATTTGATCTTTCCACTGGATTCCAAGAAAAATCTCATGCTTCATTTATTTTCTTTCTTAGATGAAAATAACACTTCCTTAGAATGTGTTTCTGTTCTTCCCATACAGAACTGAGTTTTGTAAATTAAAGTAGATATAATCTACTTTTGACCTTCTCCAATGAGAGTACAAATAGAGTAATTAATAAACTCTTGGTAATTGGGATGAATTAAAGAGCTTAAACAGAAAAAGTAGATTTCATTCTGCTTGAAGATTAAAGTATTTATCTGATAATTAGATTGCATCAATTATCAATCTTTCTCCTTATAAGAAACCTCATAAAATGTTAAAATTAATTTACTCTCTGTGTGTATGTGTATATGTGCATGTGTGATGTGTGTGTACATATGCATATATATATACTATACACATATACATGTAGAGAGAGACACATACACACACACATATACATATAGATAGACACATATATAGGCATTTTCCATACATAAAATTTACATAGTTGTATGTATGGAAAAACATACAATTTACATAGAAGACTGGAAAGAGATAGCCAAAAGTATAAATCATTGTTGTGAAATGAATAAATCCTTTTTTCTTTTATATTATTTTGTATATACTAATATTTTCAATTCATCATGCATTACCTTCATATAGTTAGAAAACACCTCATTTCTAAGTGAATGAAAAGCAACTGACTTGATGTTTGGTGTTTTTTTCCTCCTCTGAACTTTCAGAAGATACTCATTTAATCTGATATGAGTTGTTGTGTTGTTTTGTCTTTTTTTGTTGTTTTGAGACAAGGTCTTGCTCTGTTGCCCAGGCTGGAGTGCAATGGTATGATCATGGCTCACTTCAGCCTGGAACTCCTGGGCTCAAGCAATCCTAAGTGTGGGGATTACAGTTGTGAACCACCACTTTTGGCAAGTTTTGCTTTAAACTGTATAAAATCTGACTTAAAATATCTCTTTTTGAAAGTCATTTACAAAATTTTATTCTAGATCTATCTTATGTCAAATTATAACATCCACAAGCTAATATTTCAAAGCACTAGATTAGCCCATGCCCCAACCACTTTAAAATTTTTCTGCTTGAAAGTTCATACGTAGCAAATTAACTGCTATCTCTGGTAGAGATAGACTGGAGGGAACCAGAGGGGAATACTCTGTTATTAATGTTATATTTTTGTGTTCCCATCAATGAACTCTTCTCAGCTTAAATCAGAAAAAAAGAAAAAAAGTCAATTCAATTCCTTGTAGACTTCTTTGCGAAAGTGAGAATATTTAGGGAGACCAAGTTTCCAGAGAGGAATGAATCAGAAACACAGTCTCCAATGTATCTGGGAATCCGAGCAATGGGTCCTGACCTTCCTTCTCTCCACATTCACTCCCAACTCCTCAATTTCCATATATTCTGTTTCTTTATTTTGTTAGGTAAAAAACATAATTCCAAACAGGCAAGCACAATCTTCTTGATCTATAAACAGCAGAACAAAAAAGCAGGGATAATGGGGAGTTAGAAAACAGTTCCGCGGCAGAGAAACTATGAGTAATCAAGGACCAAAGGAGCCCAGGCAAAGATGATATGGACAGGAGAGCTCAGCCCCAGGTCTTCAACAGGACTTGAAGATTAAAGTATTTATCTGATAATTAAATATTATTCTGAAAGACCATGGTTATCACAGACTACAGGGTCTAAAAGAAGTACTCAGCTTCTTTTAGAGTTGACTGGGGGTGGGTGGAGTAGAGAAGGAGAGTAGATGGGTCTAAATTCAGTTGTCTTCTATTATAAGAAGATAATTTGATTTATGTATGAGTAGGATAATCAGAGCTTGGGAGCCCAGGGTCAGGAGAATTAAAGAAATATAGTTGTATACCTAAAACAAATTTCTCCCATGGTACATTTATACCTATGTTACAGAACTGCACGTTCTGCACATGTACCCCAGAACTTAAAGTAGAATAATAATAAAATAAATAAAAACAAATTTCTCTCTTGCTCTCATCTCTCCCTCTTTGTATCTTTCTCCCTTTCTTCTCCTCTCTCTCTCTCTTTTCCTCCCTCCTTCCCTCTCTTTCCCAGGATTCCCACAAATATCATTTCTGCTGCCTGGATGATTCTTTCCTCTCAAAGCTCATATTAGTCAACATGCTCAGCCCCCAAGACACTCCCAAATTTCAGTGTAAATGTTATTCCTTCAGATAAACTTTATCTGCCATTTTCCCCCTTCTCTCTCAGAGAAATAAAGTGCAGCCATAGGAAACAGAATATTTGCTGGTGGAATTCCAAATATCTTTCATCAGAAAGGGAAGTGGTTTGGAAGGGCAGCAGAGTTTTGCCACTGTCCTTGAAATGCTACTGAATTGATTAAAGTGTTCTTAATGCCACTGACTCATTCAAGGTTAAAGTATGCTGTACCAAACTAAGGATTTTCCATATGGATCATTCTAATTTTTTTCATATTTTATATTTGCCACTTTGGGTACCTCCAAACATCCAATACATAAGAGACAACTGGAAATACAAAAACTTTGATTTTTTTTTCCTTGTGAATTCAAGATAAAATTTTCTGCAAGATTTGGCACTTGATTACCCAATAAAAGTTCATTTAAGAAGCTATTCTAAAAGACATTTGAACATTTGGGGTTTAATGCCCAACTATGATGATTAATTAGCTCTTTCTGATTTTTATATAGTGTGAAACAGAAGCAATAGCAGGCAGTTTATTTTACTCTAAAGAAACAAATGCAGAAAATCTTTGTCTTTCTTGTTTTTCACTTCTAGAAACAGCACAGTGGATGGGATGCTCTGGCAGATAAACAGCATAGAAAAATGATAAGATTACCTGACCGTCCATCTCTCTGGAAGTCCACATGATACCATTCTCCATCATTCACCTTCTTCAACAGGGCTTTTATTTTTATAGTACCTGACCCCATGTCCAGGAGGAGGTAGAGGTGGCCGTCTAGCATCTCAATAGCAAAGAAGTCCACCTTGATCATCTGTGGGTGCTTGGCATCTTTCTGATGTCTTGGCTTGCCATGGCTGAATAAGATGAGGCCATTTGGCTCTGTTGTACGGAAATCAAATGATATGGAGCCTGTTTTCTTTGCATTCCATTTAGGCAAAGAGATGAAAGACTCTGGGGTTTCAAAGGTGATTGGGTCTAAAGTTGCAACATTCTCACATTTAAATGCCACCACTCCATGGATCTTCATCTTAGGATCTCCCTGCTTGGCAAGTCGAGATAATTCAAGCCTCACATCATTATTTTTATAAACAACCTGTGGGCAGAGAATAGCAGTAAGAAACTAGTCTCCAAGTTTTATATCTGAAACTTGTCATCAGCTCATGTAACTTGCAAGGACATCATAAAAAGGCACACAATAGTTAATTATGATGTATGAAGGCAGCATTTTTCAGGCAAATAAAAATTATGTGTCAATTCATAGAAGAATAATCTTAACAATTTCATTCTAGTAATGTGTGTGCAGATGAACACATACATGTGCATATGCACACACAAACTGCTTGTATTTAACTCAAATAATGAAAGATCTACATATATCTTTAATTTCATGTGTAAATTAACATGTTAAGACTTGAACTTATAAAACCTTTTTGTTTTGTTAGTTGCCTATGATGCTTTTAAAATTAAATATAAGCATTAAGGTCATTCAGTTTTCTCATTATTAAAGCATTTGAAATTGGATACTGTTATAGATCAGTCTACTAAAATATTGGATCTCTTCTATTATCTATATAGCTACTATAGATATTAACTTTGCAAGATAGTCACAACAAATTAAAGTATAAAACAGCCCGATATCTCTCCAACAAAAACCCCAAAATACACTAAGGTACAGAAGATCCCTACCCTGCATCAATAACTTTGAATACTGTTAAGAAACGTGGCACTGCCACAGGTAGAATATGGTGCGTCCTCTCAATCTATTCAACCTGTGTTCCTGGTGATCAATTTCACTTTTAATTTACACAGACTCTGAGCTGTTGTCTTGTACTCTCATTTTCCAAGGCACTTCAGTTAAAGAGGCTGGGCACTTCTGATTGCTTGCTGATAGACCTATGGCTTTTTGGTCTCCCATTAACACAATTGGTAAATTCACTGACAGGGTTCATAGTGTCATACTTTTGCTATCACATCTCTTTATTTTCTTCTTTTTTATTTTTATTTTTTATTGTACTTTAGGTTCTGGGGTACATGTGCAGATCATACAGGATTGTTGCATAGGTACATACATGGGAAGGTGATTTGCTGCCTTCATCCCCCCCATCACCTATATCTGGCATTTCTCCCCAAGTTATCCCTCCCCATCCTCCCCACCCCCAACTGTCCCTCCCCTATTCCCCTTTAACAGACCCCAGTGTGTGATGCTCCCCTCTCTGTGTCCATGTGCTCTCATTGTTCAACACCCTCCCTATGAGTGAGAACATGTAGTGTTTGATTTTCTTTCTTGATTTTCTTTCTTGAACACTTTAATAAATTCATAGATATTTTTGACATAAGGATAAAGAAAGAAGGATAGCTTTGCTCTACAAAATGCATACAGTGGATAATCATATTTCAGAAATACATAGACCATACAGATTTAAGAGTGAATTAGTTATGTAGGGCCACATATATATCTAGGTTATTTTAAGAATAACATATATATATATTCTTATATAAAATGTATGTATGTATATTTTTAATATTTTAAATCAGGAAAAATAAGACAGCCTATATCTGATTAGTGTGCTATGAAGTCAACCAAGTCAATGCAGCCGTTATTCCAAACCCACGGCCAACTGAACCAACAGATGCCTGTTGAGTTTCCTGATAGGACTTGTTAATGGATACTTTATTTTCCAAGTAATTAAGAGTACATGCTTGGGTATTGGACTTCCTGAGTTCAAATTCTGACTCCAGCATTAGTGAACTTAGAAATCTGTCTAAGCCTGTTTTACTTCTTTAAAGGGAAACAATATTTCACATAATGGTTATAATAATTAAATAAGAAAATACATGTAAGTAGGAAAATCTACAAAAGGCATTCATTCTAATGCCAAGTACACTGTAAGATTTCAGTAAAATGTTAACTACATAAAATATATGATAATAAAAATCACCCCTTTACCATCATCTAATAGAGATTTTAGTACTAAATTTATCCATGATAAGACAAAGTTTAGAAATTAAACCCACACACGTAATTGGCTTTTATACATGATTTGTGCCAACTAAATAAGTCACATCTTTTCGATGTTGGGCCTGGTGTTTCAGTTTACCTTCATCTTGGAGAAGTATTATAATAAAGAACATGATATCCCTTATTCTTTGAACAAATATGTACAATGATTTAACAAACATCTACTGACAACAAAAGAAGATAAAATGAACGTGAGCAATGACAAAAAGGAATTACATTAATTCTTAAGAAGACTTTTTTAAAAAGAGAAAGATCTATTAACTCTTCGAAAAATTTATTTAGGACTGCCTTTCTTTAGAGATCTTTAGAGGCAGAGAAAATGCTTTTCAAGGATGACTTTTCAAGTTTTATCACTCCTCATTATGACTTTCATGCTACTCAAACCTGTATTATTTTTCTTTTTTCCTATTGATTTATATTCTAGTATGTGGACATTCTTTTGACATAGATATTGATTAAGAATAAGTATTTTCAGACCCAAATAATGCTTCTGTTGATCAATGCCAACACTCATTCCTCAAATAGAACTACTGTAATAGAATTGAGTGTTTCTGACATGAACAAGTGGGTTTTAGCCCTGGGATATTGTCTCTTGAATCTGACAGCAGAGACCATAAAATTGAAGAATGAGGAGTAGTTATGTCTGGGCAAGGATTTCAATGAGACATAATCTTATAAGTGAATCAGGTGTCTTGGTGATGAAAAAGTTCAGGAAGATACTTAAAAAAAAAGTAGGGATAATTCCCTGGGTAAAATTTCTTAAGGTTAGCCATGCATCTCAATAAATAAATAAATCTCCACCAGAATCAATGCTTTATACTGACAAGAACCACAGCCCACCTCAAGATCAGTGTCTGGCATAGAGTAGACGCTACATAATTATTTGTTGATTGTTGAATAAAATTCTTCTTTCACTTTTTTAAAGCTAGTTCCCAGATTATAGGCTTTTATAAATAATAATATTTAGACCTACAATTAAAATACAACAGAATATGGTATTGTGGACCAATCTCATAAACTAATTACTATTTTGCTCTATTTCTCTAGGAAAAAGCATAAACTTGTGCATATCCAGTTTAAAATTGACAAATTGGACCATGCCTGGGGAACTTTCATCTTCAAACACATTTTGTGGGGGTATAAATTCCTTTTAGAATGAAGAGTGTCTGAGTTAAAACTCTCCAGAGGTTTATACACAAAAAGGTACACTGTGCTTCTCCTCAAGATACTTCTTGTAGGAAAGAACTATCTCCAGATAGAAGAACTCTTTCCTACAAGAACTGTCTTGAAGAGAAGCACGGTTGTATATTTTTTCTTCCCGTTTTGTACTCTTTGAAAAGCTATTCTGGAAAACAGAAAAGCAATTTTGAATAGGTAGGCTTATGGCTCTCAAATTTATACTACTAATTCATCTGACCTAGATTTTATAATTACCCTACTTTTCTAAAGTTAGACCTACTCTTAAAATGAACTGAATCTAGTTCAATTAGAATAATGAGTAGCTACTAAGTACTCTAAATCTTCTAAAAATTCATGTGTAAGCTATTTTTGCTTCTTTCTGAAACAATGTGGCACTCAATCATGGAAGCACCTTATAATTATTCATACATTTTTTATTCTCATGCCAAAAGTTGCAATTTACATGTTTCACTTTTGAGCAAATTTCTATATACTTTATCATTATAATAATTGATGGTAATTTGGGCACACTCATTTGTATCTGTTTATAGAATCAAGGTTTATTTTGGGACATTGTTTTTCTTTTTTTAAAGAGTGATTCAAAACGTTGAATTTTACTTCCTTGCTTCATGGGTTTCTTTTCCCCCTCCTGAAACAGTTGTAAGAATTTTTAAAATGTCCTTCCCATGTTAATATGAAAAAATAGGGAGTAATATGTTTGCGTTTTCACATTTTTAGAGTTGACCTTTGAGGAAGACAATCATTGAGTATTATCCTTCATTTTAATGATACTCCTGAAAACATGACAGCAATGCAGAGAAAATAAATAGCCTAAAGAATAGGAGCTTAATAGTCTGTATATTAAGTTGGTTCAATCTCAAAGCTATTATCTAAGCCAAGTTGTCTAACCTCTCTGTCTCAGTTTCTGAATTTTGGAAACTGACATCTATAAAGAAAATGCATGTCGTATCTCCAAATTCTTGAGCATTTCCCCCCTCACTCTGTGTGATTTGGGACAGACATAAAAGATGCTCTACTCTTCCTGCCCTTTTTTCTGGCTTTTTCCACTTGTGATTTTTGATGCCAGGATATTATTCTCTACTTTCAGATATACTGAAATGTTAATCCATTAGTAAAGATAATGTTCACTGCATCTTCAGGTACACAGACACGCCTCAAGGATTATATCTAAGGTTTGTACAGATGGTGTTGAAGCACTGGTAGCTGACAGATAAGGCTCTTTCCACAGAGAGTGGGAGTATGTGAAATTCAGTGTGAAAATATTTGCCACTCAGATAATGACTTTTTAAAATAAATATATGCTTCGGCTTAGAATTACAGTGAGGGTCTTAACTTCATTAACATGCATGATGAAGACTTTTCATTTCTTAACTATGGGAATATGCAGGATGGTGAAATAAGCACCAAAGTTAAAGTGTTGTTTAGATATTTAGACTTTGCTATGACCCTCCCTGAGAGAACATGAATGGCTCATATTTTAATTTATCTTGGTTTTCACTCCCATTTGAGGCCTAACAATCTGGTCCGCATGTCAGATTTCAGAGAGAATTCCAGCTCACCCATTTGTAAACCTGTTACCTTGCGCAAGTTCCTCAACCTTGCCAAGGCTCAGTGTTTTATTCATAAAGGAGAATGATATCTACCATATTAGGGTTACTGTAATAATCAATTATATTTTAGTTAAAGTGCTAATATCAGGTCCTAGCACGAGTAAGTGCTCAAGTAAATATTCATTGCTTTTATTACTGTTATTATTATAAATAACTTTCTTTTATTCTTACACTGAATTGATGGAGCTACACAATTTAACTGTCATAACAAAGGTAACAGCTGTCAAGGTACATAGTAGTTGATCATTCACATTTTTAAGGGAATTAAATATTGCTTAGATCAGCAGGATCAAATGTATTCAGCAAATTGGGGCTTCCTTTTTCATCCTGATATTTACATTGCAGTTTGACATACACAACAGGCTTTCTCTGTAAAGTTTCTTACCTAGAAAATACACATAGCAGGCTAGCTAACCTAGGAGTTGTGTTTTCACCCGTGAAAGGGTTTCTGTAGCATCTAACAATGACAGCTACTGCTATCACCAAAGCCACCACAACAATCAGTTAAGATTTACCAGTTCACTTTCTGGCAGGCCCTATTATAAGAGTTTTATATAAATTAATGGGTTTAATTCCCATATGCATCCTAGAAAATAGATAACATTATTCTACGTTATCAATAAATATCTGGAGGCACACAGCCATTGCATGTCTTTCTTCATGATTATGTCTAATCCTGTTTGAATATCCAATGACATTTACCTCAAACTTTATCTTTGTTTCAGCAGGAAATTTATCTTTGTTTTTGATAGCAGTTGCTAAGTAGATTCACAATCAAACAGCTGTTTGTCACCAGGCAGAACGATAACCTTTCAATGAGTTACATGTGCTTTCCAAAAACCAGTATTTTTCCTTCATTTGTTCTCATTAAAATATCTCTAAGTGAATCAAATGTCACAAGTAAGTAGAGGAATTTATTGTACGTCTACTTATTAAAATGTTCTTTCAAGTCCAGTTATAGCAGATTACCTATTTCTCTGTTTCCAAGATGATACTGTAGTTCTTTCAACACGTATGTCTTTTAGAACATAACAAATATATCTTAAAAGTCTATGTGGTTTAAAATTATCTAAGGGGACTGTTGCTTTTATATTTTTGTTTGTTATTTGTTTAAAATGCAGTTAGTGTTTTTACTCTATTAAGATCAAGTGAAAATACTTATTTCAGGTACCTGAATTTAATCACTATTTTCACCTACAACCAGAAACTAGGCAGAAAGTGAAAAGTACAAGCGCCATCCAGTAAGTAGCAGACAAATTGCATTTGCTTTGCCATGATCTGGGTAAGAAAGAAGTCAAAAAAGGAAATGCAGCATATTACAACTTTCATCCCCAACATTAACTTATTTATTATTTTGAAATTGTGTTTCAATTCTGACACTTTCGATTCAACCAGATATGCATTTTTTAGACACATACTGTATTAGGATACTTAATCAAATTCAATTACAATCATCCCCTGTGCATATGCCTAGTTCCATAGAATGTGTTCCACTGAGAATAAACTAGTTTAATTTCTCTTAAATATTTGCTATTGGCAAACATATAATAAATAAACTATATGTGATCAACACATACATACACACATAGACGCACATACACCCAAAGTTTAAACATTATCCAGACACACCATACATCAAATTTAATGTAATTGATGTCCATATAAATATGAACTTACATTAGAATATATGGTATACCTCTCAACAGATACACAGGTAAGTAGATAATACATACTTATGTATGTCATAGGCATAACAAAACAAAATTTGATAATTTCAAAAATTAGAGAGTTTTTAGCTGAAGGAGAAACATGGTCCTACTAATTTTGTATCAAAAATGTCTTATTTCAAAAGCAAATTTTAGCATTTATAAAGTTGGCACACTCCATAAAAAATGGTTGTAGCCTTCAAAAACTATTCTTTTATGATTAAATAAAAGTAGAAAATTAGACATTTCCTTTCATGTTTCTGCCACCATGAGGAGACAATCATAAAAGCAGAATAGAGGCAAGGTAGTCACTTTTTAAAATCTTCGCACCCATTGTTTTATCCTCCACCCAAAATCAAGTTTCTTATGCTGTTCACTTTCTTGCACTGGAGGTCTAGCATAGGACCTGATTCTAGCAAAAATGTCAAACAATGTTCAGCTTAACTGACCAAGAGACTAATAGGATTTTAGCTTTTCTGGGAATGTCACTCCATAGAAATTTTTGTGTGTAATGTGATATGTTCACAGGAGGCAGATGGGCATCCAGTGCAGTACATATAACTGTGGAGTGGCTTGGGAGGGATAGTGGATAGGGAGGGCAGTGTAGAAAATGAATAAGCCCTGAATAAAGTAATCCAATGCATATTTATTTATTTATTGAGACAGAGTCTCACTCTGTTGCCTAGGCTAGAGTGCAGTAGAGCAAATTTACAACCTCCACTGCCCAGGTACAAGCAATTCTCCTGCCTCAGCCTCCCAAAAGCTGGGAATAAAGGCATGTGCCACCATGCCCAGTTAATTTTGTATTTTTGGTAATGATGAGATGTCATCACGTTACCTAGGCTGGTCTTGAACTCCTGACCTCAAGTGATTCTGCCTCGGCCTCCCAAAGTAATACATCTTTAAAAACAACTCTTAGCAGTAAGAAAAATTTAATTTTAAAGAGACATACACAAATAATTTTGAAAAATAAGAGGGTTTTGGGAAGGCAGAAAGTTGATCTTCTTTTGCCCTGATCCAATCTGATTCAGAGATCATGTACAGATAATATTTTCAATGAAATATGTTCCCTTCTCCAAATCAATATACCAAACCCTGTTATGAAATGCAAATCAGACTACAGAAATATAATTTTTCCACAAAGACATATGACATTTTATTTTTTAAAAAAAGTTAAAAATTGGAGACAGAAAAAGCAATATTTTGTTTATGCAACATAGAGAAAAATATTTTTGCTTAGTCTCAAATATGACCAAATATATCCCATTCATCAAGGGAAGAAAAAGGAAAAGAAAACCCCTCTTGCTTCATCATTCCTTCATTCCAGCATTCAGTGAACTGCTTAAAGTTATGGAGACAACATTGTGTGCAATCTGTAAAAGTTACTCGTGGGAATGGAAAAACTGAGTTGTCCTTGGGTTAGCAACTCTATTTATGAAGCTTTCAGTACATATGAGTATGCAGCAGCAGAACCTGAGTTTCATTACATAGTAATGTCCAGTTTTATCACATTAATAATTCAGTAATGTCTTTAAAAAATGGAAAAATGAACCACAAATGTCAGTAATGTGAAGGTTGAGCTGAAGATTTTCTTTTAAATATAAATTGCAAACTTGATCAATTGCCTTATTTTCAGATGAGGAAACTGAGGCTTAGAAAGCTAAGGGGGCTGTCCAAGTTGGCATCAATCTCTGATCAAAATCATGTATTGGAGACTTCAGTGTTCAGTGTTCTTTCAACTTTGCGTTAATAAAGGAAAAAGAATGAACAAATACTACCATAGGTCCAGAGTTATGAGATGCCCTTAAGCAATTACAAATGAAGAGCAGCCCACTCCTTAGCAACGTGACAGAAAGGGAACTGGAGCTTATTTAAAGGCGACTTCAACTTTAAAATTAGGTTAGCTTCATAATAAGTTGATGTTTGAATACAGAAATAAACATCCTAAGGGGGGTAAAAAGATTGCAGTAACTTCCTCCAATGATGGCATTTAGAAAGACATGAAAAAGTTAACTAGAATCAATAAACTTGCAATGTTCACTGCTATTTTAAAAGAAAGTGATGAATATACTTTCAGCATTGGTCTTTCATGATCTTGCAGAAAGTTAATCCACCATAACTTGGAATTTACAGCTTCTATTCCAAGCCAGCAGATACCACTAAGAAGGGCAAGGCATGTCTGCTTTATCCAAACACTTTTCAATCTCCTGCCAGTTTCAATAAGGGAAACGTAACTACTATTATTACTATTTTCTTAAAGGAGACTATCTTTCCATGTACCGAGAAATTTAGTGTCACAAAATGGTGACACTAAATGATATGTCTAGATTAACCAATGAATCTTCCTTTGTGTCTCCAGCCTCATAAGCTCAGTGAAGTTTCCTCCACCACTTAATTTTACATTTTTCTAAATGCATATACCATTTAGTATATGTATACACATGTATCCTAGATAGATTAGATAAATATACAAGAGATGGATGATAGATAGATACATGATTTCCTGTATAGTCTGTCCTTTCTTCATTGATTTGCAATGACATACTACCTATTGTTTTGGATATACCAATGTTCTAATACTTTAATCTGTTATTACTTTTTTGATCATGTTCATCGATTTTAAGCTTTGAAAAATTTTCTCCTAGACAAATTGAATAAGCTTACCATTCTCATGTATTTATTACTTGATTACATTTATGAGTGTATACAATATACGTATTATTTTAACCCATTGAAAATATGCTGTCTTCTGTTTAAAGTGAAAATCCAAATTGATTTGCTCCACAAATAGTTAATAATTTGAACCAGCACATTTTTTTTTTGTCCTTTTTCTTCTTACTTTAACACTCAGGGGAAAACAATTTTTAAATAATTATTTTTCATGTTTGTATTAAATTATTACATACATGTGATTCTATGGCTGAGCACTCTATTCTGTTGTATTGATGGTTATTTTTTTCTTGATCTAGTTCCATTTCACCTACTTGTCACAGCCTTATAATATGTTCTAATGTGTGTTAGGGTCCTTCCAATTAACCAACCCATTTCCTATAAAGTTTATATATTATACCATACAATTTTTTTTTTTGTTTTCTGTATTGACAAAATAAACATACCACAAGTTGCATTGATCTATCTTTCTAAAACAGAGCAAGTTACACATTCAAATTTACTTAAAGGGACTTAAAATAGCCCAAGGAAATTACATTCCTGTTATTACAATTATTTGCAAAGTTATAATGCATAAATGAGTTTAATAATTTTGATTTTATCATATCAGAGAATCTGCCCTCATGCCAGAACAATAATTTATTAGTTGGAGGATAGATATACAACCATAGAGATATATTAAATCAGAAAAACAACAAAAACAGTTAATGTAGTTGTAAGTGCACTAATTCTATTCCAATAATCACAGGCCCTGGTAGAGTTCCTTGTAGTAAAACAGCAGGCGTAGGTGGCCAGAATATTGGAGCCATCTGGTGAACGAGATGAATTATTCTCAGTGAAGAAGGAAGTGGAGTGACCTCGTATTCCACTCTAATGGTGGCTGTCTTCAAGTGGTGAGGGCACTTGCCTGAGGTCATACCACTATTGAAGTTCAGAGTCAGTCAGTAGTGGACTACAGGGAATTTGAATGTTTGCCTCCAGAGCCTGGAATAGACTGTTTAACTTATTGGTTTTCTTTGTATGGACTGTTTCTATGATGGTTAATTTTTCTAAAGCAGTAAAAAACTGTAGGATTTCTATGCGTCCTCAACCCAATGTTTCAAGAGCTGGTTATCCAGTTTGTGGAATACCCAGATTGCATGCATCCCCTTTCTTGCCCTGGCTGCCTGCCTTTACAGGCACAATCACACATCCACCTGAGAGTCTGCAAAGGGAACAGGAAAAGGTGGCATTTATGACAGCCAGTGCTGATGTTTATAGCACCTGCAGTGATAATATTTTTTGAAGTAGACTTGTTCCTGAGAAGTTGTGTCTAAGTATGTTCTGTGATTTTAATATAATTTGATAAAAAAAATGTATTGTAAGATTTATATTTACATATTTTCAAACAGTCACAAGTTTAAATTCCTGGATTGCTACTTAACTAGTTGTACTGCCTTGGGCAACCTGCTTATTCTCGCTGAATAATTACCCTGTTTACCAAGTGAGATTATGAAAACTTAATTTGCAATGTTATTTAAGCACATAAGTTCTTGGTTTTGGGTACCTAAATAAAGGGTAGTCATTATTATTTCTATTGTGATCTTAAATGTGTAAGGTCTTAAGTGTTAAGATCTTAAATGGGTAAGAGGTAGTGCTCATCATTTAAATTAGTAAGTGACTATAACTGAAAACAAAGAAGCATTCTGTAAAGTAATCACACTCATATCTTAATGCTGATGTAAATACTTCTCAAATTTTATAATTTTATCTCCCTGGAACTCTACATTTTGACTTTATCTACTAAACAAATTGTATTTTTACATTTTTCTAAATGTATATAATATACCATTTAGTACATGTATATGGATGTGTTCTAGATAGCTAGATTAGTGAGATAGATATATGATAGGTAGATGATAGACAGATAGATAGATAGATGATTTCCTGTGTAGTCTGTCCTTTCCTTATTGATTTGCAATGACATACTACCTATTTCAAATACTTTTTATTTTAAATTTAATACTTTTTTATTTTAAATGTAATACATTTAAATTTCTTAAATACTTTTCATTTTAAAAAGAAATACTTTTTATTTTAAATTAAATGCATGTAAATGACAGAATGAGATAGACTCTGTAATTACACTAAATTGATGGAATCATAGCTGGATGCAAATAGTTGTTTTGTTTAGCTTATGCTGGATGGGCTAAGTATATGGCCTTTTCTAGGTTTGCTGAAATATTCGACACATGTAACTGTTGTTCATTTCTAACTAAAAGGGCCCTAAAAATTATAGAGACCCCAGGATGAGAACTGTTATTTTTCAATTATAACTGCTAAGCAGTAGGGTATTTCTTTTTAATCTATTCTTTAATTATTTTCTGTGGAAAGTCCCACATGATTCAGATGTCAGATGGGTTGCACCTTTTGCCAGGGGTTGCTTAGTTAACTGTTTATTTAATGAATGGGCTTTTACGTGCTACTAAATTTCTCATGGCACACGTTAGAAAATTTTTGGCAGCATTTAAATTGGAGAACTGAGAAACATATTGGCTCTATGGAAACTCAATCAGATCCCAGGCAGGTGCACAGCTTTTGCCAAGGAAAATTCAGTAAAATAAAAAATCCAAACAACAAAGTCTCACACAATCCAAAGAAAACTGACTTTGGTGTCCAAGATTAAATGAGTGCTACATCCAGGTAGCTCAGGTGAATGAGATGACAGCTCATGAATGAAAGGGGGAAATGCCTCATAACTTTAGGAAAGAAGCAGGAAGGATCTGTTTTGGAGAATGACAGTATGCATACATTTTTAGATTGCTAAGAAAATTCAACTAGCTGCTAAAAAAAAAGTCTCGTGTAATTTCACACTTTTTTTTCCTTATGAAGATCTGTTAATAAAAGCCATCATTGATGATAGACTGGACTGGGAAAATGTGGCACATATACACCATGGAATATTATGCAGCAATCAAAAATGATGAGTTTGTGTCCTTGGTAAGGACATGGATGAATCTGGAGAACATCATTCTCAGCAAACTGACACAAGAACAGAAAAAGAAATACCGCATATACTCACTCATAGGCGGGTGAGAAAAATGAGAACACATGGACACAGAGAGGTGGTCTACTATACACTGGGGTCTATTGGGGGGAATGGGGGAGGGACAGCAGGGGGGGCTGGGGAGGGATAGCCTGGGGATGAATGCCAAGTGTGGGTGAAGGGGAGGAAGGCAGCAAAACACACTGCCATGTGTGTACCTATGCAACTATCTTGCACGTTCTGCACATGTACCCCAAAACCTATAATGCAATAAAAATTTAAAAAAAAAAAAGCCATCATTGAATATTTTTAAATGACCACAGCAGTGACTGAGCATCCCAGACCAAATATCCAGATGGCTATATTTTTTAAATGATTTGGCCAGATACATAATATTGTATAAGCATTGGTTACCAGATTTATTTACTCTTGAAAGGAACGAAAAAAATGTCCTGACATATCTTCTGAGCTCTGAAAATTTCTAAATGAGTATATATATATATATATATATATATATATATATGCATTTATATATATATATGCATTTATATATAAATATATATATAATTTATGTATAATATATATAAATTATATATATAATTTTACTCAGTAATACAATAGTATGAAAAAATAGAAATATTTTTTTAAATTAAACACTAGTTTGAGGAAATAAAGATGAGAATATAACTATCTTTCAGCAATTAAAGTGAATAGTATCAGCCTACTTGTCATTACTACATGAGTCTCAAAAGTCTGTGTGGAATAAAAGCCATTTGCACTCATCTCCTCCCAAGTCTAACTGTCATCAACTCCGCCTTTCAATACTCCGCTCTTGGCATGACCATGTCCCAGCCCCTCTCCCTGGCTGGAAGAGCAATGCCCTGACTCAGGCTTCTTCTCTCTTTCTCCTCTCCTTGATGTAGTTTCTGTCCATACTGACTTATCGAAGGCTCTTGCATTCTTGGGACACGAGTGGACATTCTTTAGTATCATTTTCCCACTTTATTCTGAAATGGGGAGGGCTGTCCTCATTAGCACAGAGATGCAGATCCAACACTCAGTTGGTCACCTCTTGGTGGCTACATAAACACACGATCCTCACTTCAGGCCTAGCCACTTGACTGTCTTCTATCCCTGTTCTGTGTTGAACAAGCCACCAGTAGACAATTCATTAGGGTTGGCCACCTACATCCACTTTGCCCCAGTCGCCTTCAATTAGCTTATATGTTTCCTGATATAACTTTTTTTTAAATGAGAAGTAGTCTTGCTCTGCTCCCAGGCAGGAGTGCAGAGGCATAATCTCAGCTCACTGCAACCTCTACCACCTGGGTTCAAGAGACCCTTGTGCTTCAGTCTCCCAAGTAGCTGAGACTACAGGCATGAACCACCATGCCCAGCTTATTTATTTATTTATTTATTTATTTATTTATTTATTTATTTATTTTATTTTTAATAGAGACAGGGTTTTGCCATGTTGGCCAGGCTGGTCTCAGGTGATCTGCCCACCCTGGCTTCCCAAAGCACTGGGATTACAGGCGTGAGCCACCTACCCAGCCACAATATTTATGTGAATCATTATAGCACCAAACAGTAACCATCAAGCACCTTATTTGTGTTCCACACTTGTTGAACTATAAACTTTTCTCTCTCACAACAGTCTTATGACGTAGACATTTTTTATACCCATATTAAGCTCAGAGAATTTAAGAATTTTTCTCCAAATTACACAATGACTAAGTGCCTGAGCAGGGATCCAACTCAGCTTTTATCTAGCCTAATTCCAAAATCACAGATGCAATTCTAGTGTATGATACCCACCCCATGGGATATTATATGAGTTCCTATTTCCTTATTCAGCCCTGGTTCTGGGCACACTTTCTCAGTCTCCTCATCAAACCCTTAGTGTGTAGAAGTAAAGGGATTTTTCTCTTCCCTTTTCTCTTTTTAACCAAATGGCTCATTAACTAGCTGTGGTTTTCTTAACATTACTGGTAAATATGTATATATATTCCCCTTAGGTTCCATCTCACTCTCTTTCTCCCTTGATTTCAGGATAGTTGTTACTCCCCTGCCTGTCCTATACACTCTGATTTAATGTCACACTTGTCTTGTGCTCACTTCACTCTTAGGACCAAATTTAGGTAGGTACAAACATTGTTTTGAATGTTAGGAATTCTTTAAACTAAGATTTTCTAAGTTGCCTTGTAACTAGAGAATAAAGAATGATGTTTAACACTAGGACGAATAACATTCAACACATCAGTTTTCAGGAGACTAGAGTTAGATTTGATGACTACAGCTCCTATAGTCAATGAGAGAGGAGAGATGTACTAACCACATGTAGATTGGGACCATTTTTTTCATTGTAACTGATGAAGCCCAAAATAGCAGAGGCAGGACTTGGGTGAAGTGTGAGGTGAGGTACTCACTTTGGGCACAAATATAAAGGAGGATGCTAAAATCTTACATCATGACAACTATTTCAATGAAATATTTTTAAAATTTAATAAGAAAAAGTCCACAATGAACAAGCTCTTAAAATTTTAAATAAAGCTATGTTCAGTATTACTGATTTTTCCTTTTGCCTCGGGCTCCACAATGCCTTGGTGTAGAACTACAATAAAGTATTATTCTAAGATTAATGAACTCCATTTAATATGTTGGAAATGCATTTATTAAAACAAGTATGAGTAACTGGAGTAGTGTGGGAGGAAATTTCATCATTCGATATCACTAAAATTAGAACTAGAATGCACTATTAATTTTTAAGTTGTAGTAGTCATTAAAAGCACTTTTATTCAAAAATAATGATGAACACAGTGTTCAGTCAGATACCCTTTTAACCACTTTACTCATATAATCCTCATGACAACCTGCTGAGATAGTAGAAAAGGCCCGCTGCTACAGAATCCCAATGCAATATTCATTAAAATACAATGTCTGTAGAGCTGTGCAGCACAGTGACTCTCACAAAATTAGAGTCCCCATTTTTCAGATGAAGAAACTGAGCTCACATAATAGTACCAGAATAAAATTTAGACCCAGACAGTTCAGATCCAGAGTCCTTGTTCCTAACCATACTATAGAAATAAACCATGGCTGTCAAAGATCAAGTAATGTAGGCTATTTCTACCTTAACCTCTGCTTCACCAGACCTCACAATGCAATTAACCTTTAATAATAATGATCCTAAGAAACTCTTCAGGACATTGGACTAAACAAAGATTTCTTGAGTAATACCCCATAAACATAGGCAACCAAAGCAAAAATGGAAAAAATGGGACCACATTAAGTTATAAACTTCTGCATAGCAATGGAAACAAACAATCAACAAACTTAAGAGACAAACCACAGAATGGGAGATAATGTCTGTAAACTATCCATCTGATGAGAGATTAATAACCAGAACATGCAGGTGTTCAAATAACTCAATAGGAAAAAGTCTAATAATCTGATTTTAAAATGGGCAAAAGATCTGAAAAGACATTTCTCAAAAAAGGCATACAAATGTCAAACAGCGTATGACAAGCTGGTCAATATCACTGATCATCATAGCAATGCAAATCAAACTACAATGAGATATCAACCCACCCTAGGTAAAATGGCTTTTGCCCAGACACAGGCAGTAAAAAGTGATGGTGAGAATGTGGAAAGGTAACCCCTTGTACACTGTTGAAGGGAATGTAAATTAATACAACCACAATGGAGAACAATTTGGAGATTTCTCAAAAAACTAATAGAACTACCATATGATCCCGCAATCCACTGGTGTGTATATACGCCAAAGAAAGGAAATCAGTATATCAAGAAGATATCTACATTCCCATGTTTATTGAAGCACTAGTCACAATAGACAAGATTTGGAAGCAACCTAAGTGTCCATCAACAGACAAATCAATAAGGAAAATGTAGTATATATACATAATGGATAATTGTTTATTCATAAAAAAGAATGAGATTCTGTCATTTGTAACAACATGGATGAAACTGGAGGGCATATTATGAAGTGAAATAAGCCAGACATAGAGAAGCAACCTTTGCATGTCTTCACTTATTTGTGGGAGCTAAAAGTTAAAACAACTGAATTCATAGAGACTAAAAGGATGGTTATCATGGTCTGGGAAGTGTAGTGGCGGTTGGGAGAAGTAGGGGTGGTTATTAGGTACAAAAATATAATTAGATAGAATGAATAAGTTCTATTATTTCATATCATAACAGTGTGACTGTGAGCAACAATAACCTATTGTATATTTTAAAATTACTAAAATAGTGTAATTGGACTTTTTGTAACACAAGAAAGGATAAATGCTTGAGATGATGGACACCCCAACTACCCTCATGTGATAATTATGCATTGTATGCCTGTATAAAAATATCTTATGTATTCCATAAACATCTACTGTCTACTCAGAAAAATTAAAAATAAAATAATGACCTCAAAAATAAAGATTCTGACATAAATGTTACAGGAACAAGTCAAAATATATACTACATATATGATATATATAATATAAACACATGTATGTGTGTGTATAATACATATATAATACATATGATGACTTCTTATTGAAATCACCTTGAAAGTCACTCATACTAACCTAAGAACTGCAGTCCATCTCTGATGTTCACCAGTCTACATGCCAAATACAGAAACTAGTCTAAACATTTAAGGTATTTTTACAAAATTTTGATGAATACTAATTCTGTAGCTCACAGGCATTGAAAGGCCAATTGGATTTAGTCTCCTAGTCTCTGCCACTAACTTCTGCAGGCATATAACTTGTATTCTTACATCAAATAGTCAATGTCATCAAAATGGAATATAATAAATTGTATTTGTTATATAAAACATTTTAGCTCTTCATATTAAATAGCATTATAATTATTTGATGAAACCAGAGCATTGTGAAGGATTATCAACAAGATTAAAGAATTCAGAATAAACACTTGAGATCTTGTCTAATAGGGATGCTCTCAAGTAACCACTCTTGCCAATTCATGCTGCTCATACACATGTGGATTTCTGATTATCTGGTTTACTACTAAATTAAAGAGCAAAAAATAAATAAGATCTCTAATGACTCCACTATACAATATTTACTATTGATATTTTGGGATAATCTATAATAAAGCAATATTAAAGTAGGAATATACTATAGGAAAAAGATAGATCAAGCTTGTCTCTTGAGAACACGTTATTCTAGAGAGGAAGAAGGGGTAAGACTTGGGCTGGCATCACAGTATTGGAGGGGAAGAAGCAAAGATAGAGAAATATAGGGGAAGTAAAATATATGAGGCTTTTATTTCACACCAAATGGTGGGCATTTCCATAGCACTGGTAAATAGGTTAACCATACCTTATTAATTGCTATTAGTAATCTCATTTAGAATTAATTTCTTATAAATATCATAAATCCAATAGTCTGCTCCTTCCTCCTCATGCTAATATAACACAAGAGAAAGATTTTACTTTTTGTGAATTTAGGGTGTTTTCATGACTAGAAGACTTATTCAAGAACCCTTAAAGTTAGCACTTTGTGTGAATCTTTGCTTCACTCTGTGGGTGAGTGGCAGAAAGGAACTGTAAGCCCAGTAACTACGCTGATGTGTGTCTCACTGGTCAAATAAGGAATCAAATATGAATGTGTATAGATTATATTAAACCCATACAGACTGGAGGAAAACAACCAAATGGGCAGGCTTGACCATGGTGCTAGGATCAGAAGTATTCTTTTCATATATTATTATCATGTACATATTTTATAACAAATTTATAATATGGCAGTCTTTACAAGGTTCATATAATCCTGAGTCTTTTTAAAATAAAGACTCAAAGCACTGCTAGGGATGATTTATTGATATCAAAGTGTTTCCTACAGCTTGGTTACCTTTGTGATTTGGATCAGGAAAAAGTGTGTACCTTAGTACCTTACCCTAGGCTAGACAGATATAAATTTTCTGTTGAAAGAAGTGGTTTGGATAGTTACTCATTACTTACCAGATTCAGTGTTTTTGACCAAGCCATAAGAAATAACTCAGTAAACAAAAAAACCTTTGAGAAATAGGCGGAAGTTTAAATCACAAATCAGAATGCCTACACTGGAAGAAAAAATAAGCTTCTACTGGCCATGGCTTTAGCCACACAAGGATCTGTGCCAATGGCTAAAGCCATGGCCAGTAGAAACTTATTTTTCTAAGACAAGTAGAAGCTTATTCTAAGACAATCTAGTTGATGCCAGGAAAGAGACAGTAGTTAAAATTAATACAATATAAAATGTTTCCCATAGTGATGTTTAAGTGAATACAATAACAACCCTCATTTTACTTTGCTTTAGAAAAGTAAAATATAAATGGTCATTCAGAATAACAGGTTTTCACAGGAAAAGAAACTCAGTAAGTCAGGAGTTTAAAGAATTGTATTAAGTTTCCAGAGTCTTGAGAAGTGGCTTCTACATTCTTAGAAACAAAGAGAGAGCCCACATAGCCAAGACAATCCTAAGCAAAAAGAACAAAGCCAGAGGCATCGTGCTACCCAATTTCAAACTATACTACAAGGCTAAGTAATCAAAACAGCATGGTACTGGTACCAAAACAGAGATATAGACCAATGGAACAGAACAGAGGCCCTGGAGGCAATGCCACACATCTACAACCATCTGATCTTTGACAAACCTGACAAAAACAAGCAATGGGGAAAGGATTCCCAATTTAATAAATGGTGTTGGGAAAACTGGCTAGCCATGTGCAGAAAACAGAAACTGGACCCCTTCCTGACACCTTACACTAAAACTAACTCCAGATTGATTAAAGACTTAAACAGAAGACCTAATACCATAAAAACCCTAGAAGAAAACCCAGGCAAAACCATTCGGGACATAGGCATAGGCAAGGACTTCATGACTAAAACACCGAAAGCATTGGCAACAAAAACCAAAATAGATAAATGGTACCTAATTAAACTCCAGAGCTTCTGTACAGCAAAAGAAACAATCATTAGAGTGAACCAGCAACCAACAGAATGGGAAAAAATTTTGCAATCTACCCAGCTGACAAAGGGCTAATATCCAGAATCTACAAAGAACTAATACAGATTTACAAGAAAAAAAACAAACCCATCCAAAAGTGGGTGAAGTATATGAACACTTTTCAAAAGAAGACATATATGAGGCTCACAAACATATGAAAAAATGCTCATCATCACTGATTATTAGAGAAATGCAAATCAAAACCACATTGAGATACCATCTCACGCCAGTTAGAATGGCAATCATTAAAAAATCTGGAGACAACAGATGGTGGAGAGGATGTGAAGAAATAGGATCACTTTTACACTGTTGGAGGGAGTGTAAACTAGTTCGACCATTGTGGAAGACAGTGTGGCAATTCCTCAAGGACCAGAAATAGAAATTCCTTTTGACCCAGCAATCCCATTACTGGGTATATACCCAAAGGATTATAAATCACTCTATTATAAAGACACATGCACATGTATGTTCATAGTGGCACTGTTTATAAGAGCAAAAATCTGGAAGCAACCCAAATGCCCATTGATGATAAACTGCACAAGGAAAATGTGGCATATATACACTACGAAATACTATGCATTCATAAAAAACGACGAGTTCGTGTCCTTTGTAGAGACATGAATGAATCTGGAAACCATCATTTTCAGCAAACTGACACAAGACCAGAAAATCAAATACCGCATGCTCTCACTCATAGGTGGGTGTTGAACAATGAGAACATATGGACACAGGGAGGGGAACATCACATACTGGAGTCTGTTTGTGGGGGGGCAGACAGCGGGAGGGGTGGGGAGGTTTGGGATGGATAGACGGGGAGAAATGTCCAATGTAGGTAATGGGGGGATGGAGGCAGCAAACCACATTGCCATGTGTGTACCTATGCAACAATCCTGCATGATCTGCACATGTACCCAGAACCTAAAGTACAATTTAAAAAAATAAATAAATAATAAGAAACAATAGGGATGGAACATTAGAATTTAAGCCTGTGTTTTCTCATTCTGAGTAATCATAATTACTCATGGTCTCAGTGTGCTTCTGTCTCGGGTACTATCTCTGTCCTTGTCATTTGATTCTCCTACCCAATGAATCCATGGCTGATCGCATTTGAGAAATGCATCGTCCTGTTCAGTTTTGGGTCTGCTAAGTTTGTTTTTAAGTCCATAATGAGATCATACAATGAGAATTTGTTTTTTGGTTTGAAAAATTTTTGAGGTCTAACAAAATTTAAAAACTTTCAATGGTTCCACATTTTAACATTAGGTGGGAGATGCCTATGAACCACAGAGTATATTGCAGAAAAGCAAATAACTCAAATGGTTCAAGGGAAGTTCCTGCAACACAGGGGAAAAAAAAAACTATTCAGATGCTTGGAGGAAAAGGTAGAAAGACGGAAAGACAAAGAGAAAAAGAGGCAGCTGGGATGGTCCTCCTCCCCAACAGAACTGATCCTAAGAACATTCACCCAGATAAGACTGGAAAATCTGGAAAATACTGCTGCTACTGCCACATTCGTGGGGAGAATCTGAAAGCCTGTTAGAGAAGTCTTGATTTCGGCAAGGTACTCTATCCATCAAGGCCTAGGAGTAGATGTGGTAATGGCAGAAGGGAGTTATCCTAGAGAAGCCCCAAAGACTCTGATAGATTGCAGAGAAGTCCTTTGTATTCTCAGGTACACCCACAGAAAATAAGAGGACCAAGGGGCCAGCAGAGGTCTGGAGCCCACACAAGGAGTCTTCCAGAATCTTGAGCCTGAAGGTAACCACAAAACCCCATGTCCCGAAGGGCATGCACATACTGTGCCCAAACACCCCGCCAGGTCCTTTTCTAATGCTTAAACATGACATCAATACCAGATGGGTGATAAATACGCCACACCAAATTCTGCTGCTAAAAATCCTCTCAATGCACTCTGGGTAAAAAGATATATTAATAATCCTACCATTTTTTAAATATAATGTCTGATATATCTCCTTTTGTTTTTGCAAGCATATTTCTTAAGTGTTTTCTTTCATAAGAATGGACTTAGCCCATCTAATATACGAATGATATTACTACTAATTTCAAAGTTAATGTTAACAAGAATGGCCATTATTGATTATTCCAAATATGTACCAGTCAGTATGCATTGCAGTTGTGATCATTAATTGTTATATCAATTCTCTGATGTTGGCTTTTTGTACCCCATTTTCAGATATCAAAAGTTAGGCAACCTTCCTGAAGATACACAGCTAGTAATAACTTATTCTATTGTATCACAACAAATTATAACAGATGCTTTCTAACAAGTAATAAACCCTGACAACCACTGAGAACGAAAAGGCCAGAGGATTACAAGTTAATAAAAGTTCATTTATTTTTCCCTATTCAACATTTGTATTCAAGATTGTTTATTTTCTTAGTGATCAAAACCTACTAGGTACTAGATGAGGGTCAAGGTATTGAGAAATTTAATTTCCAGTTTCAGATCTGCCATTAATTGTATGAATTTGAGCAAGTACCTTTATGGCTTTCTCATCTGTTCAATCAGGATAACGATTGCCTCATATGCCTCCCAGTATTATGTGCATTTCTAGCCTTATCTTAATTAAAATAGAATTAGGTAATATGCAATGTACTTTTATGATGAGTTAAAAATGCATTATTATATTTA
Organism: Saguinus oedipus; assembly: GCA_031835075.1. Classification (NCBI taxonomy): domain Eukaryota; kingdom Metazoa; phylum Chordata; class Mammalia; order Primates; family Cebidae; genus Saguinus; species Saguinus oedipus. The sequence continues at coordinate 41,488,561 of CM063183.1, forward strand.
CATCTAAAATTATATCACGCCAGGCATGGTAGCTCATACCTGTAATCCTAGCACTTTGGGAGGCCAGGGCAGGAGGATTGCTTGCGCTTAGGAGTTCGAGACCAGCCTGGGCAACATCGCAAAACCTCATCTCTTTTAAAACAAAAATGAAAATAGTTGAATATGGTGATGTGCAGCTGTAGTCCCAGCTACTCAGAAGGCTGAGGCAGAAGGATCACTTGAGCTTGTGGGGTTAAGGTTGCACTGAACTATAATCATACCACGGCATTCCAACCTGGGTGACAGAGCGACACTGTCCTAAGAAAATACAAGGAATCTAAACTCAAACACATGGATCTCTGCCTAGTTCTCAGATGAAGGACCTGGATGGGGAACGTTCTCATCTGTAAGTCTATGTGGCAGTGGTAACTTTTAAATTAATCTGTAAGTAACAGAAATATCTTAGAAGTTATGAGGTTCATTATTAGTTAATTATTAGAACATTTTAGAGGCTAACAATAAAATATAATATTTTTATCCATATTACAACCAAGTTAAGAAATGAAACAGCATCTTATTGTGGTGGAGTCCCAAAGAGATGTAAAACTGAGTAGTTTCAAAATAAGTGATGGAGAATTTGAAAATATGCATTTACAGATTCTGTCAACAACATAGAGAAGATAGTTGAAAAAAAAATTAATAAAAATATGATAAAATAACACAAATAAACAAAATACCATAACAACTATTTACATAGCATTTACTTTGTATTGGTTATTATAAGTAATCTAGAGATGATTTAAAGTATACAAGAGAATGTGCCTGGATTATATGAAAATACTACACCTACTTAACATAAGGGACTTGAGTAACTACAAATTTTTCCCTCTGAATGGGGAGCGGTCATGGAACCAATCGCCCTCAGATGCTTATATCATATAACAAACACATGTCTTGTTGAACGTCTTGTTATTTGTGTTGTTGTATATGTAAGAATAGCCTCCAACAGTTTTTCCCAGCGCTGGGTTTTAAAAGGCCTTAATGTACTGATAAAAGGTTTGTGCTTATCCTAAAAAGTAGTCCTCTTTTACTTCTTTTTTAGGATGTCAAGAAATAAACACCCAGGAAGACATTAGACACTCTGTGCATATAAAAATGGCAATTAGAAAATTCCCAAATGCCATCTAACCAACAGAAGTAGAATAAATTGGTGGGTATTTTACATTCACTTAAATTTTCAAATGATTTAAGAGGATGTCCCTAAAAATTGTCTGATATATTGGCTTTTGTCAAGAAAAATAGTCTAAAGTGAAATTTGGATATGCACCAAAAGCTTCAGTCTTCAAGGACTTTTCGATTTCCTCCAGTTTGCACATTTGGAAACTGAATGATTCAGCATATCTCTAACAAAAAAATCATCTCCCAAGGTTCCTTTCCTATGTAGGCAAAATCAAATTAACTTCAAACAGAAGAGGTTAGATGCCTCTTAAGGAAGTATCAAACTGTCACATCACTTTGCTCCAGCTCTCTAAGGTCTCCTAATGTCTATCTAGGACCGAAATCCAAATATTGACTTCACCCAAGATCACTCTGCAAAATCTAAAGTGAAGTGCGGCATCCAAAAGAGAATCATACTATATTAATTATTCCCCTATGCTGTCAGGGTTTCCATTGACAACGCCATACAGTAGTATTCTGGACTTTAACTTAATATGCGATGACAGCCAACAAGATTCCAGGCTCCATTCAAAGGCTACAAATTATGTGGCACTCTTGCCTTGCTAACTGGCCAGCCATTTGAATCAGGGGTTTCTTGTGCTTTTGTGCAAAAGTTGAAATGATGCTCTGTATCGTCTGAGACGTGAACTGCTGCGTGCACACCATACAACGTCCCCCAGCAATGATACACTGCACTAATATGCTCTCAGAGCATACTCACTGGGATGTATTAGGGCGATGGATCACCAAAACACTTAACTCATAGGATGTATTGCCACTTAAAGTGGAAATGGTTGCCAATGACATAGTTTACAGACAATTTCTAATGTTTTGTATTAAATGATGTCTATATCACCTTTCTGGTGATTTGGAAGATAATATTTTGAGATTGTTATGCTTGATCTTTGGAATTTAGTGCTTCTCCCAGTTACAAAAGCACTCATTACAGATCATTTTTAACAGGAAAATTCAGTAATTGAGCTTCACCTACATGTGACACAAAATAAATAAAGTCTGTGTGCATGGCTGTGCAATCAGCCCTGAAACTCAGTTGCAGGCATAAGCCCTAGTACTGGGCTGCATCTTCCGCAGGGTAGGTACCATATGGGCTAGTGGTAGGCCCTGGGCAGAAAACATGAGAGCCAGGTGGAGATGCTCCCTAGAGGCAAAAAGCTCTCTGGGAAGGCATTAACTTACTCTGTTCCAATCCTGCATATTGTTTAATGACGGGCTCTATATTGATATCATTATATGCGCCAAAGAATTCTGATCTCTCTTTTACTGCCTAATTTTATTGGATAAAAGGATGGAGTAACGTTTAGAAAACTAGCAAATTACAAATTCTAAAATAGATATTAGCGCTTCTCTTATTATATATATTTTTCAGATTGGCCAAAATATGTTGCTAGATAAACATACCATAAGAACAGAGTCCACATCTGTTTTGCTTACCATTTTTTCCCCAGTGCTCCATGCCTAACTTGTAGAAAGTGTTCACTAAGTGTTTATTCAATGCATTAATAGTCATGCTTCCCTTTTACAGTAGAACTATTAAATAACAACTTTTTATTTGGAGGCAAAGCATGACTTCTTTCAAATAAAATTGGCCTCTCTCATAGCCAGAACTCAAATTGCATCTAATAATGGTACATAATAGCAGTTATTTTTGAAAGAGTGGTTCTAATCTCTAGACCTTGCTTAAAGTCAACCTAGGAAGATCATCTTTATTTATAAAACCATGTGAAAAAGAGAGAGTGGGCAGGGGGGAGAAAGAGAGAGAAGAAACAATTTAACTATTAGTATTTACCAGTACATTTAAACTTCATGAGATTCATTTGAAAATATGTTACCATGCACATATTTTCACAAGTCTTTATTTTCTAAAGAGATAATCATGCACATGTACATAGTTTCAGCTGTAGCAGTAACTACAAATAGATAAGAAAAAGTTGTATATGGTTTATACAATTAGTGTTCTCATGTCATAATCATATTTTGTATACTGCAGTTTTTTAGTTATGGTAGTGACAAATGTTCTGGTATATTTCATCTTCAGTCATAGATTCTTTTGGCCATTTTTGACGGTGTCATATATCCTAGGATCCAGTATCAAACAAAACAAAACCCTATAATTCCTTTTTATAGTTGCATTTCAAACTAATACCGGTGCATTCCTGACTACTGCCCTATTAAATCTTATTTTTACTCTTCTTTTTCTCATTTCATTGTACATCATAGGTCTCCAAATAGCTTTGATTTTAAGCTACCTAAAGAGAAACACTTTTTCACTTGTAAATCCAATAGACTGTCTTTCACTAATTACCAGACACACACAAACACATACATACCCGTCTTGAAAATGCTTCCACATCTCTTTTATACATTCTATATAGAATAGATATAAGTCTTGCATTGTAAAGGCTGAATTTGTTCGTATCCAGCTGAGTCAGGGTATAATATGAGGGTAGCTCCTTTTTTAAAGCACTGTCAATTTCTAATTTTTCTAAAAGAGGACTTTCCTGACCTTCCTTTTAACTTTGTCATTCGCATCTCTCTGGCTTTTTCCCTTTTCATCTACTTTCTTCCTCCAACGTCCTCTGTGTTTAAGCAGCTCTTCTTCAGGACTTTAATTAGTAAATATTGCACCTCTATGACAGAATTTATTATGTTCTTGCTAATCTTTTCTGATACTTTAATGATAAGCTCCTCATGGTTAGCAGCCATATTCTCACCCAAAACTTGTATTTATATTCCCACTATGGCAAGTGATAGACTATTTTTGGTTGTGAATTTTCTAAACCATTATTACATTTTCAGATCTCAGCATTTTTTCACTCAAAGATAATTCTTGGTGAGATGCTTCATATGCAGAAATCAATGAATAAGTAATGTAAGGTGAGAGACAACTCTAAGACTATTATAGAGGCATAAAAGATAAAATTACAACATTCATTTTTTTGTCCTGTTACTGGCACAAATAAAATATTTGAAATTCAAAATAAAATGTTGTTAATCTGTGAATATAAATTAAGTCTCAACTACAATGGATAAGTATGAACTGCATATATACTAGTTATCTAAAAAAGTGATAACTGATAAAAGTATCTAATTCTACTTCTCATTAGACCTTTATGATTGATTTTCCTGCAGTTTCACTGTGCCACAGCATTCCATATTTTAGTTCCTAAGATCACATTACATACGGGATTCCAGTTTTTCTTTGTATCAACTATGTGTTTAGCTGAAGAATGTTACTAAGTAGTTTTTCAACCTTTGGCTCTACTAACTAGTTTTTCAACCTGTGGCCAACTTGTGTAAAAATATCAATAAAGGACAATATACTCCATTACATCTATTGTTATCATCAACAACTTGGGGCAAATATAAAGAAAGTTCTGCCATAATACATTCAGTCACAGTAATAGAATCTGACACACACACACACTCACACACACACACACACACACACACACACACACACACACAATGGTTTGTCTTTTGAAAGGAAATAACTAAAGTCACAGCAATCCAGAATAGTGGTATATGTGATGGGAAGCCTAAGTTTTTAGGAGATGGAAGAGATCGTTAAAACAGTACTCTTATCTATAGTGTGCAATAATGTCATGTAATTACCTTTTTATTGGAGCACTTATGCATATATAGATATTATAAAATCTGACTCGAGTTCCTTAAATTATATTTAAATGTAGATTAAAAGCTAGGAAAATTGACAACCAAATTTAGCAAAGAAAGAATAATATTTTCCTATTACACACTTACAACACCATTAAGGACTAAAATTTGGCTCTGCTCATTCCACAACAAGTTGTTGCAGCATATTATGAGGACAGAATGGCCCTGAAAATCTCCAGTTCCAATATTAAATCCAATGCTCTAGACTTTCTTGTGCTTTTTGCTCTTAGAGCCCTTGAGCAAAACTAAACAAATTTTCTATTTTTCATAAATCACTTTTTTGATTTGTTCATAGCAAGAGCATAATGTTTTGGGCTCAGGAAAGGCTCAGTTCCAGAAAGTCTACATAGGAAGGGTTAAGATAGGTACTTGGGAGACTTCTATTGAATCTGCATTTGCACAGAAAGCCCATAACTTTTTAAAAATTTATTTTGAGGTAATTGTCTATTCATATAGAATTGTAATAGTGCAGAGAGATCCTGTGTGCTCATTACTCACTTGTCCTGACTGGTAACTTTATTTCCCTTCAAAATTATAGTACAATGTCACAATCAGGGTATTTACATAAACACAATCTACCTACCTTATTCAGATCCTCTACTTTTATACTCATTTAAATGTGTGTAGCTGTGCATGTGTGTATTTAATTTCATGTCATTTTATCACATGTGTAGGCTTGTATATCCACCATCACTATCCCTAATTTTTAACTGTGTTGTATGTTACAATAAGTAAAAATAATGAACTATGCTACAGTTTTTTAATTTATGTTCTAGATCTAGATAGGCATGAGATATCATTAATTCACATTATTATTTTGATTTGGGTCACTGGAAAGGCATTGATGAGAGTATTACATGAACTAAATCCACACCTCCCCCACAACTTGCTCTCAACACTGAGGGCACCTGGGATTAGACTTCAATTAGATAACATGTTACTATCACTACTTATCTGGAGGACACATCTCATTTTCAGATTTATTTTCTCTTAAGTTGGATTTTCTACTTTGATATGCTTCTCTACAGAGATCATCTAAAACATTAATATTTTCTTGAAGTCATATGATCCTAATTTTAACGTCAGAAACCCTATCCACAAACTGTTGGTAGAGCGAATTGAGGTATCGTCTTTTGTACCAGTTTCTAAAGTAGAACAAGTGCTTTTGGGGCTACAGGACCAGGAGAAAAACTGATTGTTAGCTGTAGTTTTCTGACACTAAGTCTAGGAGGGGACTGATAACATTTTGTACTTTGATTCTAGGGGTGATGTGGCTAAATAGGAAAGCCTGTCTTAGACTCCTAAAGAGACGAAAAAGTCACAAAGAATCCTGATCCAATTTGGAGTGTGGTGTAGACTATGGTGGCTGATGCCTGTAATCTTAGCACTTTGGAAGGCTGAGGTGAAAGGATTGCTTGAGCCCAGGAGGTTGAGACCAGTCTTGGCAACAAAGTCTCTACCAAAAAACAAGAAAAAGCAGTCAGGTGCGGTGGTGTGTACTTGTAGTCTAGCTACCTGGGAAGCTGAAGTGAGAGGATCACTTAAGTTTGGGAGATTGCGGCTACAGTGAGACAAGATTATACAACTGCACTTAGTCTAGGTAACAGAGAAAGACCCTGTCTTAAATATAAAATAAAAAATATTTTGGAGTGTGAGAGTGGAGGAAGTCAGTTGGGACTTCATAGTATATTGAATACAGCAAGATTCACAAGGTTTCATTACTGTCATCCAGTTTTTTCATGAATATCCATGTCATATGAAGGGGAATCTAGTAGAATATGACAATCCCACCACTGGAAAATGCAACTGAATATCAGGAGCACCCTTGCCTGAGATCTACATAAGAAACGTGGCAATGTCACTAAAGTTAACAGGAGAGGTTTATATTTTCTGATAGCAGGTTCTTAAGACAAATGTTTTAAAGCACCAAGGATATTTTTCTACCTCAAGCTATTTATTTGCTTTATATCCCTTCTTGCACAATATTTTCCCATGAGGTTTGAGAACAAGTCGTATTCTTCTTTATATTTCCCTCAGATTTTAGACTAGCTAGTTATAAGAAATAAATATTCAATAAATATTTATAGAATTATATCATGCCTAAGTTTCATATTTCCTAAAGAAAACTCATATCCATATTTTAAAAGAAAACATAAGTTGAGAAACAGACCTGCAAACTATAAATTCAGAAATGAAAGTCATCCAATGTATGATGCTGGGCCTAATTTTTAATTTTAGCTCTGTTGTTTATTGCAAGCATCCATCCTTCCTATAAATCCCCACTCCCACATCCATAAACAAAGCTAGTTGAAACCCACAGCAATCTGGGTTTCAATAGGTTTCAAAAATAAAATCATTTAAAAATGATCAGACATTAATTCAACACTTTGGTGTTAAGTAACTAAGGTCTGAAAATGCCTATAATTAGTTTTAGTTGTTACTTGATTAACCTAGAGAAGTATATCGCTATTAGTTTCTCTAGAAATAAAGCTGAGTGGGACAGATTACAAGACACTGTGACTCACCTAGTTCTCCAAAAGGTGTGGGAAGAGAGAGCTACAGACGAACAAGAAATGTGTCAAGTGAAGGAAAGCTGGAAGAAACTGGAAGGGTACATGCTGGGCAAAAGACTACCTAACAACACATTCTAGGTGTCTGCAACTGAGTTTTCCCTCTCCTTTGCTGGAGTCTGGTTCGAGGAGATATTGTTCTCTCTCCACTGCTTGTCTCCCTCTCATGAATCATCTGAGCAGAAGGGTTTATTTCCCTGCTATGTTCACAGCTACTCCACTGTCTAGAACACTACTGGATCTAAATACATACTAATGAAAATAATGGAGAGAAATTAAATATAAGTTGCTATAGTCTCAAAAGAACCCTTAGAATATGGCCATACACATGAGTAAATTACCTTAATTGAAGGTAATATAACCTTGAAAATGTAACAATTTCTTGAAACGTATTAAAAAATACTTTTTTGGAGGAGAATATTCTATGCTGAAACAAATCAAGAGAATAATGAATTTTGGATTTGAAGTTTAGCACTCTCATTTACACTTGACAGCTGTATAAAACAGAAATATATAAATTTATGACTAGATAGAAGTTCCCCAAAGACAGTGATTTTTGCCTGTTTTATCTGCTGTATTTCTTGAATTCTATTGTCAGACACTCAAACCACAAGCTGAATGAATTTATGATTAAAAATAAAAATGCTTGACTGCTGAAAATATTCTTTCCTGGCCTATCCTTTTCAGGTTAATGTGGCAGCATCTTGTATCTATGCATGCCAAAAGCCTAATAATAATAATTCAGATAATAATACTCATATTGCTACTCCCACTTTTATGAATAGCTTATTTTTCTCTCTTCAAATAATTAAAATTCAAATAAATTAAAACTGGCTATATTTCACCATTCCTCAGATTCATAGGTAATATAAAGGATAAATTAATTGCCCAGTAAGAGACAGCTAAAGGGATGAATTTAATTATTGTTCGCAACCAATAAGTATGGGCTGAGTTCTTAAACAAGAGTTTTCTGTGAAATTTCCTATTAGGTACAAAGGGGGACGAATGAGGAGAAAGAGGTTTAAACTGAAGGTAAGAATTTGGAGGGGTCATGATGATGAGGAAAAGGTACTAGCAAGAGTCTTCGGGACCTTTTGGGAGTTTCAAGGACAGAGAGGGCAACTACATGCTCTGGACAATAAGACATCTAGCTAGGAATGATGGCGCCAAACGAGGTGATCTTTAAGAGCTCAAATAAGTAACTGAATTATCCAAGGGCATACAGTTATTTAGAGGCAGACCCAAGACTATATGTCATGTATATAAACTAGGTGCACTTGGAACCATGGGCTAGGCCACGGTGGAGAATGACATCTTTAAAAAAAAAAAAAAAAAAAAAAGCTATGCCATGTACATAGTAAAATTTCTCTCCAGTATATCATCACAGAGAGCCTATGGCTCTTCTGACATAAACAGTCATAAATAATGAAATCCTGTTTGAGAACATACAATTCACCTGTTCATAACAATTCATTTTGTTAATGATCAGGAAGATTTGGTTGATCTTCAGAAAGTTTTATTAGCTGCAGGATTAGCTAAAGGATTCCTCACTAAAAATCGCAGCTTTGATTTGAAATATTAGTTTAATAGACGGCTAACCACTTTCAGATTCTAAAAATAAGTAATAAAATTACTTGATAGAGCACAATGGCTCATGCCTATACTCCCAACACTTTGGGAAGCAGAGGATGGTTTTAGCCAGTTCAAGACCAGCCTGGTCCACATGCCAAATCCCCTCACCTGTGGTCCCAGCTACTTGTGACGCTGATGTGGGAGGTTCGCTTCAGCAAGGGAGGCAGAGGGTGCAGTGAGCTGACACTGTGTCACTGCATACCAGCCTGGGTGACAGAGTGAAATCCTAGCTCAAAAAAAACTTATTTACCAGGTGAAAGAAAGAAAACAAAATAGCATAAAACAAAAACAGCAAAAAGGAAACAACTACAAAGGGAGACGGAAAAGCACCAGCAAAGCTGACACATAAACATAGTCTAAACAGCTCCTCAGGTCTTTGGGATCTGCCAGGAAAAAAATCAAAATACCTTATATGTTTAGGCTTGTCTTTATTTCTAAAATACTTATATGATAAAAGTACTTCCTCATGTCAAAGTATTAAAACAGCTCTGATGGCTTCTAGTTCCCCACCTGAGCCAGATGGGTTTTAGTAGCCCAACAACCCCCACAATAGCCATCAGAACTAAATCCATGTACCTTACTCACTTCATCAGCTGTCACTCACTTGCAAAAATTCTAAGGTCCGATCACAGTACACTTGGGTTATTTCCCTAAGGAGTCTACACTTTTGTATATATTGTCTCTCTCCCTCTCTTTCTTCTCTTTTTCCTCTCTGACCCCATTATTCATTGAACACTTTCACCTCCCACCTATTTTTTTTTTTCCTTGAGAGACAAGGTCTTCCTCTGTTGCCCAGGCTGGAGTGCAGTGGCATGATCTCAGCTTACTGCAGCCTCAAACTCCTGGGTTCAAGCGATCTTCCCATCTCAGCCTCCCCAGTAGCTGGGACTACAGACACCTGGCTAATTTTGCTTTTAGTTTCAGTAAAGACAAGGTCTCACTATGTTGCCTAGTCTGGTCTCAAATTTGTGGGCTCAAGAGATCCTCTTGCCTCAGCCTCCCAAAGTGCTAGAATTACAGGTGCAAGTCACCACACCTACCTCTCTACCTGTTGACCTGATTAACCTACTCACCTTTCAGAACTCATTGGTACATCAAAGCTGAAAAATCTTCCCTAACATCCTCCTCTGGGATTCTTACAGCAGCAAGGGTGTACCCCTAGCAGAAGACTGACAATGGAGTGTTGCAATTGTCTCCATACCTGCCTGTTTCCACAAGGAATGGTACCTTTACTGAGATTAGAAACTACCAATGTTAATTTTTGTATCTTATTGCCTAGCACAACACTTCTATATAGAGTACTCATCTAATGTTTGAAGACTGAGTAAGTAGCCAAGATTTACTGAGCACCTTCTGCATCCAAAGTGGTACCAGGCATTGTACTAAGGATACTATACTCAAGGTTCACAGAATCTATCAATTCCTTCTCCCCAATTTAGAATTTTCTTTGAAGACCCAGACCAGATGTCCTTCATCATCCAACTATCAATACTTAGTGATGCCTCTGCCACATTCAAAAAGTCAGAAAATAATACTCAAAATATTAAAATAAAATTATTATGCATATCTCTTCCATGGTATCGTGTGTTTAAAATCCCTGATTTCTATTCCTCACCTTGACCCCAAGTGACTAGTGATGAGCTGAACATTTGGTTGGAGACCAATAAATGTTTATTGAATCAAAATCTAGAATTGTCAAGATTCTGGCGATCTTTTTCCTCTTCTAAGGATACAGAAATAAAAAGTCTACCCAGTACACTGCATAAATAGGTCCTTGAAAAATTCTGATTTCTAGTTTTGGCCTCAGAATACTTTCGAAGGAGAGTTAAGAAGTCATGCCTTGGAGTTAGGAGAGGAATAATTTCACTATAAATCCCCAAAGATAATGGGTTCAAGGTATGTTGTCCTTAGAAATTTCTTTTATTTTTCTTCAAGACAAGCTACAAACTATCCCTTCAACTCAACGTGCTAAAAGAAGAAAATACTAAGTTGTTTGTGTGTCCATATGTTCCTATTTTTCTAGGTCAAATACTTTTCTGCCATGTACCCCATAAATATACTTGTGCTCATCAGCCCATCTGTCCCACTTTCCTTGGCTTAGAAAATGTGATCATTGTAAAAGTTCTATTAATTCCCCTCCAACCATCTATGGTTTCTGTTTTATGTTTGACAATGTTAAAATTATTTACACTCCCCTTCTGAACAAAAGGAATAAATGGGCAGCTATTGGCAAAGAAGATAAATCTGATGAGCTCTGCTATTCCTATGTTGACATCAAATGACTTAGGAAAGTGCAAGTGGTGGAGCAAAGAAGAGCAGGTTTTCTCCTGGTAGAAAAAGGGTTCTCTGTAACCTTAGGTTGGTAAACCAAAATGAATTGGTCTTGGAATGTACATGGTCAGCACTGATGCTGTCACTACAGTTGGTGTGCTGGATTAAATGCTGCAACCACAGTATTACTATATGAATGTGATGAAAATATGAGGGAGTTCTAAATCTCAGTCCCACATAGAAATGAGAAGGTGAATGTATTCCCCCCACACATACACACAAAATAGATGAATAATTCTGGGATGTTCTCAAGTGTAGCATATAGTCATTGACATGGTCACTGCACTGTGATGCTGTGTTTCTCAAATTTGAGTCAGGTACACAAACCTTTTTTGTTTTGAGACAGAGTCTTGCTCTGTTGTCAGGCATCAGGCTAGAGTGCAGTGGTACAATCTCTGGTCACTGCAACCTCCACCTCCAGGGTTCAACAATTATCCTGCCTCAGCCTCCCAAGTAGCTGGGACTACAGGCACACACTACCACACCCAGCTAATTTTTGTATTTTAGTAGAGAAGGGGTTTCACTATGTTGGCCAGGATGGTCTCAATCTCTTGACCTCGTGATCCACCCGCCTCGGCCTCCCAAAGTGCTGGGATTACAAGCGTGAGCCACCGTGCCTGGCCACAAACTTTTCATAAAAATAAATGTTTTAAGTCTCTGAGAATAAATTTACATGCCTCATCATCTTCCCATAGATCCTGAGCATTCTGATTTGAAAAATAATGTAGTAGTAATTTAGTCCATGAATTCTAGTATCAGATCTGGATTCAGTGTTCTGTGACACCTAGTAACTGCAAAACGTTAGGCAAGTTAAACTTTCTAAACCTCAGTTTCTTCATATGTAAGACTGAGACAAAAACACCTACCCTTAAGTAAAATGAGCGAGACACAAAAATACAAATATTGTATGATTCCGCTTGTATGTAGTATCTAAAGTAGTCAACTCCAGAGAAACAGAAAGTAGAATGATGGTTACCAGAGGCTTGTGGGATAGGAAAATGTGGTGTTGTTTAATGGATGTGGAATATCAGTATTGCAAGATGAAAAAGTTTTGAGTATCTGTTGCTCAACAATGTGATTATACTTAACACTAATGAATTATACACTAAAAAATGGTTAAGATAGTAAATTTTTATGATTTCTTTTTTATGATTCAAAATAATACATGCCCAACAGGATTACAAGAAATATTAAAGTTTTAAATACAAATATAAAATGCTTTTCCCAGTACTTCACATAGTCACAGCACTTTATAGGGACTACTGAAAATGAAATAATCTTAACAAAAAAAAAAAAAAGAAGTTAACTGCATAACTACTCACTGGATGTCAACCATTCTGCTGTGTTATTTATTTTAGTCCTCATAACAATCTAATAAATTGGATCCTGTTACTAAAAAAAGAAAATGAAATAAAAATTTTCAAAAGTACTAAGCACACAGAAATTCTTACTGATTCAGTAAACAATTTTCATTCCCCAGTCACTTTGTTGTTGATGGGGTGCCGGTCAAGAGGAGCAGTGTAATCATTCAGATGATTCGTTCATATTGCCAACGTCAGTGATTGCCATGAACCTTGTTCTTTTAGTGAGGCAATAAGTGGTATCTTGAGAAATACCAGCCTCCGAAGAGGGGTCATTGGGTTACCTTTGGTCACATTCATTCAGGCATTCTGGTAAGTAATAATCATTTCAAAAAACCTACTGAGCGGAGCCACACGTTTTCTTTCTTCTGGAGAAAATGGGCTGGTGACATGTCTGTTATTTGAAGCAAGAAGCCAAAGTCTTTCTCAAATTGACTCCCGCCCTGACCTCGCCAATACCTCCTTTCTCACTTAATTGGCTTCATCTATATGAGCCTTTTTGGTATTTCTGAAATGCCTCAAACCTGCTAACCCTTCAAGGTGTTTGCATTGCTGTTCTTTCTACTCAGAACATTCTTCCTCAATATAGCCACAGCGATCACCCTCACACTTTCTTCAGGTTTTCGCTCACATGTCACTTTTCCAGAGTAGCTCTCTGTGACCGTCTTATAAAAATAATTGCCACCATCTTCTTCTCCTGGCCCAGGGAAGTGTACTTAATTATTTCCACAGCAATAACATCCACAGATAAATTGTGTATTTTAAAAGTGTATCTAGTATCTGTCTCCTTCCAGTATGGCACAAGCTCCATAAAGGTAGGAATTATTTTCTCTCTTGTTCACTATTGCATTCCAACCTATAACAATGTCTGGTATAAAGTATACACATATTACATATTTTTAAATGACTAAATGTATTGGCCCAAGCCTTATTCAATATAATAAAATTGTAGATTGATCAAATGTATTATCTCCACAAAATAAATATCTAAGAAACACCAGTTAGCAGCCTCACAGGCATATCCTTAAAGAGTTATCTTGCATTAAACTCAAGCCCTTTTCCACTTCGGTGAGAGTTCTAAGAAACATCTGTTAGCAGCCTCACAGGCATATCCTTAGAGTTATAGAGATAGCATGGGGAGAAATGCCAGATATAGGTGAAGGGAAGGAAGGCAGCAATTCACACTGCCATGTGTATACCTATGCAACTATCTTGCATGTTCTTCACACGTACCCCAAAACCTAAAATGCAATAAAAAATTAATTAATTAATTTAAAAAAAGAAGAGTTATCTTGCATTAAACTCAAGCCCTTTTCCACTTCAGTGAGAGTTCATGTAACTATTTCTCTACCCCTTCCCTAAGTGGAAGGGGATGGAAAACACGGAAGCTAATATCTCAACAGTTGTTGGAACCAATTAGGGAATTTAGAGGTACAGGTAGATAATTAATAAAATGTAGTTAATAATGTATTCATTTATAATAATACAAATTGCCTGTTATAGTAATTAACTTTAGGAAAATATTCCTTAGATTCTCAGTTTCTGCTGGAAAATAAAATATTTATAAATATTATTATACTTGCCATTGGTGTGAATACATTGCTTCTGTTCTGCATTAAGAAAGAGAATTTCCAAAGAAAGAATATACTAGAAAGAATACCCAACAATGAGAAATAAATCCTGTGTTCCAATGCCAATTTTGTCTCTACCCAGCTCCCCGACCTTGAGCGAGACACAATCTTTTGGTGTCCCTGGCTATAACAGTTGGGGTTTGCTGCAAACCCACTTAACTCAAATGAGCCTCAATTTCCTCTATTTTTTAATATATATATATATATATATATATATATATATATATATTTATTATACTTAAGATTCTGTGGTACATGTGCAGATCATGCAGGATTGTTGCATAGGTACATATATGGCAATGTGGTTTGCTGCCTTCATCCCCCTGTCACCTGTATCTGGCATTTCTCCCCATGTTAACCCTCCCCAGTCTCCTTACTCCCTGCCATACCTCCCCTTGTCCCCCCAAAACAGACCCCAGTGTGTGATGCTCCCCTCCCTGTGTCCACGTGTTCTCTTTGTTCAACACCCGCCTGTGAGTGAGAACATGTGGTATTTGATTTTCTGTTCTGTGTCAGTTTGCTGACAATGATGGTTTCCAGATTCATCCATGTCCCTACAGAGGACATGAACTCATCGTTTTTTATGGCTACATAGTATTCCATGGTGTATATGTGCCACATTTTCCTTGTCCAGTCTATTATTGATGGACATTTGGGTTGGTTCCAGGTCTTTGCTATTGTAAACAGTGCTGCTATGAACATACGTGTGCATGTGTCTTTATAATAGAAAGATTTATAATCCTTTGGATATATACCCAGTAATGGGATTGCTGGGTCAAAAGGAATTTCTATTTCTAGTCCTTGAGGAATCACCACACTGTCTTCCACAATGGTTGAACTAATTTACACTCCCACCAACAGTGTAAAAGCGTTCCTATTTCTCCACATCCTCTCCAGCATCTGTTGTCTCCAGATTTTTTAATGATTGCCATTCTAACTGGTGTGAGATGGTATCTCAATGTGGTTTTGATTTGCATTTCTCTAATGACCAGTAAAGTGAGCATAAGAATCTTTGTTTTGGCCAGGTGTGGTGGCTCACACATGTAATCCCAGCTTTTGGGAGGCTGACATGGGCAGATCACTTAAGACCAGGAGTTCTAGACCAACCTGGGCAACATGAAGATACATCATCTCCACTAAAAATACAAAAATTAGCCAGGCTTGCTGGTGCAAACCTGTGATCCCAGCTACTCCGAAGGCTGAGGAGGGAGGCTCACTTGAGCCCAGGAGGTGGAGGTTGCAGTGAGCCAAGTTGATGTCACTGTACTATAGCCTGGGTGACAAAGTGAGACCCTGCCTCAAAAAAATAATCCTTGTTTTTCCTATTTCAGAAAGTTGCCTTGTAACTGAAAATCAAGACTCATACTATTGGTGATATATGCCAGGTGATGTTAAGTGGTACAAAAACTATTTAATTCCCGAGTTATATTTATTTGGATGTGTACTTGGGAAAAAAAAGTATAATTAGCATATTAAAAATGTAATTTTATGAATATTATTTAGGATGAGATTAACTTCATAAATTGCTTACATGTAAAATATTAATTAAATGATAATACAGGGATTACATATATATGTCCCAATTAAGAAAGTGGTATACACATAAAGAGGTTTCGGAAGAGGCCTGTGAAAATCAGTTTTGATGCTCTGTGAATTTCCTTTCTGAAGTTAACAGTAGAAACCAGGGTAAGATGGTATTAATATTAAGACAAATATAAACAAAACAACATAAAAATAATTGTAAATAGTATGAAATATTATGATTATTTTAGTAAGAAATGATCTTCTTTGTGAGTGCTTATTATATTCCAGGCACTCAATGCAAACTAGGCATTTTATCTATTAGGTAAATGCTTACAAGCAAACTGACCGCAATTGAGTTAGAGCAAATTGACTGTTCCTTATATCACACATCCTGGCCATAAATCCAGTTCTGCTGATTCTAGACCATGTTCCACGAGAATTAAAATTTTAGAAACAGCATCCAGAATTCAATACTTTCTTTTGTCAAAAACCAAAAGGCAAATTCTGCAAATGAATAGGCTTTTTTTTTTTTTTTTTTAAACATGATCCTGATGATTACCTATGGCAATATTGTGGAAAATACAATCTGAGCCCTCCCGACATGAAATAATAAAAATAACACTATTAAACTAAATAGTAACTGTGACATTGGGTCTGTGACTGATCTCAAAGATTCTGAACCTCATGAAATCATACATTTTAATGGGAGGTGTGTAGAGCATACATAGCGTGTATAAACATTGTGGCAGTACAGGAAATAACTTAGAGAAACCCTAGAATGATTAATAATTGACTCGTCCCACTTCATTATTGAAAAATGTGTAACGGTAAAAATGTGCCTTCAGTCAGTTATAGTATCTCTGTTTTAGTCTGTTCTTGTCTATTTATTGGCTTTTTGGAGTTTATTTAGTTACCTATTTTCTCTGAACCTTAATTTTCTCAGATTAATTAGAAACTAGTTGTATCTTGCCTGGAAACAGAAGGGACAAAACTGTTTTCCATTTCCTAGGCACATGTACCCTTATTAGACTGTAAGCACCATGTGAAGTCAGAAACCACTAGGTTTTATTCACTATTATATCAATACTACCTGGAATACAGCAGATTTTTCATAAGTATCTGAATGATTGTATACACAAACGAATAAATGTATTAATGGAACACATGTCATGTACAATTACTGTGTAAGGTTCATCATTGCTCAAGTATGAAGCACAGTAAAACAAATGAAGACAATATGTAAATTTTAAAAAGCTTTGTAAGTGTAAAATGCTACAAAAGGATTTTTAGATTTTTTTTTTTTTTTTTTTTGAGGTGGAGTTTCGCTCTTGTTACCCAGGCTGGAGTGCAATGGCACGATCTCGGCTCACCGCAACCTCCGCCTCCTGGGTTCAGGCAATTCTCCTGCCTCAGCCTCCTGAGTAGCTGGGATTACAGGCACGCGCCACCATGCCCAGCTAATTTTTTGTATTTTTAGTAGAGACGGGGTTTCACCATGTTGACCAGGATGGTCTCGATCTGTTGACCTCGTGATCCACCCGCCTCGGCCTCCCAAAGTGCTGGGATTACAGGCTTGAGCCACCGCGCCCGGCCAGATTTTTTTTTTTTTTTAAATCATTTACTTATATGCAGTTTTAAATCAGACTCCTCAAATGAGTTCTAAATCAAAGATTTTATCAAGATTGTATTTACTTTTTAAAAAATGGAGTTTTATGCTGTTGTGTTTATGAAACATGCTAGCACAACATATATATTGTTTAATGTAGCTCTATAAAATGCTGGTTCTTTATAATACTACTTATGAACTATTTTGTTTAATGCCACTGGAACCATGAAACATTATAGACTATTCTGTTGGTATGCATAGCTCCCATGGCCTTAATACTTACATATACCTAAGCAATGAGAGCATGGGAAACTGTATTCCCTGGACAAGTAGCATTGGCTGACTGTATGGACTTAATGTTTGTGCCTCTTTCCATCTATATTCAGATATTGAAATCCTAACTCCCAGTGTGATAGGTCCTTTGGGAAGTGCTGAGCTCATGAAGGTGAAGACTCATGAACATGATTAGTTAGTTCCTTTATAAAAGAGAGCCCAGAGAGCTCCCTCGCTTCTGCTATGTGAGGATACAGCAAGAAGATGGATGATTATGAACCATGAAATGGGCCCTCATCTGACAATGAATCTTCCAGAACCTTCATCTTGAAATTCCCAGCCTCTAGAACTGTGAGAAACCAATATTTGTTGTTTAAGCTGCCCAGTCTATGGTATTTTTATTACAGCAACCTGAATGGACTAAGATCTCAACATACCCTAAATACCCTCTGCAATTGGCTCACCATGCTCTAAATAATCTAACTCCCTGTCCTGAATTGAAAATGTTATATTCCATACATGGTTCATCCCACTGAGGTCTCTGTTTTTTATGAAGTGCTTTGACACAATGGTTGACAAAATACATACAAATATTATTGATCATCATGCTGCAAAGAAAAAAGAAAGTGCCCACAGCATTCCAGGGGTTCAACTAATAATCCAGCAGAGTGAAACAGAGTAGAGCTGGATCTTTGAGGTCAGGGATTGAAGCTTATTCAACATTTTATCTGAGCTTGGTTTATAGCATGTAGTAAAATGTCTGATGACTAGACAAAGGAAAACAAATAGATACCTAAGATAAGAAGGGCTATTAGTATAAAGAGTCTGAAGCTGACTTTCTCTTCATAATTAGGACAGTCAAGGAAAGTTGTACCATATACCATATATCAGATAGATAGATAGATAGATAGATAGATAGATAGATAGATAGATAGATAGATGATGGATGGATGGATGGATGGATGGATGGACGGACGGACGGACAGATAGATAGATAGATGTATACCAGTCAGGCCTTTAAAAAAGGGCAGAAAATGACCTACAGAAAGGAAAAAGTAGGCCAAACAATGATTGTGATGTAAAAAATGTGGGTCCCAGGAAGTTCTGATTTATCTATTTTTATTTATCATGATGCTTATGATTTCCTTCCTCTTTGAAGTTTCATCACATCTTATTCCAGTTCTGTTCTCTGCTATTGTGATTTGGTCCTGTTTCAGTGGCTCTTCCTAAGTAGGCTGACAACAGCAACGTCTCTGTGTGGTGCTGGGGAGGAGGGTAACCCCCTATCTGGGACAGCAAATGGTTCTCTTCCCTCAGCAGATGCTGCCAAAGCCAAGCAGGGAAACGCTCCCCACTCTGCATGCTAAACACAAATCAGGCGCCCTTCAGCGAAGATTTGGTCTTGGCTTCCTTCCCTTAGCTATTAAGCTATATTCCCACAGAATTACTACATGCCTGAGGTTTCTAAAACCTTTTGTGTGGATCTCAAACAGTTATTGTGTTGGATCCAAATTCTGACCTTGGTTAGGCAAGCCTCAATCCGTTCCAACCTGCCCCAGGCAGTGATGCTCCAAGAACACCCAGCGAAAGGAGGAGACAAGAAAACCGTCTACAGCATGGCGATCACCTATATTGTGTCAATCATGTGCTCCACTCTTTGCATGCAGCATCTCATTTAATCCTCACTATAAACTGTGCTTGCTAACTACAGTGACTATTCTTATTTCCCCTAATTTACAGATGAGGAAATGACAGTTTAAGGAAATTAAGAAATGTGTTCAAGTTATACCATAAGTATTAAAGCTAGATTTGAAATCCCAGTAGTAGACTTCTACAATTGGCAAGGGCAGGGACAAATGACACTAGAGTGATCTAAACAGCCTGACCAATAATTAAAGCCATCAATCCAGCACATAAACTGCCTGCAGTCTCTGCATCCTACAAGACAAAGAGAAAAGTAGCAGGCCATGTTTCTTTATGCATCTGGGTGGCAAGTCTATGAGCTAAGAGACAGTCCCTCTGTGAGGAGAAACAGAAGTTCACAAAACAGAGGGCAGGAAAGTTCTCTTAGCTTGTGGCAGACAATGAGACAGGAGAGGTACCTTTTGGAACAGAGGTTGCTCTTGGCTTAGGGAGTAAAAGGTAAAAAGACTTCCGTGGACTCCTTCAGGTTCTCTCCTTATACAGGGTAATGAAGGCTATCACATTGAGGGCATAGACTTGGTTGATGTGTAGATTGTGTAATCTGTTGCAATGAGCTTGACTGTTTTCTTTTTTAATAAATGTATCTAGTTCAAGGGAAAAGATGTTCAGAGTGAGAACTCTTGTGTATAATTTCAGTATGTGGCTAGAGAAAGTTGGGAAAACAATTTTGTCCAAGTGCAGAGAACAAAACTTGCATTACAGTATCAGCAGCAGAAAGCTTGTCATGGGGAAGCAGAGCACTTTATTTAGGAAGGCCTCCTAACCAAATGGACCAAAATCAATGTGGTGATTAATAATTACTACTCTAAAAAGCCCCTGGTGTGGCCAAATGAACCACTCTTTCCTCTCCCTCTACCTTGATGCTCTGCTCTCAATCACTGGAAAATGAAATTCTCCAAGATCAGATTCTGTAATTTTTGTGAACAAAGTCATTGATTTCTGATCGTGTGTTATTTACTGTGAAACTTATAAACTTAAGCATGATTAGGTGAATGACTATTGTGGTGGGATAAATAAGGTTACCAATTTTATGTGAATGCACAAAAACATGTTTGGAATGTATATTCTTCATTCCAGTCAGCCTAGCTCTGCCTCAGTACTTCTGCATGGACAAATGAATTGAAAAGGAACACATGGAGTCTGTCATCTGGTCCCAGCAGGGGACTAGTAGGATATACTCAAAGGGCACGGAATCTACAAGCATGTTCCTTTCTCCCACAGTTTTCTATCTGTAGAATAATATAAACTGTGAGGAATAAAAATATGGTAATTCAACTTGCCTCTTTGATACTATCAATTTTTAAAAGCCATCAAATAAGAAGATTTAGATAAAGAAATGGAAAACACTTTATGAATCAAGTAGTCTGAAATGCAATATTATAATTGGGGGTATATCTGATCCCTGCAGTTAGTGTATATACAGAGTAGCTACTGTATATTAATTGTATAGTGCTATTTTATTTGTTGCTTACAAAGGGGAAAGTAATCAAAATTCTTTTGACTTATTTAAAAACATCTATATACTTTGGCCATTTTTAAAGATTAAAGAAGTGTTTTAAATGGCACACAACAGTTGTTATTATATCCAACATATGTATGCTGTTAAAAATACCTTATTGTATGACATATGTTATAATGTTAAAGAAAAGTAACTATCGTTGTATGTGTACAGTTACATGATGATGACACCCTTGATACCTTAGCCTCTGAAAAGGTATAAAAAAGGTAAAAATTGTAAACAAGAAATATATTAATAAATATTAATACATTATTTAAAACTGGCTGTCCAAAACACTGATATTAACAATTTTGATTTTGCTTGACACTTCTCCTTCCTGCCGCCACGTGAATGAAGAAGGATGTGTTTGCTTCCCCTTCCACCATGACTGTAAGTTTCCTGAGGCCTCTCCAGCCATGCTGAACTGTGAGTCAATCAAACCTCTTTCCTTTAGAAATCACCGAGTCTCGGGCAGTTCTTCATAGCAGTGTAAGAACAGACTATTACAGATATAATTTACTACATATCACATCTATAGATATTCCCATACTGATAAAGTATATTTGCATTTTTAAATGTATGCTCGCATTTCCTTTGTTTTGTGGTTGGTTATATTTGGTGGTGAGGTGTATTAGGCATATGATCATACTTATGTAAACTGAAACCTAATCCATATGTCTGTAAGTTCCTATGCCCTAAAAAAATCAAAATGCCTATGGGCACTGTCAGGGAAGCTTTAACACCTGTAGGTGCATAAGTATAGATGAATCATAGAGAAAGTCATTTGCTCCAGATTATTAAACACAGATAAAAGGCCTCCTGATAATTTTATTACATAAGATAATGTGTGCTGGGCTAAGAGAGATTCCTTAAGCCAAAAAGCAAAGCCTTCTAATAAACAGCTGAAGCTGAAGGGAAGGATTAAGCAATGTCTCTTTCTAAGACCCATAAAAATAGTATAAATGAGGTGTGTTCTATCTAATCACTGAAGAAACAAGATACATTTATATTTTTGTTCTCGATTCTATTCACTTTAACAGCATTTTGAATCCTAAAAAGAGAGGACAGTCCTGGAGACTTCCTCGTTTTCCCTTTTACCACTACTTCTTATCTCCTATCTAATTCCATCCTATTTCAACATCAGGGTGACTCTCATACTGCTTAGGGCTAACCACGCAACAATGCTTTAAATCCAACTCATTCATTCATTATTCATTTTGTGCCTTTTTTCCAAGGTACTCTCTGCACACTGAGAGGAATTCCAAAGTGAGTAAGAGTCTACTCTCTTCTTAAAAAAAAAAAAAAAAAAAAAGGAAAACAATAGTGAAACACTAGAATGAGGATCTTATCTGCACATCCAAATTGAGAAAGTGGAAATGCTGGGGTGTGTGAACATGGGGTGTGTATTTTATGAGGATCTGTGGACACCTGAAATAATAGAGTAAGAAGGGCTTTGGAAATTATGGTGAGACCTCAGTGTGCTGAGTGTAAGACACGCGACCGAGAGAGGAATTTTTCTTAGGCTAATTTGACAGAAAACATATTCTGGGTTTGGGAAGAAAGAAGGGTTTTTTTTTCCTCTGGTTATTATTATTATTTAGATATGAGATGCTTTGGGGTTATGCAATTTTCTCTGGACTACTTTTTTGCAAGAGGTGGGGCATGCTCCAAATTCCTTGACTATGATTTATGATCCAAGATTTAAAAAAGAAGACCCACCTCTCCTCCTACTCCAGCTTGACCCTTCCACTCTACCCTTGATCCAGGTGAGAGAAGCACTAAATCACAGATAAGAGCCAGAGGAACATTAACAACATTGCAAAGATGCCAGGGTCAGCATTTGAGGCTATGAGTGTGGCAAGTCCTCCCTGACAGCTAGACCTGAGATTAATGGAAACAGATTAAAGACAAGTACCTAGGAAGACTGATACAGGAAGCTTGGAAAAGCTGCCTCAGAAAATGCATCATATCACTTGAAATTCTGCCATGGAAAGGGAGAATTTGAAGGGCTAAGCCTCTCAGCTGTTTTCTGACTAAAGTCAATAATGACTTTAACTTCTACTGCCATTATTATCTATGCTCCTTTATAATTTTCCACCAGTTCTGCTGTAGCAAGAAGTGAGAACCAAAATGCTAAAGCAATGCAAAAAAAAAAAAAAAAAAAAAAAAAGTAAAAGATATAACCTAAGAATAACTACTGTGTTATAGAGGCTCTTATCTATCAGTTTCAATTTCTCTCTCCTATTGACTCCCCCAACAATTTCTTGATGATTACCTCAGAGAAAACTAACTTTGCATATGCATATCTATTCCTAGCTAGCGTAGACTGGTTTTCACATTTGTTTTGCTGGCACAGTTATGATCAGGTATTAGAAGCTTCTCTTCAGCCTTATACTTCTTCTGACAACAGTCCTCTCTCTTTTCTTACGTTGCAAACTTTTTAAGAAAAACAACCAAACGAAAATACATTGCTTCTTTCTCTTCATCATCCACCCTTCCTAACCTCTTACAATCTTAGTTCTTTGGATAACTGTTTTTACAAAGCTGCTTCTAGTACCTTACACTACCTTTTCTCAGATCTTTGTTTTCTCAGATCTTCTCCTTCTTTTGTAATAGTTTTCTGTATCATTCATGACCTCTCCCATGTTATTAAAAATTCCTGTGTTTTGAAGCATCTTCTATGGATTTCATTGTTGATGTCCACCATTTCAAATTGACAAAATAACCCTTTGTTATCCTACTCCCTTTTAACAGAGAAATCACAATAAGAGAAGCTATGCAATTTGCCAAAACTGCTGGTCTTGGGATTGGAATACAAATATCTAATTGCAGACCTCTCACTCTCTCCACTATTTCACTATGTCTAGAAAGTGATACTGTGTAGTCCACATAATTTTATTACAACTACTGGAAGAAAGGGATCAGCCAGGTCAAAACTGCAAGTAAAAAGCTTTGTATCTAGCAGAACAGATGGTGATTTTGCCCATTCTCCATTGAAAAAGGGACCCATCTGTCTATCTGGCTTGGCACCCGTCAGGAGCCCCACATCATATAGGACATTGCAGCAGGGATTTCCCTAGTCTGCCTGTAAAACAAAATCTTTTTGGATTATACCTCAGGTGTTTATGGGGAATGTGGGAAAATTCCCAGGACTAGGACATGGTCCTTTTTTAACACAGTCTTGCTCTGTTGCCCAGGCTGGAGTACAGTGACGTGATCACAGTGTGGTATAACCTCTGCCTCCTGGACTCAAGGGATCCTCCCAAGTGAGTTGCTGGGACTACAAGCACACACTACCATGCCCAGACAATATGTTTGTATTTATTGTAGGGATGGGGTTTCACCAGGCTGGTCTCCAACTCCTGGACTCAAGCTATCTGCCTACCTCAGCCTCCCAAAATGCTAGGATTTCAGGCACGAGGCTCAGGAGGACATTGTTCTTAATGAACAAAGTCATATGGAGGGTCTTATCTTGAGGAGGGACATGACTGTCTTAGGCTTTAATTGGGTCTCTGTTACAGCTATCTCAGAAGAGACTGACCCTCTAGCCATATCACAATGCCCCAAACCTTTGATTGATGTGTCAGCAGGGATACAGTCTCCCTTATCTGCTCTGGCAGCCTGAGGATCTACTTTCAAGGTTCTGTCTCACCCTCTCCAGCCACCAGGGCCCCTCTCAGCTGTCTCCTCCTGTTAACTGTCATTCAGCTAGCGCCCTACCCTGGGATGCATCTTCTCTTCTGAGCTCTTCTCTTCCCTACCTTCTCTTCGTGCCTTCATTCTTTAACGTGTGTACTTCTCAATGTCCTGATGGGTCCAGTTTTCTACCGCTTCTCCTCATTAAACTTCCCAGAATGGGCATGGCATTTCCAAATGCTCAACACCTCCTCTAATCTCTCTCTTTTGAGAACCTGTTCTGCATTCCTCTTTACCTGCAGGTTTCTTAAGCACTGCAAATAGAGCTTTTCCTGTTTGCTGCTCAGCAGCCAACACATATTCAGAATGCTGCTGTGCCCAATAAATATTTGTTAAGCAAATAAATGACTGAGTCTTAAAAAATGATTGAGTTTACTCCTGTCTGTCCTCATTACCTTTCCTGATAAAATGATCATTCTAGGCTAGGTGCAGTGGCTCAGGCCTGTCATCCTAGCACTTTGAGAGGCTGAGGCGGGCAGATCACCCAAGGTCAGGAGTTCGAGACCAGCCTGGTCAACATGGCGAAACCCCATCTCTACTAAAAATATAAAAATTAGCCCAGTGTGGTGGCATTTGTAATCCCAGCTACTTTGGAAGCTGAGGTAGGAAAATCCTTTGAACCTGGGAGGAGAAGGTTGCAGTGAGCTGAGAGATGCCATTGCACTCCAGCCTGTGTGACAGAGCAAGATTGTCTCAAAACAAACAAACAAACAAACAAAATGCCTATTCCCAAAGCCTCAATACCTCCACACTGTGAATTTATAGAACAAATAAATGAATGAGTCCAAATAAAACCTAAATTTTGCCAGCCCTTATCCAGTACTCTTCCTGCCACTGCACTACCATCATAGCACAGAGGAAGGAAACAGCCTTAGAATCACATTGATTTAGTTTACATCTTTCTTCACTTTCTTAACAGGATGCAGCCTTGGGCAAGTTACTAAGCTTCCTTGAGCCTTCTCTATAACAACAAAAAAATTAATTAATTATTATTTTTTAATCAGAGAAGAATAATCACTCTGTAAGTTTATTGTAAAGACTAAACAGCATGTTTAAAATGCCCCAAAGCCATTTGTATACATACTTATAAACTGTAAACCTAACTCTATGTTTGTATTTATTATTATTTTTTGATGAGATGGAGTCTTGCTCTGTCACCCAGGCTGGAGTGCAATGACACGATTTTGGCTCACTGCAACTTCTGCCTCCTGGGTTCAAGCGATCATCCTGCCTCAGTCTCCCAAGTAGCTGGGATTACAGGTGCCCACCACCACACCTGGCTGATTGTTTTTTTTTTGTACTTTTAGTAGAGACAAAGTTTCCCCATGTTGGCTAGGCATGTTTCAAACTCCTTACCCAGAGTGATCTGCCCGTCTCAGTCACCTGAAGTGCTAGGAATACAGGCATGAGCCACTGCGCCTGGCCTAGTCTCCTATTTCCTTTGAAGATACATCAACTACCTCATTTAACACTCACAAAAACCCTATCTGTTGATACTTTTATATCTCTATCTTACAGATGAGGAATCAGAGGGACTGAGAAAGTGATTTACTTGCCCAAGCTCACACCAAAATAAAATCCTAATCAGTATTAACTACAGACTTCAGAAAAGAAACTACTACATTCTTAGATTGGCTCACTAAGAAGACCTTATAAAATGCAATCCTTATAAAAATTGGCAAGTCACATAGCTCCAAATAAACTGTGCCTTTAGAAGGTGGTTGCTACTTACTGAAGTAATAAACAAATATGTTTACTTATAGAAATCTGACTTCCCAGTTCAATGCTCAGTTATTTTAGGAGAAAATTTGTTTCTCTAGCAATGCCAAATGCATAATAAATATTCTTGACTTAAAGATTATGATATAATAAAGAAAACATACTTGGGAATGTTTTTCCAAAGACATGATGCGTATTGCATGAAAGAGGACCTTTAAGATAAGGAGAACTGAGAAACAGAAACAATTCAAGGGAAACATGCTTCACTGAAAATTGTATAAGCCAATATCCCAGAAACCAAGTAACAGCTTCGTTATCAGAATAAGGAATACATGATCAGAAAATCTGTCTGGTTAATTGAGGTTGAAGCAGTTGCACTTGATGAGAAGAAATCATCAGAAATGGATGGATGTTTCCTATAAGAAGCTAACATATACATTATAATTCCAGTTGCAGATAGAAATTTAATGCATTTTAAACAAGGTACAAAGGTTGAATAATTGTTTTGTCAGTTGATGGGGTGGATTTTAGTTATCTTAACTATAACACAATTGAAGGAAAGCAGAATGGCATATCAGAAAATGGGAAATACAAACCCAAATGGTGAAAAGAAAATTAATTGCTTATATTAAAAATTAATTATATATTAAATTACCCAAGTTCTAGATAAAATGAGGAACAAACATAATATATTAAAAGAGATATGTCTGAATCCAAAAGCAAGAAAAGCTGTTCAAATGCAGAATGTCATTGGAAACCTAAACATAAAAGCCTGAGGTAAACTTACTCTTTTCTCAAAGAATAAGGATGCACATAATGTAGTATAATTTCTTAATTAATTAGAGTTTTATGACAAGTATAGTTACATCCTTCCAGGGAGAGATATATATTATAACTTGTAAAGTTTGGTCACGGTTAAAAATAAAAATAAAAAATTCAGAGAGACAAATTGCCTTTCCTTTTTTTGAGATGAACTCTCACTCTGTCACTCAGGCCATCTCAGCTCACTGCAACCTTCACCTCCCGGGTTCAGCTGATTATCCTAACTCAGCTTCCCGAGTAGCTGGGATTACAGGCACATGCCACTACACTGGCTAATTTCTGTATTTTAGTAGAGACGGGATTTCACTCTGTAAGCCAGGCTGGTCTCGAATTCCTCACCTCAAGTGATCCGCCTGCCTTGACTTTCCAAAGTGCTGGAATTACAGGCATGAGCCACCGCACCCAGCCAAGACTTGCTTTTGGGGGTAAGGAATAGTAATAGATGTAAAAGGCCTATCTTATGGACCCTGGAACCGCTCATGACTTAACTTAGAGGTAAAGTTTTTAGAGAAATAACTAAAGAATGACATTTCTCCAAAACCACTTGAAGAACTTTTTAGTTATATGATGACAGACAAGAAAGTCAAGGTTAATTTGAGATATGCTGGTAGAATCATAAGATCGCTAAAGCTCTGGTAAGAATAGGAAAAGAGAAAAAGACATGAAGGATTCTGACATTTAGAAAACTAGCAATGGGAAAATGCCTTTCACATTCTAAGTTTTTCTGCGAATTAAAAAAAAAATGAAAAAAGGAGTATGAGGTTATGTTGTAGATGCTTCTACCAATATGGTTATCATTTTGTTAAGTTGAAGATCTTATTGAATTCATCAAGGATACCAGACTGATGAGACAACTTGGCAAAAAAGAAAATAATTTGGAAGAGTCGCTTAATCTCACTGTTCTTAATTTCTTCACCTATCTAACTACAGGGTTTATCTCCCTAAACAGTATGACATATACTGTTTTATGTTTTTTCTAGTGTTAACATTTTAAGCTTATGGAAAACATGACTACCTATGAAAAAAATAAGTAAATTAAATTAGAGTGCTGAGAAGATCCCATATGTTTTAGCATTCATCAGACTGAAAGCAGTCTTCAAAATATCCAAATGGGGGTTTTAAGAATTTAACTCTGGAATCTCTTCTTCAAATAGTATGCTACTTGGTTTGACATGCATGCTAGATACCTGTTTTTCAGGATGCTACCAAAAACAACAGAAATCCTGATGAATTATGCCATTCATTTATCTCAAATGATTATTCAAATAACTCTCAATAATTATGATCGTGACTTCTACAATGTAATTATAAGAAAGACAGTTGGTCAAAAATGTCTAAAATGTTTACCTAGGCAAGCAATGGATAGATAGAATGGTGAGAAGAATCTGAAATTTGAAATTAACCTAATGTATTTGTAAGTTTTTCCCACAGTGCTATTGTGCATTAAGACCTGTTTTAAGTGGACTTTCTTAACCTTGTACAGAGTTGACCCAAAGGATTTAAAAAACATTTAAGTTTAGTTAGTATTTGCCATGTCTGCCATACACATCATAGACTGGACTATATTCAAGTATCATTAAAATGTACTATTGCATAAGATAGGTCTGCTCCTTCCTTATTCTGAGGAATTCTGTTTCATGGGTTAATCAGACACAAACCAGGAGTTATCAAACAGAACTGTCACATCTTTGATATCTGCAATGTTCACTGGCTACATGGAGCTGAGAAAGAAATATACAGAAGCTAATGGAGAGAATTATAATGAGTCTGGAGCAAGAATCACACTACCCAGTTTATGAATCATTAAAAGTGAGGGTAAAACATGTCCCTTCATTTTAATAATTTAATTTATCTCTTCATTTTAATTTAATTTAATTTAAATTAATTTAATGATTTAATTTTTCTCTTCATTTTAAAATTATCTCATCGCTTTTTTTCTCTTTAAAATTTCAAGGCTTTTTGCAAAAGACTGAAAATCTAAATGGCTAAGATTTAATGGAATCCATAGGACTTCAATAAGAGTTGGAAAATTCATAACTATGTGGCACATAGAAATACAGATAGCACACATGTACTGTATTGTGTATCGGATATCAGGACCAAAACAAAACAAAACATGTGACTATCCAGGCTGAGAAATGGAAAAAAGGAGGTTGGGGATCTTCTTCCTGATATATCCTTGGAAAAGATTTTGGCCTCCCTCAAAATTCTCCTGAAAATTAATGTCTCTAACTTTCATTTCTGTTTAATTTTTTTTCTCTCAAGCGTCATAGAGATTTCCTATATTTAAGTTTCAGTTTTGTTTATCTTTAAAGATCTCTTCACTGTTCAGAATTTCTTCTCCTGAATTATCATTCGCTTTCCAAAAAATGCTCTTATTTTTCAATTTCGTATGTTATTTTTCCATCAAGAAAGATGATTATCAAAAGGAAGCCTCCTTCCTTCTTCCTTCCTTCCTTCCTTCCTTCCTTCCTTCCTTGCTTCCTTCCTTCCCTTCCTTCCTCCCTTCCTTCTTTCCTTGTTTCTCTCCCTTTCTGCCCACCTTGCTCCCTTCAGCACTTCCTTTCTTTTAAAATTACTGATGGCTCAGATACACCTTCTATTCTTCATAGACAAAAAGGGAACATGGATTCTGGCAAAGAAGGAAACAGACTTTACTGACCCAGAAAAGAAAGCATGTTTTGAATCTCATTCATCTCTTCCACTGGCATTTTAGTGACTTTCCACACTTACAAACTGCTTGCTTAGCATGTGTGATCACAGGACTGATTACAAGGATGGCTTCTCACTCTTTGATTTATATTCTTTAATGGACTCTAGCCCCGGGACCAGCAGAGCTAGAACAGAAGATG
Organism: Saguinus oedipus; assembly: GCA_031835075.1. NCBI lineage: Eukaryota > Metazoa > Chordata > Mammalia > Primates > Cebidae > Saguinus > Saguinus oedipus. The sequence goes on from CM063183.1 coordinate 41,518,670, forward strand.
TAGTCTGCTCCTGGTATTTCCTGGTCCTTGCCAAGAGTTTTCAGTTAAAAATGCTCCTAGATACCATTGCCTAATGATAATCATTCTTAAAATCTATTCTCTAGCAGAGATCTCTCACCTGTTCACAACCACCATACCCCTCACAGAATCAAATCATTATTTAAAAATTGACTATGAGGCAACTGCACGCAGAGCCGATCCGTGTATTTTTGCTAGAATGCAGAGAGGCATGAAGCAGTGGAAGCATATCTAGTATTTTCAATTTTTAAAGACATCATGTGTTTTGATCATATACCCTATGACTGGACTATGGGACCAGCTTCAGGTTTAAAGCAGTGAAGCTGTTTGATGGCAACCTGTAAAAGTTAATAAGAATGCTGAGGTCTAGCATCAAAGCTGTTGGCTAGCTCAGAAAGGCTGTGGGGACCTCGGCAGAAACAGACTTTTACATCTTGTGCTGCCTCTTGATAATCTGATTCTTGGATCCTTGGCCCAACTTTACTTAAGGGGGAAAAAGAAAGAAAGAAAAAAAAAAACTAAGCAGGCAGATAGGAATCTCTTTCAGCACACTTTCTTCATAAATTTGAAGGGGATTTTGTTTGTTATTTTGCTTTTGATCAAGAAGGTAGTGGTAGAAAATTCTTCTCTCTCTTATCATTTGAGAATAATTAAGGTCACTTAGTGTGGTATGTTGGGATCTCTTTGGTTAGATGACGTTTCAGTAAGGATGTTAAGACAGCTTTATATAAAAATATGTTGTCTGGGTTTACAACCACAGAACTTAAATCTTATTTTAGAGAGAAACTTTAAAATATACAAAGCTTAATTTTTTCACTTGAAAGATGAAAACCCTAGTGCTCATAGAGGTTGACTAAAATGCAATGGGTTATACTTCACACAGACTGGTCAACTTTGATAACGGTGCAGTCTCAACAATTAAAAACTGCGTCCCAGTTGAGAGCGGTGGCTCAAGCCTATAATCCCAGCACTTTGGGAGGCCGAGGTGGGTGGATCACGAAGTCAAGAGATTGAGACCATCCTGGTCAACATGGTGAAACCCCATCTCTACTAAAAATACAAAAAATTAGCTGGGCATGGTGGTGCGTGCCTGTAATCCCAGCTACTCAGGAGGCTGAAGCAGGAGAATTGCCTGAACCCAGGAGGCGGAGGATGCGATGAGCCGAGATCGCGCCATTGCACTCCAGCCTGGGCAACAAGAGCAAAACTCTGTCTCAAAAAAAAAAAAAACCTGCATCCCATGAAGCCAGTTTTTTTAGTTCCTTCATGCTTCCCACCACTTAAGCTCCCTACTCCTTTTCACTTTAATCTGGAGCATATCTGGTTTGATTGCTTTGTTTGGGTAGAAATACGTAGATTTTGTTTGTGTTTGTAATTTTCATTCTTCTTTCTCCAAAACTGTACAAAGTCATCTTGATTCTACCTTTGAAGAATCTCTACACTGTATCTCCCACTTGATCTGTTTCAGTATATTTACATGGAGGCTTAAGCTCTTTTCATCCTTATTTCTATACAATGCTGATCCTATGCAGATCTTTCTAGAAGTCTTCATGGCGGCAAATAACAAACAGCAGCCTTGGTTAGACTGAAGTTGTTTCACTTACATCATTTGCTCTGTATCACCTTATATTTCTGTTAAAAATGCAGGCCCGTTGTTGAATCAGAAGTGAGGGGGACATAAAGCTGCAGTTTAATAAGCTCTCAGATTATGCTTATCCACAAAAGTTCAACCCACTGACCTACAGAGTAAAATCCAATTCCTTTCTTGCAGCAGTCACATCCTGTCATTACTTTATCCATTTCAATATCATTTTTTTCCAAACTTCCATCCAGCACAATATTCACCACTTTTCCCCAAGCATCTTTTCTCCAGCTACACTACCTCCAGATATGCCCCCAAAATATGTTTCTTATTTTATATCTGCACCTTTCTCCAACTTTTCCTGTCTTAACTCTTATCTTGTTTCTTTGTTCACATGGTGACATACTACTTTTCACTGAGTGCCCTACTACTTTTCTCAAACGTTTGTTACCTCCTTGGGGAAGCCTTTTTCTAAATATTTCTCACTCACGGAGAGACACCCTCCCTACATGGTGTTGCCACAGAATGTAGCATAAATCTCTATTATAGAACTTGTTTCATTTGATTGTAATTACAATGGATCTACACAAAGGTTATAGAACATCTACTGTGCCCCAAATTATACCATTAAAGAAACTAAAGTCACAACCTCTCCCATCACAAAAATTACTACCCAGCTTTTCTCAACCCAAATCCTCATCTGACACACAGAAAACAGAAAGTTATTTGAGTAACTCTTTCCTCAATTCTCCCAAGGAGGAGACAGAACTAGCACTATTACATACAGCACATGTCTTAGGGCTTTAGGGCTTCATCTACTTGGGAAACCCTGGTTGATCAAATATTGGTAAAATTACACTATAGTAGCAATAAATGCTATGACACAGATAATTCAAAGGTGAGATGAAAAAGCAGATACATCTAATTGCTTCTGTGTTTATCTCTCCTGTACCATGTCTTAATCCTGTTTCTATCCTTACTTAGCATCTATATCACTGCCAATTTTGTTGTGGTCATTGAACACATTTTATTATTGAATTAAAGGCATTGTAATTCATTTTCATTATTGGAAGTCTTTGGAATCTGGCCAAGGCAATGTGAATTATCCATCTTTGTAAATCCAGCATCTAGTCAGGGCTTAAGATACTGCTGGCACTCAGGGAGGACTTGTTGAATAAGTAAACGCATTTGGAGGGGTTGCCCTATTCTCCAGTAGAAACTCCAAAGCAATAATAATAATAACCAAATTAAAAATCGACTAAGGACTTGAATAAACATTTCTTCAAAGAAGAAATACAAAGGGCCAACAAGTTAGTAAAAAGATAACCAACACCAGAGAAATGCAAATTAAAACTACAATGAGATATCACCTCATGCCTGTTGCCTGGCTATCAAAAAAGACAAAAAAGAAAAACCAACAACTGTTGGTGAGGATGTGAATAAACTGGAACCTGTGTACACTGTTAGTGAGGATGCAAAATGGTGCAGCTGCTCCAGAAAACAGTATGGAGATTCCTCAAGAAAATAAAAATAAAATTACTATAAGATATGGCAATCCCATTTATGAATATTTAGCTAAAAGAAATGAAGTCAGAATTTTTAAGAGATATTTATACTCCTCTGATCACTGTAGCACTCCTCACAGTAGCCAACATGAGCATACAACCTAAATGTCCATTGATGGATGAATGGATTTTTTAAAATGTGGTATATACATCCAAGGGAATATTATTCAGCCTTAAAAAAGAAGAAAATCAGCCAAGAGTGATGGCTCATGCCTGTAATCTGAGCACTTTGGGAGGTCGAGGGAAGCAGATTGCTTGAAGTCGGGAGTTCACAACCAGCCTGACCAACATGGCAAAACCCCATCTACAACAATTAGCCAGGGATGGGGCCACGAGCCTATAATCCCAGCTACCCAAGAGGCTGAGGCAGGAGAATTGCCCAAACCCGGGAGGTGGAGGTTGCAGTGAGCTGTGATAGCACCACTGCACTCCCGCCTGGCCAACAGAGCAAGACTCCATTTCAAAAAAAAAAAAAAAAAATAGGAAATTCTGCAATATATGTCAATAAGGATGAACCTGAGGACATTACACAAAGTGAACAAGTCAGACACATAAGTGTAAATCCTGCATGATTCCACTTATAAGAAGTATCTAAAACAGTCTACATCATAGAAGCAAATAATAGAATTGTGGTTGCCAGGGGCTATGAGAAGGGAGAAATGGGGAGCTGTCCATCAGTAATTATAAAATTTCATTATGCAAGAATAATAAATTCTAGAGATCTGATGTATAACATTGTACCTATACATAACAATACCATATTGTACATTTAAAAATTTGCTAAGCAAGTAGATCCTATGTGAGCTATTCTTACAATAATAATAATAATAATAATAAAACTTCTTTCATACATTAGAGTATATTCATTTGGCTAGACAACATAGTTACCTTTTCCCAAGCCACCCATTAATTTTCCAGTCAGTTCTTCCCTCTCAGTAAGATTGAAAAATACAGAATAATAAAGTTTTAGAACTGAAAAAAAAAAAGAAGAGATAGTTATAATTTGAGGATCAGAAGAACTACTTAAAGAAAAACTACTATAAATGCAAAATTCTTCCTTTGTGGCTAATCTACACTTGTAAGTATTCCACTTGACATTTAATTGCTTTGACTGTTATGTGTATTTCAAAGACAGAAGGAAAGACTTTATTAACATTGCAAGTGAAGGGAAAAATTGTTGCATTTTTCTGGGTGGACAGTAAGGGTGTTGATGGTATTTTCAGTGTTATTGTCATTTAACGAAGCCTAATTTAGTTTGAATATGTATTTCCAGGAACAAATAGCCTCTAAATACAAACTGGGTGTAGGAGAAGATAGTGTGAAAAGAGATAAAATGCCATAAAATTCTGATGTCCTAAAGAAAATGTGAGAGTCTGGGACACTTCCTTCTCTGCAAAGCCTGCAGCTACCTCACTGCAAAGTTGTCTTATTATAAACGTGATATAAGCATAAACTCACATGCCTCCTGGGAATAATGATATTTCCATTTGTGTCAGTAAAAGGCATCCCTTTGTTCATCTAGTCACCAAGAAAATTTCAAACCAGGTGTGCTTCAGTTTAGAGACCTGCTGTACTTCATGGGTGCCTCTAAGGGGCTCTTTACAAATTCATGTTGCAGAAGCAGCATTTCCCTAAATGGTTCCTTAATTCCGCAAATCCCCAACTGTCCAATTTATATCCAAGGAAGTTTACTTCCTTTAGGGCATAAGCTATTATATTAAAAGTCGTCAAATGGAAATAAATACATAGGTTAGCAAACTGTAGTAAAGTAAAATAATCCTGTATGAACCATGGCTTAAAAAATAAATAATATATACAGAAGTCAGCATATAGATATTTCCATACAGTAACAAAAATTAACCCAAGTAAACCTGCACACAGTGATTTTCTGCATTTTGGCAAGTGAAAGAATTTTGCTCTGAAAACCAAATAAAAATATAGGAGACCTAGTTTTAAATTGATATTAAAACACATGGGCATTTTAGTTTAAGGGTCACGGGCTTAGGTCCAGCTATTTCAGAATCAAAAGCTTATTACTTGGATAGTCAATACACGTCATTCCATGACTGAAGCTGCTGTTCCTAATTTGGATTGTTAGGGGGTTATCCCCACAAAGGTCCTCATGGCTCATCTGGCCTCAGTGCAATCAGACGAGAAGATCCTGAGTTCCATCTCCAGAAAAAAGGCCAAGCCCACCCGAGGCCTGGAGGGAAATGAGAGCTTCTGTGGGATCTTGACACTGAGGGGCTGAGACTCTAGCTGTAAGCCTCAGAGTCACTACTGAGCTACAAATTTGTAGTTTTACATTTATTATTTCTCAAATCTAAATTTGAGTTGCAATTGAGGTGTACCCTGATTTAGGCTAATTGGCAGTGTTTAGTGATACCTAAAATACTTGTCCACCAATATTGTCAATGATGTCAGTTCAATATGGTTGTGGACGTGCTGTAGCTCAGTGATTCTCAAGCTTTAATATGTATATGAAATCACTTAGGGATTTTATTAAAATGTAGACTTTTTCAGTAGATCATGGGAAGGGACATGAGTCTTTTCATCTTTCACAAGCTCCTAGGTGATGCACATGCTGCTGGTTCACAGACCACACCTTGTTCAGCAAATCTCTAGGTATGCTATGAGTTGTTCATGGGCTTTTATTTCCTTTTAAACTATTTAAAAACTATAGCTTTAGTTGTACATCCTTGTTTAGAAATTGTTCCTATATCTTCTTTGTGGTTTTATATATATATGTGTTATTTAATAAATTAAATAATTATTAAATAATAACTAAGGGTAATGTTAATGAAAGATTGGTTTCAATCCTTGATGATCATGCCTTTCAGCCTGGAGACCTTAGAGAAGAAAACGTTACTGAATAAAGTCAATTTATTCTTACAAACAAACATTTCCAATTCACATCTGAGACTCTGCTTGGTTTACAAGTAGTGAACACAGGCAGGGAAGACTAATTGCTTCTGAAAAGTAATGTGAAATGAAATCTGATCATGACAATGATAACATTCTTAAAGACTAAAATAATTACTTGTATTTGAACTATAAAAATTAAGCTATTCCCAACTCAGTTCCTTAACAAGGTACTCCATATTTTTCTAAAAATTTTAAGTTTCTTAATTATCTTTACCAATTTTTGATACATAAGATGGTGGATGCCATAATTTAGGATAGCAAAATGGAAAAACACACTAGGCTTAGAGTCAATAATAGAGGTTTCCTTCTGATTTCTTTGACATATTAGGGATGTGGCTCTGATAATATTATATATAATTTGTGGTCTCCAACTTAATTCAATTTTCTCATCAAGCTCTTAGGACAGTTAAACAACTTTTAAAATGAGACAATGTGTGTAAAATCTCATAAATTCATCTGTAACCAGGACAATTATCGTATTTGTAGGGGTCATTATAAAATAAAAATGAGAATCCCCTGTTCAAAAGTTATTAAGAATTTCAAGATGACAATAAGAAGATATTAAATGAAGAGCAGGACCCTTCTATGTGTGGGGTCCCATGTGACTGCATAGGCCATAAGTTCATGAGCAGTACCTGTTGTCAATACAGATGTAGCTAATCCTCACGATATTAACAGAGTATTAATAAAGTTTATACTTGATTGAGATATTACAATATGCCAGGCCCTACTTTGAGAGCTTCGATTACATAGTTTCACTTAATCCTTTAGAGAGGAACGAAATTAAAGCACAAAAACATCAACTAACTTATCTCAGGTCATACAACTACCAGGTTTAAGGAAGTCAGGATTGGAATCCAGGACTGTCTTATTCTAAAGCCATTCCTCTTAACTAATTTAATGTGATGAGTTATCTATAACAAGTTATTGTTACTCCTATTTGATTCAAAATTAGAAACACAAACTGTGAGCTTAGGTTCACAAAAATATGTCTGTATTTCAAGGGCAATTCACTTAGTATGACCATGATTAAATGACCTATGTCAACCTAATTATCGTATGTCCCTAGGACTCCACAGAGAGCCTGGTACATAGTCCATAGTCATTTACTGTATAGGAAAATAAACTGAACACTCAGTCACCAATTTTTCTGTGCACAGAATATTTACTCCACAAAGATAAAAATCTCAATTTCCTGTTATTCAAAATCACATGCTTCTGAATGATAGGAGTACGATTTTCATTTTAAAGCAATTAATTTGTTTTAAATGTGTTTCAATAGTGATTTTCCTGGAAAAAAAAAAAATAAAAGATACCAATTATCATGTAGAGAAACAATTTTCTTCCAAACATAAGGACTTTGATCCAAAGATCTAAAGACAAGAGTATATCATCTCATAATAGAAATTAAGAGAAACTCCAAAATATTCATTTTGTTTTGGAAGAATTTCAGATTTAAAAATAAATATGGCTCAAAGTTAAGTAAAAACTTACATTTATGTGAAGCTTTTTTTCTTTTTCTTTGCAATGTGTTTTCTGATCCTCCATCTTATTTTATCTTTTCTATGCCCAGTATACAGCTGAGCAAAGAGAGACAAACTCAGATTATTTTATTACCTTCTTTTTGAAATTATTACTAATTTCCTCTGCAAAGTTAATTACAGCTTCTGCTGTATTGTTAGAGGAATTTTTCTTACCTCACTTAGGAAGCTTGTAATATAATTCTAAATTCCTTTGTCCAACGTTCTCTCCTGATTCCTGAATGTTTTATCTTACTCGTTGATGTGCTCCAGTCAAATATATATATACATATATATATATATATATATATATATATATATATATATACTGAAAATGTTCAGTCTCTGTGTGTGTGTGTGTATATATATACACAGAGAACAGAATAGCCACTTAGCCCAAATATACACTGTGGTTATTACTAGAACATGGTTATACATATATATATATACACACACACACATACACACACGCACGCACACACACACATACACATATATACATATAATTTTTGTGTGTGAGACAGAATTTCACTTTGTCGCCCACCCTGGAATGTGATGGCATGATCTCAGTTTATTGCAACCGCTGCTTCCTGAGTTAAAGTGAGCCCGTCTGGCTAATTTTTTGTATTTTTAGTAGAGACAAGATTTCACCATGTTTGCCAGGCTGGTGTCTAACTCCTGACTTCAAGCAACCACCCAACTCGGCCGGCCTCCTGCGGTGCTGGGATTACGGGCATGAGCCACCACACTCTGCCCACAATAGATATCTTTATTGTTGACTAACTTAATGGGTACATGCAAGTGTTAATGCATAAGCAAACGGAGCAATTTAAACAAAGATGCTCTGGTAGGTGCTGAAATCAGGAGAAAATGTTCAGTCTCAGACATTGTTCATTGCTGCTTTCCACTGGGCTGAAAAATGTCATATTCTATAAAATGTATCAAGTCCTCAGAATTAAAATGTCACTGAACCCCCTGCCAGACCACGCTATGCCAGTTTGATATTTGAAAGCACTATAATTCATTATGCCAACCACTGATACTGTTCCAGGCTATGGGGCATGTGCTGAAAATGACGGGAAATAAAATCTGTGGGTCCCCTGGAAGGAAAGTTGCTATGTTTGAAAGGCTGAATTCCAGACAAGAACTCACCAGATGCTTTCTGAACTGAAGAGCTGGGTTCCAATTCCTTGGGGACCTGAGCAGATGGGACTCCCTGAATCCAATCTCGAAGAGGAGTGTCTATGGCAAGGTGCCCGGTTTCTGCCCCAATTGCTTATTTCCCTTGCCTCTATGGCTACAATGCACCAAAGTGAACATACCCTTAGGAATGTATAGAGCCAATACTTCATAAAACTCTAGAAAGTACTTCCAAATGTTTTTCTGTGCATTCTTGTTTGCAGCTACACAGTATAGAAAATAATAGCAAACATTGTTATCTTAGTTGCCTTTGAGGAGGAAAAGTGTGCAGGCTGCCAGAGTAGGGAAGAGGCTCACTCATAGAGGTAACCACTCCAGACCAATTAGACCTGGGGAGTGGGAGAGGTTCCACTGAAAGCTCATATATAACTAACTGGGCATCTGAGAAATATTTCCTGCTGCTTCTCCTCCCGCTGAGATCTTCCCTTCTCTGACATCCCAGCAATCTAGGCTGAGTTTTTCTGTTTTCTTTCCCATAAAGTTTCCTACGAAGCTCATTTCGTCTAATTTTATTTTTATAAAAATACTGAGAATGAGAGAAGCAAAGTGAGATTATAATATAACATGGGCAGCAACACAGAATGGCAGTTAGAGGCAAAATTTCTGCTGTCAGATTATTTGGGTGGGAGCTTGGCTTTATATACTTACTATTATTTCCCCCTAGGTCAGTTACTTCACTCCTCCTGTTACTACACTCTCCATGTCTTCTTTTGTCAAATAGGGATCCTATTCATAGTGCCTATTTTCATGCTTAGAGTATTACCTATGCAATTAAGAAGCACTGAAAAACTGGTGGTGCATCCCTCTCTGCAATATAATAATTATAATGGATTCAAAAAAAGGAGTGGTAAAGACAAAATACCAAAAATCCACCAAAAACTTATATTTGTTTTTTTTCTTCCATTACTCCCTTATTGATAAGTGTAAAACACCAAATATCAAATTATTTCACACAGTTTCATGGATTTTTTTTTGGAAAAGTTATTGTTTTATTGTGCTCCTGATGCACCCAGCCACAAGCCTGTTGAGTAACTCACTGGATGCTGCAGAAATTTTATGAGAAATAAAAAATGCTTAATATATTATTATTATTATTCTTGCTCTAGAATGTGCTGACTCCCTTGACCCTTGAGCAATAGCTCTTACTTTTCATGTCCATTTGTATATGCCCAGTACAATCATAGGCATACTGAAGGACTACAGCGTTTATACCATGGGGGTTTGTTCCAACAATCTAATGCAGGTAAGGTTCTCTACTAGCAGGAGTGTTAGCTCAGGGATGGCACTCACAGCCACATGTTCTGCTGAGGTCTCAAGAGGCCTCATTTACATATGGGAATGATTATTATTACCCTGTGTGGATTATTGGGAAGACTTTTAAAAGGAAAGGAGGATTTCTGCAGTCTGCCATTCTACACTTGAAAGGAGGCGAGGGTAATCAACCTCTGTTTGCATTTAAGTGCTGACACTATAACAGTCGAGGGACTGAAATACATTTCAATATTTCCAAGATCTAGAAGAAACTAGGCTGGGCCTATAATATATCAGGATAATGACACATAAGAATTTGTCAAAGCCTTTGACATTTCCACAAACTCCATCTAGTTTTCTTGTTGAGGTTTTAAAAACAAAACTATCACCGTCCATGTTTTAAATCAGGTAGAAAGAAATGTTCTTTCTATACCTGAACTTCTGCAGAAAACACTAAGCCCATTTGCCTATTCTAAAGGGGCTAAACCAGACTTTCTCTGAGTCACCAAAACAAGACCCTGCCTCTAGGAAGGCAGCACAGAGCAGCTAGAAAATCGTCATTCAGCCCCTAGGCATCATCTGTAGTGCTCACTAGGCTGTACAGAACAGAATAGCCAGAGCACTGGACCAAATATATACTATCGTTATTACTAGAAAATGGTGATTCTGTGAGTCAGCCCATTCCAGCTGACACAACAAAATGACATCCTGTAGAGTACATACTGATCCTACATGAAACACTTTTCAGATGAAAGTTAGCCTGTAGCCACAGTCAGTCCACTGGTCAAAAATTGAGCATCTGCTGTGTATCAGCCCGGCCAATGCATGAGTTTGTGAGTTAAGGGAATTCATTTGCATTTTCTTATAGACTATCAATCCTGTGAGCATTAGCAAAACCTATCTTAAAATGATTCATACAAGTAAAGACATATCACCATATACCATCAAGGTAGTATTATCCATAGTTACATTATGATGCGGGAAGTAAAAACATGTGGATCTGTATAGAAAATGTTTAGGAAAAAGTGAAGTGGGAAAGCAAAAAGCAACATTCACCCCTAAAGAGTGAGGGATGAGGCATGTGGGAAGGTCAATGTAAGTAAATTGTAAAATGCTACCAACCAGTATATGGACCATAACAAAATCATAAGAGAATAGAGGCAGTAAGGCAGGGACCTCAACAAGGAAAGTCTAGAGGAAATAAAAAATAGTGGATAAATTGTTCAATCGTGACTTAGGGTCCATATGAGGAGTTCTCTACCAACTAAAGTTGTCTCCCTTCTCTCATCTGGCATGATTTCCAGATGTCACTGAAGATCTCTCTTGCCTCAAAGTTCCTGTTAGATTAATTTATCCACCAGGTGCTAAAGCCTTTTATTTCATAACTGGAAAAATAACCCACAATGCAAATTCCACCATGAGCTTTTATTCTTATATGTAAATGACAGATACTCTATTCCTCTCTGAGCAAAGAGGGAAATAAGAAGAAATACACTTGAGGACCCAAATTTGATGGGCATGGTCAACCACAGAAGGTAATATATTGAAAAGGTTTCAAACCTTTCTAAAATTCTCTGTTGTCCAAAAGGAGAAAGATAGGGATTAAGGAGCATTTGCAGGAAGGATATATTTCATCTCTTTCCCAGCACTGGTGCTGGTACACTGTGATGCAAGCACTTCACATGGCAGAGGAGACAAAGGAGACCACACAGATTTCATTTAGGAATCTATCATTTTTTTTCCACAATGAGGGAAAATGCTTACATAAGATAGGGTATTTTCCAAACCTCATCTAACTCAAAAGCATCTTTCAGATTTGTGGTAATAAATTTTCTAAGTGTAATTAGAGGCTGAGCCGATCTAATTAGGTTGATGAAATTTTCAGGAGGGACTTAATTCCCCTTAGCATTTCTCTCATTCTTTTTTTCTCTCTCCCTCTCTAGAATACTTCCTTAGGCTTAATCCCAGCAGTTTTTATTGGCAGTACTTGAAGTTCCCTCATGCAGGCAGTGTGATTATAAAACTTCCAGCGAGTACATAGGACTATACACAAACTTCAGATAAAGGATTCTGGGTCATTGTATTCAACACACAGTCCTTTCCTACGTCTTCAGTTTCATTTCCTTACTAACAAACTATGTTAAATAATGTTCACTCTGCAGGAGGGAAACAGGTGTTTCAGAGCATTTTGGGGGGCACAAAGAGACCAAGAAATGCATAATAATCACAGGAGCAGGTTCTGAGGGGACATTAATGAGGGAGCACCACGACCCTTCCTGATAGGCCAATGACTACAGAAACACTTCTGATGAAAATATTGGGATACGAACACATACATACTAGGGAGATTTTCATCTATCTGTAAAGATTTTTAAAATATATCTAGTGAGCACCTGAGGAATTAACTGTGAGAATTTTCTACGGGAAAATGCTTTCCAAGTGGTCGAAGGTAAATGGGCAAGATGTTCTTAAATGGAGTCTGAGCATCTCAAACACCATGTTTCTCCCTCTGCAAGGTCTTCTGACCCCCTCCCCTTTTGTAGCAGTCACTAAAAACTGCTTGTTAGAAAATTTAATTAAGTATAAAATGATCAGAAATTCCTAAGCAACATACATTTCAGCTTTTACTCAGTGTTATAAAAATGCAGAGGCCGGGCACGGTGGCTCACGCCTATAATCCCAGCACTTTGGGAGGCCGAGGCTGGTGGATCACGAGGTCAAGAGATGGAGACCATCCTGGTCAACAAGGTGAAACACCGTCTCTACTAAAAATACAAAAATTAGCTGGGCATGGTGGTGCACACCTGCAGTCCCAGCTACTCGGGAGGCTGAGGCAGGAGAATTGCTTAAACCCAGGAGGCGGAGGTTGCGGTGAGCCGAGATTACACCATTGCACTCCAGCTTGGGTAACAAGAGCAAAACTCCCTCTCAAAAAAAAAAAAAAAAAAAAAAAATGTGGAGAATATAAACAAGTATTTCTGTCAAAACATAGTGTTGCTTTTGCAAAAATCAGATTTAAAAAAGAATATTTTTAAAGACCTATTGTCCTCTAAGAATTCATAGGTATGAACTGTCTATAATGGCAATTTACTATTTACAAATTTTCTTTAACTTTTTTTTAAAATTTAAACCTGTGAGTCATTTCAGTGAGTTCACACATTTTCCCAGACTTTTTGATTTACTTGTGATGAAAATATAAATTATTTTTTAAAAACTACTTTGATCTCTATTTGAATCCCTGGCCATTCAATATTTCTTGTGATTTTAAACAAAGCACCATATGAAGTTCAGGTTAGGTTTTATCAAATTATTTTGAACTAATCTTACTTTACTTTGAAATTTGATAATCACATACACCAAAGTAACTTCCCTATTGAGGGTTAGTTATTCTGCGTGCAAACAAAGTCTCATTTCAAAGAGGCATTATTAAATGCCATGTAGGGAAAGACCTAAGTTGCTTCTAATAAATATAAGATTATAGGTTGTTTCAATATGTGGAGTAATTTTCTTTTTTTCTTTAAAGAATCAATGTGTAAATTTGTGAGAGTGTTATTTTTATACTTTGAGTGCCATTGCTTACAATGAAATAGAGCTGACTATTTAAATATTATATTTCCCTTCATAGGGAAAAATATTTTAATTCTGTATTTTAATCTGCTGGACCACCTCATTACTCTTGGTCAGGTAACTTCTCTAGGTCTGTTTCCCCAAAAGAAGGAGGTTGAACTTAGAAAATGATTTCCAGGGTCCTTTCCATTCTAACACCCCAAAATTTCTGCCATGACTTCAGACAAGATGTTATTAAAATCTCCTTCAAGACTGGTTATGCTAAGATGGTTACATACTAGTCTGAAAATAAAAATGTTATGAGCCAATACATGAAGTCATAATTAAGGGTTTACACTTGCAGTGTGCTATAGGCCAGGAAGTCCAAGCTAGAATTCAGAAAAATTTACATGGACTTTACAGTTAAGAGAGATTCTGTGAGAATGAACATGGATATATCCCTCTCTTTTCAGTAACTCCACAAAACTGACCTATTTGAAATAAGATTATTTAATGCAAAAGCCATGATACTTTGTCACTATTTCATTTGAGAAGTAAGAAAAGCAGTGCCTTCTAAACAGATAATGGTTCAGACACAGATGGAAACTACGAACAATTACAAAGCCCTCCAAAGTGCTGGGATTACAGGCCTGACCCACCACACCCAGAACTCTGGGTTCTGAGGCCTAAGTGGGCGGATCACTTGAGTTTAGGAGTTCGAGACCAGCCTGCCCAACATATAGTGAAACCCTGACACTACTAAAAATACAAAAATTTGCTGGTTGTGGTGGTGTGCTCCTGGAGTCCCAGCTACTTGGGAAGGTGAGGCAGGAGAAGCACTTGAACCCGGGAGGCAGAGGTTGCAATGAATCGACATCATGCCATTGCACTCCAGCCTGCAACAGAGCAAGACTCCCTCTATCAAAAATAAAAAAATAAAAAGCTCTTCTAAGTGAGGTATGTTTTGCTTTATAGGCTAATTGTGCCTATATCCTTCCAAACTCTAGTATGTCCAAAGAAATACAATGAAAAAGATTACACAAGTCAAAAAAAACTGACTACGTTTCTTCAAAAACATACAGAGGTGGAAGACAGAGGTGAAAAGTGTCCAATCAATAAAGACGTGTGAATTGTATCCGAACCCTATAGTGACAACAGCATGAGTGAATACTCCTTTTATGAACTTACCAGCTGTGAACTAACATGTCACTTGGAAGACCACCTGACTTATTTTTTGGTATTGTGGTTAAAAGATTAATATGAATACTAAGGTATATGGATTCATAAATAAGCATTAGAGATATTAATATGAAGCACAGTTTAATTTAAAACTGTCACTTCAGATTAAGACAATTAACTGCAGTTTTATACACACAAAAAACTCCCTCATTTATGCAGAATTATCAGAAGATTATGCGTCTCAGTTGAACTCAGGTATTCACTACAGAAATCCTCCTATTATTATTATTTTTTTTTTTGCAAGATGCCCATAAGAGTTCTTTAGTTAGATTCCCATTTCTGCTAGAGATCCCTCGATTCCCCTTCCTTTTTCCAATCTAAGCAGGATTACCCTTCTCTATATAAAGCAGGACGTAGGGACTGATTATAGTTGGCCTGGTTCACAGTGAAAATGAGGAGGTTGGTATGGGTAATTGGGGATGTGGCTCTGCCCTCCACTTTCCCTCCCTAGAATGGAGTTTCAGAAATCTTCTAATAAAATTGAATCATTCTTTTACCATACCTGATACTTTCTTTATCCCTGCATGTCTAAATTAGTCACTGTTTGAGATACTCACATTCTGTCTTTCTGTGTTTCTCTTCTTGTCTTCTAGAACTCTCCTCATTTCACCCTCTTTTGAAATCCGATAATGGTGTTAAACAATTTAATATTTCATTCCTCACAGTCTATTATACATGCATAAATGTTCTTTTAGTTTGCAACAAAGTTGAGAGTTTCTACAATCTTTTAGGAACCTTAACAAACATTTCTCTTGCATCAGAACTCTTAACTATGGTAGTTAAAAGCACAAAAGACACTGAAATCAGACTTCAGACTTCCTCGATTAACCTTTAGACTTTAATGCTTGTTAATTGCGTCACTGTCCTCAAGAAACTTACCTGCTTCAAGCTCCAGTTTCTTCATCTGAAACATGCAGATAATAAAATGCCTATATTGTGAGGATTCCTCTAAAGCTCTTAGAATCGCACTAAATAACAGCTCTGGAAATATTTGTACTATAAGAATATTACTATTAGATTATTATCCTCTATAGAGCTTAACACAGACCTGGATCATACTACACATTTGTAACCAGCAAAAGTAACTTGCCAAAAGGCAATGTATCACTCCTACTACAAAGGCAAGGTTTGGCCTTTCAGAACTGCACCTTCTTATGTTAAAACGATTTCATTTTTAAATCTCCCTTAGGAATATTCTATATACATCCACATACTGGACCATGAATCAACCTGTATGTTCATGTAGAGAGAAGACAGGGAAGGATAATTCAGTAGTATGTTTTTTCCTAAGGCTTACCTGAATCATGTTTATATGATTAAATTATTTTCTTTGGGATAAATCAAAGTACATCATTGCTTACCAACAACATCTATGGCTAACTGTTAGTGAATTCAAAGTTATTTAACTTTGAATTTTAGAAATGGGTGCCATTAAATTGTAGCCATACAATGTAAGAGGAACAGCTGGTTCCAGTAGCTACAGAAAATTAGATTGTGTCTGAATGAATTTTTTTAAAGGCAGCTTTTATGGATAATATTCATTAAAACTTGAAATTCAGGAACTTTTTGATCTTTCTCTCCCCAAACTCCAACAAATTCCAATTTTATACAAAGTTTCAGTAGACAATTACAGCTGAGAATGAGGAATGAAATTATTGATTTCATTTAGTTTGATGATTTTCTTCAGAAAAATATCAAGTAAACTCACCAGATGACAAATGCAACAGTTTTACTTCCTCCAGAACACGTTGAAAATATGGAACAAAATTAATTCATTCAACAGACTTATTTCATTTTTGTTTTGTTTTGAATTACATAGTTGTTCCTTTTCCTATAGCTTAAATTTTTCTTATTTTTTTTCCCTTAATACTCAAAAAAGTAATCACTGTATATAAAACACCTATGGCATTTAGGTAGAAATAAGGAAATCATTTATCTTAACTTTAGAGCCAACATCTCTTTTTGTTTGACTTTCTTTCATAGCTAATATCAACTGTCCACAGAAATCTCAAACGTAAATTACTTACACACTAGTAAAGAAGAGGAACCTAATTCCTTTATAATGATCTACGAGCTGTCTCCCCACCCCCAATCCTACATAAACAACAGTAGAATATTGAATTTAAAGTTGTGCCATTTGACTCTGGAAATATCAGGTCTGCAGCAAAGGCGCTTTCAGTCTGGATCTGAAATGATGAGATCATGAATTAGGAATGATTCTGATGACAACGATATTTACCTCTTTGAGACAGCCCATAAAGTTGTTACTGACTGGTGACCCTGGAAGGTCGGCTGTGCTGGGACTGCCTCCAACATAGAAAAAGTCATCAGACCCCAGCATGGTATAATCTTCTTGCGTGTAGCCCGTTGTAGTAAGAATCCCATCCACTGATATTGTCACCTAGATAACAAAGCACAGGGAAAGGACACGCTATACTCAGACCTAGATACTGTAATCCTGGGATATGCCTGTTTTGTGTTTTGTTTTTGTTTTATTTATTTATTTTTTTGTTTTGCTTTTTTTTTTTTTTTCTGTTTGGTTTTTGCTTTCAGACCTATGACGGAACCCATTTTCATGTCTGTTTGAGGTTTATTCTTAGAATCTATTCAACTAGCCCTACAAGATCTAAACTAGTTAGAGAGTTAACTGATTATTGAAGTAGTGTCAGCATCATCCCTACTGCAACTCAAAAGTTATTGAGCAGACACAAAAATGGTGTTAGTAAAATGCTTCCTAGGTTAGTTTTGCTGGTGTACATATTAGTAAAGTTTAGTTGTCTGTTATTCACTAATCACAACGTGCACCTTGTTAACATAAAAGGCTCAAGCTATTTCCAGCAACATCACTACTGGCACTATTGAGCAGCAATTGTTCAGCATGCAAGTGCCTAAGTCCATGCCAAAGGGGGAGAAAAGGCAAAACAACCAGTAGAAGCCGCACACGCCGATGTGCACATGCAGGAGGTACAGTACAGTTCAGAAAAGGAAAGAAAGAAAACAGGGAGCACCAAAGGAAACAAATAAAAACGACTGCTTTGTGATGACGTAAAGATGAGTGGGTGTGGCATCTCCAGCATTCCCAAATCAAGTTTCCATGCCATGCATCATGAATGGTTAGAGACTGGCTGAGCCTGCGGTCACTCGGGCCAGCCACCATTTTGTCTTATCCCGTGTTAACCACAGCTGGATGCAAAACGTTCGAAACGTTAACGATGCCCCTACAGGTGAGTTGGAAAACAGAAGTTGACAGGAACAGGTAAAAAATAAGAAGGTCAACAACAGATGAAAAGAAGGAGGTCAAAGTAAGCAGAAGAGTACCAACCGCAGTTCCTCTTTTGTTAATGATGTCTATACTTAAAAGAAAGAAAGAAAACACACGGCAAACCCAAAATAAGAAACAATTAGAATGATATCTACCGAACAATGTAGTTTGTTTACCATAGCGTGTCCAATGCCTGAGTGCTTTGTGGAGAAGGGGGGAGAAAGGAAATTAAAAACTGTGAACAGAATAACGATCGTTACTTAAAAAATATGATGGTCTCTACCATGTTAGTACATTTTTTGATTCAGGTAACGGTTAGTAGAATGAAACATTCCATGAATGACATGTTAGTTATTAAGCATGTTAGTAACATAGAAAAAGGGCAAAAAAATTTTACAAGAAAAAAGCAGACTAACAGGTAGGCCTCCCACAGAGGTAATATTTTTCCTGCCATTATTGTTCATAACTTGCTACCAGACAGAAACAGACACATGGCAATGTTCCCTTTGTCTTCCTGAGTACATCTGAGAGACATTGGAAAAGTCTAAAAGGGATTCAAAGGCCTAAAGCTTTTCAGCTGACCATTGCAGCCCTATGCCCATAGTTGACCCCTCCTCCACCCGGGCCCACCCAAACCCCAGGAAATTAGTAGGAATCAGTTGGCATTGCCCTGCTACTCCATTTTACAGCATACAAGGACTCCTCCTCAACTTCAAAACTTCCTTCGGTCATATTGATGGACTTTAGGGTCACAGTTTACTGCAATGAAACAAAGCAAAGATCCTGACACACAGAATGAGTAGAATGGATTTGTGTTTAATCTGTCCTGCTGCACATGCACCCCGGCTGTATAACTACAGTTTCCTTTGAGCTACCAATTCGCAGTTTGGTTTGTAACCTGAGCAAAGGCAAATCTAGAAAGTGAACTCCTCAAGCCCCCACCCTTCCTTCTGTGCTTCTCTCAAATGAGCCTCCAGTCTCTTGGTGCATATCTGAGAGGAAAAAAAAAAAGAAAACCAAAGAGACAGACTTACAGGAAACCCATGGTCTACAGCTATACTGATGGTGGCCAACCCTCTTGCAAGGCAGCTGGAAGCATGCAGGGCCCCTCCCATGTCAAGGAAGCATCTGGAAGGTCTGGGGTTCTCAAGAATCTTTCAGTTTTACTTGTCTGCCTTAGCTAGACTAAATCTACACTCCTAAAACTTATTTTTGTTTCTCTATCTCTGATAGTTCAAACTTTTCAGAAGTGGGAAAGAAAAGGTTAGACAGTTAACAGCTCTGAAAGAAAGGGCTGTTTTGGTAAAGGAAAACCAGAGACAATCCGGTCATTCTGCAACTGTTCAGAGAAACAACAAATATGTTAAGGATATTAGTTTGAGATCAGCATGTACGGCAAAAAAAAATAGTCACTGTCAACACTTAACAAAATGATACACTGTAATGTAAAGTTTCACATAATACCCAAAACTCATAATGTTGAATAGAAAAGGACAATCTATTCATTTTCATCCATATATATACTGTAATCATGTCTCCATTAAAAACATACAGTATATACGGACCCATAGATTTAGTAAATAGTTGATATTTTCCTAGAATATAGCGTCTTGAAAGATTTTTTTTTTAATACAAGGAAGTAGAAATGGGCACCTGGAGAATGAACTGTCCTTTCCAGAGTCATTTGGGGTTTAACTTAAAGTATCTATGCTGAAAATAAAAATATCTTTAAAAACAGACACTTCAGGAGATATGTAAGCCTCCAAAGTCATTTTTCCCCTCAGGGACTTTTCTTGTCCCCATTTTGGGGGTGGGAGGAGGAGAGAGTAGGGATTGATACAATCCCAAATGACACACACTATTTTTTATTTTAACTACAAAAAAGGAACTGTGATTTAATGACCCCAATGTGCATGCTTCCAAATGATCACCATGAAAACTATAATTTAAAATCAAACAAACAAAAAACCAAAAACACAACAAAATCACACACATCACAGGAAGGGCAGGTCTCAGGGATATCCTTGCAGCCCTCTTAGAAATTTTCATATGTCCCTGTATCAAAATAGACTTTGGGCCCCCAGAACTTTCTAGATATGCCCCTGCTCAAGTATGGCAGGAAGATTCATCTCAGAAGAAGAAAATGCTAATTTGCAAGTGACTCTGAGGAGCCCTGTATCATGTTGTTAGAGTTTTCAAGTACCACACATACAGCTGTAGCAAGAAACAAAGCCAGTTACTCTCTTATCCACTGCGCTGTTACCTGACGCAGATTCCTGGTGACTTTCACATCATGCCAGGCATTATCATTAAACTTTCCATTCACAGGCTCCACTAGTGCTTCAAAGGCCCCTGATCCCAAATTAATGACCAGAGAGACAGCTCCATTTTTCAGGGCAAGATTGACATAATCAGCCGATTTCCCAGTGTGAAGCATCAGTCCATTCCTCTGAAGGGTTTTAAAGGACAGAGTTATTTCATCACTGCTGCTTTGAATGGGGTTTTGAGACAAGTCGTAGCAGAAGTATTCAGATCCCTTGAATGTGGCAATATATTCTTCTTTTCCTGGAGGAAAACAGATGATACATACATAAGTAAGCAAATACACTATGCAAATTAGCACATCTTAACAGAAACAATGGCTAATCACCCTCCAAATTAACCCTTCTTAATTAGATTTCATGACATGAACGCTGTCTCAGACAAACAGTACAGTAGGTGGCAGTATATTTTTAATAAATCTCCTCAACTATTGGAACATCAACTGCAGTAGCTAAAGCTGACATTCTTGAAAATTCAATTAATTTTTCAGTATCACTGCAAGAGCTCTGATCAGAGAAAGCAGCTCTGTGATGTCTCCAGGGCATGAATCAGGTACCATTAATGCATATTGGATGGTTCCACTCTGCTGACAACAGTGGATTCCAAGATGTTTTCAACATTCTCTCCATCCAGCTGAGCCATTATTTTTATTTTCAGAGAGACATTTATGTTCAAAGATCTTTTTCAATGAAGAGACAAACAGTTTTATTATTGAGAGACCATAACAAATTATCTGGTGAGGAGAAATGAAAAAAAAAGATAGAATCTGGTCTGGGAGTAAGCAGATCTGCTACAGACCACATGCATTTTTTTTCTCTGGATGGAAGGAATAGCGGTAGAAAGTCTAATGGAGTCAGCTGGATTACTGATTCATTCCCTGGTCTAGCCGAGCAGATGGTAGGGCTGCCTGTTACAACATTGGTACGAATTCTAGCACATCATCATGGGGATAGCATGTACATGAAGTCTCAACATTGTCTACATATCTTAGTCTTTACCATATTTAGGAGTAACAATGTGGATCTCACAAGACGCTAGGCAGATAAAACAGAAAGGTGGCTATTTGGAAAGAGCAGTCTTCTCTCACTGATGAATTAAGTTTAAGCAAAAGAAAACTGTAAGGCATAAGTCTCTTTGACTTTCTAGATAATAATGATGCTGCACCAAGAAAAAATGAGACAGTATGGTTGGGAATCAGCTTCTGATAACAATAAACATATAATTATAAAAGGTACTGGAGAAACTTAATCTCTCCCGCTGGTGACATCCTATCACTATTATGACCACGAGAGGGTTGATGCACCAGCAGGTGTTACACTCTCCCCTGTAATAGGTTTTTAATCTCAGGACTATTTTCATTTGATTGTCAAATAACTCATGTCCTGGAATCAGAGCTCAAATCAGTTTCAGCTCATCAGTGCCAGATAACCTGCCTTCCTGGATGTAGAAAACGCCATCAGTGGCTACAAATAGTTATACCATGACACTAAATAACATGATGAGCACCTAGAGATATTCACAAAGAATTGAGCCCTAGAATATTAGTCATTGACTATAAGTAAATTGTTAGTCAAGACTGTCAGTCAGGCCAAATAATTCAGAGTAAGAGTCACAGGAAGGGCATCCCAATATGTAATAGTGAATCCCTCTGATCTAACACTCAAAATGTTGGCTGAGCACCTTCCAAAGGTTAAGCCCAGTACTAGTCATTAGGGATAATGAAATGAATGCAATGGACTTTAATTACTGTCTCAGACATTTATAGCCCAGGTACCTGCTCCCCTGGTCAGTCCAATATGGCAAGTGGTTCAATATTGGGAACAAGCATAGCTATATTATCCTGAGAGCAAAATGTGGGTCAAAATATGAGTTTCGATTCTAGGTTGGTTACTAGCTGTCACTAGAACAACTATGGAGCTTTTCAAATTTCGGTTTCTGAAAATGGTTAGAGATACCAATCTTTCAGAATGAATGTGAAAATACAATGAGAAAATACTGTGCACGCATCTGGTAAAGTTGATGCATTGGTGAGAAATAGTAAATGTCTTTCTGCTTGCCTAATTAATGTGATAAATGATCTAAAACAAACAACGTAAGTCATATGTTATTGTGAAATCTTGAATATTCTCTTTAAGAAACAGGACAAGGATTCCCATAGTCAACATTTCTGTTAAATACTGTATTTGACATTGTAGCTAATGCAGGAAGACAAGAAAAACATGAACATCATAAAGATTATAAATGAAGAAAATCATGTCAGGTAAGTAAATATATTACACAAATTGAAAGACTAATCTACAAAAATTATTTGGCTTAATAAGATATTTTAGAAAGAATTTAGTGTTCTGTGTACTACAGACAATCGATGTTTCAACATATGTAATAGATTTATAGATTCAATAAAAATCTCAAAAAAATTTAGAAATAAATGTAAAAAGCGGATTCTTCATAATTTATGAGACAAAAAGGGTCCCAAATAGCTACGATATGCCCGAGAAAGAAGATGAAGTTGCCTGTGTAAAGATGGACATTTATTACAAAATTCTGGAATTAAGAAAATGTATTAGGATAGGTAAAATGAGGGGATACTGAGGTAAAAGGCTGTATTGATACATTCATCCACATTAAAATTAAGAATATTGGTTCATCAATAATACCATAGAGTAAGAAGTTAAATAACAATATGAAGAAAATAGTTTCATTTTATTTTAATTAGCATCCTATAATTCTAGGATTATAATCTAAAATATGCCAAGAACCTCAATGAATCAATACAAAAATAAAGATAACTGATGGAGAAAATAGACAAAAGAAATGCAATTTCATAGAAAAACAGATATGTATTGCTTATGAAGAAATAAAAAGATGTTCAATCCTATTAGTATTCAGGAAATGGTAAAAAAAAAAACTATATTCAGATACCATCTCATAGACATCAAATTGACATAAAACAAGAAGAAAAGAGAATAATTCCACCCTTTGCCAAGGCTATTGAAAGTCATTCTATACATTCTATACACTGCTGATGCTGATAAGATCAAATTTGATGAACTGCAATAAGCTTCTTT
Source organism: Saguinus oedipus (assembly GCA_031835075.1). NCBI lineage: Eukaryota > Metazoa > Chordata > Mammalia > Primates > Cebidae > Saguinus > Saguinus oedipus. The sequence continues at coordinate 41,542,168 of CM063183.1, forward strand.
AGGCATTATGCAATCCCATGGGAATTTCACATCCTATAAAGAACTTGGGTCTCAGTCCTTAGAAAACAGTTAACCATGATCAATAAAATAAACATTTGCCAATTCCTTCAACTCATTTCTCATTTTTCACTGTTCTGCTCATTTGATGATAGGTAGTCAAATGGATTCTGGTTCATATATATAAATGTGTATGAATTCATATATATATACATATATATCTGTGTGTGCATACTAATAAGCATATATGAAAACAATTTATATCATCTGCCATTACAGATAAGTTAGCAAAAGATACAGTAGTCAATAAAGGTTGCTGGGACAATCGGTTATCTATAAGAGACAAGTGAAATTGGGTCTTTACATCCTTTTGCTTCCAAAAATCAATTCTACGTGATGAAGAACTTAATTTAGAGAGTCAATGTGTGATAAATTTTGTCAGACACACACACAAACACACACATACACCGGAGAGATCTACTTATTGGAATATGATATTTGCAAAATTTTACAATTTCATTGAATAAGTAGAATAGATCTCCAAGTCAGCGGGAGCCTTAAAGACATTCTTGTAGCCCTACCCATTAATTTACATTATTAAGAAAGTGAGGAACATGGAGTTTAAATGACCCTCAAATTCATAAAATGTGCCAGTAACAGAAGTGGGACTAGGATTGAGACTACTAATCCAGTTTCTGTTTAATATGCCAGGCTACCTGTGAGTCAGAAAGGAGTCATATATAGCATTGTGAAAGAAAGAAAAAAAAGTTTGTGAAGATATGTCTTAGTATGAAAATTATAATCGTGTTTTAGTCTACTCAGTAAATAACTAAATCACAAAGTTTTGGAGCTTGAAGAGGTTTGGTCCAGTAAGAAGGCTGTAGAATTTTATCCAAGACATCTTGCATCATTTCAAACCTGCATAACTCAGAACAAATCTCAACAAAGGTTCTGTTTGCCAAATAATGTGGCAGACCCAAGGAGAAAAATAATAAACAGTTTGAAATTCACTATATCATAAGCTTTGAAGTTATATGGGTATTGATGTCTTTTTAACACTATGATATTTTATGATGTCTTTTTAACACTATGATATACTTAAATGAAAATATGCCATTTATTTTGCATTGTTTAATTCCAAATTTAAGCTATTCAAATTTACATTAAAGGCAAGCACATAGTTTTGGAAAAAATTCACTCTGTGTAATATGCAATTACCTTAAAATGCCATAAATGAGACATAAATCTAAGGAAGGAAAGTATTTCTAACTATGTTCTTTTTAATGAAAAAACATATATACTACATGAAAATACAAAAATCACGTTTTTTTTTACAATATAAGATTATGTTTCATCTAATTATTTGCTTCCTTATAGTCTTTGTAAGCTTTGTGCTATTCTATATCAAATACTAAGCAGCAGTGTTTACATGTGTTTCTGTTGAACACTTAAAGAATAAGTCTATGTCCATTTTTAAATACAAGTCCCAAGTAACTTTTGTATTTCTGATATGTGCTAAAACAACAAAAATGAAAAAGAAATTAGAGCCATAGCCATGTAAATGTCAATAAACAATTATATCAGGATACATCAAGACCTCATACAAATCAACAACAACAACAAAAGCACAACACAAGACAATGGGAAGAAAAGGATAAAATACTTGAATAGACATTAAAGGATAAAAGTCTATCTTCAAAGAAATGCACATAAAAACTGTAATGAAATAATACTATACTCCATCAGAATGAATACAATGAAAAATACAAAATAAAAAATCCAGTGTCAAAAAGTCAGATGATGTGGGGCAACTAGAACTCTCATATATTATTGGTGAAAACTATTTTGTGAAATTGTTTGGCATTCTCTTTTAAAGCTGAACTTGTGCCTATGCTATGATCCACCAATTCCATACATAAGCATATATCCAAGAAAAAAAATACACATGTTACTAGAATAGCATACTAGACTGTTTATAGTGGTACTCAGCTTATAATAACCTGAAACTGAACACTACTGAAATAACAACCAATAGTAGAAGGGATAAATTTCAGTCTAGTCACACAGTAGAATATTAAATGACAATGTGAATATATGAGCTGCAATTGCAAGAGAAATACAGATAAATCTCACAGTAATAATGCTGAGTGAAAAAAATGCCCGACACAAAAGAGAACATAGTGCTGAGTCCATTTATATAGAAATTTAAAAAACAAGCACAACTAGTCTCTGTTGTTGTCAATCAAGACAGTAGCTGCTCTTGGTAGACATGGAGAAGGCATAGTTGTGAGGAGAATTCTTGGAGTACAATTAATGTTCTTGATTTAAGTGTTGCTTATGGGTGTGCTAAGTGTGTAAAAAATTAATTTACCTGTACATGCTACATTTATTAGCATAAATACTATATTTCAATGAAATGTTTGAATAATCTGGATGATAAAGCACAAAATGAATTCGACTGATGAGGTATTTTCTTCCTGATAAATAGGATGATATGAGAAAGACTATTCCTATTAATGCTGCTATTAATAGTAAAAGCAAAAATAAAACCAATAGTAATAATTTCAATTGTCACTTTTTAAAACTTTTCAATAAATATTAATATCATTTAATTACCACTTGCTCTTAAAAGTAATTTCATAAGATTTCAAAAAATAAATATATATGCTGCTAGTAATAATTGTTTGAAGGTCCATATCTTAAATGTGCTGATTAATGGATTGATATCAAGATAAAAAGAGCCTCTATTTCTAACCATAGAAATGTTATAACAAAATTGAGAAGAAGAAAATTTTAAAAACTTGAAGCATCTTTCTAATACTCTATAATAATTGGTTTTATATTTCCATACAGTTAGAGGAAAAGATTTAAGAGGATGCGTGGAATTTCAGTTCTATTCCATTTCCAACCCTCTATAACTTAGAAGAAAATTCTCAGTTCTTGCTCATCTAATTTTTTTAGAATAAGTTCAACTTTAAGTTTTTTGCTATAAAAACAAACTTCTAATCACAGAAAAAAAAAAATTAACCATAACTGAACCACTGCACTGGATGTTGTACAAGGTGTTCAATCCTTAGATGGTAGATTAAACAAATGGATTGCTTTCAGCATCAAGAATCACTGATTTCTACTTTATGGGAAAAAATAATAAACAAAGAAAGGTTAAATGACTTCCTAAGTTCACACAGAAATTTATTCTCAGGACAAAGCTCCTTTGCATTACCTGTGCATAGAATATAATCTCAATGATTTGACCCAATGCCTCTATATCTTCTAAATTCACCAAATAAATAATTTGCAAAGAAATTACCCTACATTCTAAGGACAAGCATGCCTGTGAGCAGAACAAAGTCCCACTGTCCCCAGTTACATGAAGAATGTCAGGCGATTTTCATATGCCAAAAAAACTAGCCAATATTATTATTCTTGATTATATTGCTTTTCACATATATAATCCCAAATCATACAGGTTTGGAAGGTTTTACCATAGTTCTGTGATTCTAAGATTGTGTTCAACATAATAAACTAAAATCAATATATGAAAAAACAAATGAATGAAAGATATTTGTGTGAGAGCCCTTCTCCATTTATTTTTCTATTCTAAAAGTCAAATATACAAGAATATCATGCCAAAAACCTTCTTGACCAAGCAGATGTACACATTAGAAGTTTGCATCATTAAAATAAATAAGCCTGGCTTTCTCTGCTATAAGATAAAAACAACTTTAGAAAAGCAGAAAGAAAAGTCTGCTTATTGAAATTCATATCAAATTAAATCCTCAGTCCCTAAGAAATTTAGTATTTTCTTATTTGCCACAAACTGTGTAACTCAGAAATTAAAACAATAAATTGATTACTATAAGTAAAAATAGGATTGTTTTCAAGGGAGAAGAGTTCACTCTTTCGTTAGATTTTCTGCCTATTAGAATGTTATAAGACATTCTAAAATTACCAACTATGATTCAATATATGTAAATTCTGATGCTAACTTCTTGTTTTGCGGCGAGTAATCAAGATTTATTAAATACTCACTCTTCAAGGTTTATTTCATGTAGGTAAACCTCAAGACCAATCCAGAAATAAACTGCCAAGCTTCCATCAAATAACTCAAAAGATGAGCCAGGACTCTTGATGATATATTTGAGATCACTCAATATGAAAGGTAAGATAGACTTATATATTATTTAGTTCAATGCCTTCATTTATTAGATGAACAGTGTGAAGGCCCAATAGACAAAACTATGGTCACGTAACTAACTGAGAGAAAGTCAGAATATAATCCTTACACTCTTGATACCAGTCTCAGCCTCTTCCTAATTTCCAGATATTGCCATAAAATGAGCTTCTAATTCATTACCAAAAACTAAGTGCAGTTTAAATTTGAGCATATTTCTCCAAAAGAAAATAGGACATGTTCCAAAACTCTAGTACAATAATTTTCCAATCCCATTGTGCAATTGATTTGCATTTATTAAAATCACCAAAGTGCTGGGAACCAAACAGGCCATTCTGTGCCTGGCTGGACTGACAAGTCAGTTCTACATATAAAATGAGACACAGAGGGAAAGTAATGAACAGATTATCCTGGCCATTCATTAGGTGTGCAAAATTTCAATTTCTGGGCCTGACTCAGATTCAAGTCCCAACAATGTAATCTATAATAACTAGATGCTAGCATTTTTTAACCTGAAGAAAATCATTAACACAATCAAAATTAAAAGTAGCTTCGGGCCGGGCGCGGTGGCTCACGCCTGTAATCCCAGCACTTTGGAAGGCTGAGGTGGGTGGATCAGGAGGTCAAGGGATCGAGACCATCCTGGTCAACATGGTGAAACCCTGTCTCTACCAAAAATACAAAAAAAAATGAGCGGGGCATGCTGGCATGTGCCTGTAATCCCAGCTACTCAGGAGGCTAAGGCAGGAGAATTGCCAGAACCCAGGAGGCGGAGGTTGCGGTGGGCCGAGATTGCACCATTGCACTCCAGCCTGGGTAACAAGAGCAAAACTCCATCTCAAAAAAAAAAAAAAAAAAAAAAAAAAGTAGCTTCATGAATATGGACTTTATAAAGATTCTCTGCAAGAAATTTAAAATTTTCTAGGTGCCAATTAATGACTTAATAAAGAAGTAATTTATAATAATATAATTATATTCAAGGAGATGTATAGATATTTTGTATTTATAAACAGTACTCATTTATGAAATAGATATGAAGTAAATAAATTTAAGTATGAAATTGTCTTATTACCAGCTTGATTAAGGCAATGTATTCTGAGCAATTTCTCTATTTAAACAAATCCCAGAGAATAGCCAATTGTTTCTTTCTCCCTAGAATCAGACTGGGGTGGTCTCTAAATCTAAAAATCTATAATTTAATTTATTCAAATATTGTGGCCATCTTGTATACTGTTCTAAATTATAGAATGTATTTTTTAATATATGCAAATGATAGCATCTTGGAAGGTAACAGCAGAGCAAAGGAGAAATTTCACAGGGAAGAGGAAAGAGTTGGTGAAAGTGAAACTGCTTTAACAAAATAATTCGCTTAATAATTCCTACTCAAAGTGTGGTCTGAAGGACAGTATATAAGCATCACTTAAAGCTTGTGAGAAATTTAGAATTTCAAGAAACCCCCCACCCCAAATTACTGATGCAAATTTTGTATTGTAACCCGATCCCCAAGGTGATTCGACGGTATATTAAAGTGTGAAAGTCTTGTTGTTATTAACAGATTCTTACATTGCTGCAATTTAGAGTATCTTTTAAGAAATATAAAGACATCTTTGTGTCTCTCGTATGTGAAATAAGTATTAAAGGCAAATTATATTGATATCATGGCACCGTTCTTAAAGAATAAACATCTAGATGAATTATTTTGCATCTTTTCATCAGAAATAAAAAGTGGGGTGGGGAATAGAATCAGAGAGCTCTGATCGGTGTGTAGATGTGTCAAATATCTATTTAATATGTACCGCAGCAGAGAGTCCAGGCTTTAAACCATTGGAAGTAATCTCTGAATTTTTATTCTCAACATGTTTTACCTTTAAGCAGTATTACAGTAAAATTCTCCATGGGTTTGTAAACTTAGTGCCACTCTTCTGGATAAATGTAAAGGGTGTATAATTCCTGGTATAGTCTAACAAGTCATCATCATTAGTGAATATACTTAACAAGTTTCATGCAACTGCATTTATGGTTCTCTCTAGAAATGTCTTTGTTCATATACTGTTGCAACTGAATACTATCATGCATTCTGGATGTAACTTGATTCAATGAAAACTAATGGGCCTGGGCTGTCACATTTCCACTTACTATAGTTATTTGAACTTGGAACATTTTAAAGTTAGTAACACTTAGAAATGGAGGATTCTAATATATACTGCTAACTCAAAGTCTGCTATGTTTTAAAACAAACAATAGCAGTTTTTTAAAATAAAGAAAAAACTAATATTATCTTGATATCCCCAGCATCTTAAGTAGAGGAGAGTGTAATACATATGTGATAAATGTAATGAGGAATTATGCTGGATGGGAAGAAATATACTTTTGTAACGCCATTCCTCTGCTTCATAGAAGGCTTGACCAAGGTTCCCCCCACCACAGAGGGAATGCTAACCTGTTATTAAAATAATTCAAAGAAGTAGGTCAGTGTACACTCAAATCAGTAAGAAATAGGAACACATGAACTGTTGAATGCCATTATTTAACTAGAATTAAAAAAGAAGGGATACTGAAAACCTATGGCATATTTTGATTATAACATAGAAAAAGCATTGAATCCAAAGATAACACATGCAAATATCCTAATACTAAAATTATTACTGAGAAGGAGATTATTGTTCATTTTACAATAATATATAAGATGCCCATTGGGAGGCACTACTCTAGATATTATAAATACAAAAGCAAATATGATTCTACTCGCATCAAACCAGTGATGAAGAGATCACCATAAGTGAGTAAAGTATAAGTGAGTTATTTGTGATACTGAGCAAGCAAATCTAGAGGGCAGTGAGAGTGGCACAATTAGAAAAGGGAAGTTGATTTAGATTATTGAGAAAGTTTTATGAGACAATGACAATTAAATTGAGACCTGAATGCTGAGGAACCACTTGTGAGAAGATCTGAACAAAGAATACAAAGAATAGAAAATAATCCAGTGGGTACTGAGCATGGTGACCTGGTGCAATGTGGAAATACAATGAAATCAGAGTGGTGGGATGGGGCTATACCATTTAAGTCCTTCTAAATTTTGGTCAAACTTTTTGATTTTATTCCATGCACAATTGGAAGCTTACTAGAGTTTTGTAGTTTTGGGAGTGACATGGTTTTATTTACATCCAAAAAAGGTAAGTCTGGCTGTTGTGTGGAATATAAACTCTGGGTAGGCATGGAAGTGATAGCAGTGAGTCCAATATTTATGAAGTTATAGAACATAGGAGTATGGGCCATGAAGTCATACACACCTGGGTTCAAATCCCACTCATATTGTGAGCACTTGGGTAAATAATCACCTTCAAGTCTCAGTTTTCTTATCAGTAAATGAAGATAATAATACTAGGATCTATTTTATAGGGTAGTTGTAAGGATTAAACAATGTATGTATAATAAGTTTTTAAAGACTGTCAATCCATGGGATATGTTTGTGGGACATAAATAGAATATTTATATATATATATGTGCATATATATATATGCACATATATATATAAATATATATATTATATTTCTTCATCTACTGCTTTTAAACATTGTTACTTCTTTTCTCCATCTCTTAATATCTTGGGTAGAATCATTGAACTTGTGGTCACTTTTGGTTATTAAAAGTTTGGGGTAATTTATAAGTTAGTAATGTCATAATTTTGAGTTGAAGTGGAGGAAGAAGATATATATCTCTAGGTACCTCACCATCACCCCTCCTCAAGACCTGTCCCTTCCAGTTTATTGGGATGGAGCTGATGGGGGGAAGAGAAAAGAGCAGTAGTTATTCATGTAGTCCTTTTCTGTGGGCTTTACCTGCTCCTCTGGTTCACCCTTACTGACCTCCGATACCTGTCATGTGGTAGACTCATGAGTGCTCCGTGTGACCTCCCAACAGCAGTCAACAACATGAGAAGGAGAAATTCATCTGGCACATCCCTCAGCTCATCTCCTAGCTCTAACCTTCACACAATATCCCACGGCATCTGACAATTATAATCCCCTGGCCCAGCAGGTGGACTTCTTGTGAGTAATACTGGCTAGCTGGCTCAAGCCAAAGCCTCAAAGGAATGAATACCTCCTTTACCCATGCCTGTGGGCATTCTGGCTGCACCACACGTTGAGAGTACAGATTAAATTCTTCTTGTCCCCTCTTTCTACCCTGCCAGTCCTCCTTCCTCCTCACAAAGGCATGGGGCAGGCCAGCAAGTCTGATGCATACAAATGAAAATGCAGAACACCAGCTTTCATTTTTTGCAAGCATACTCAAGCTCTACATGTGATTCTGTGATAGTTCTTTCCCTCCATTACCTTGGGTTAAAAAAAAACAAAACACCTCTTCATTAACAATATGTTTCACAGGGCCTATGCCTTACAGACTCTTTGCTTATCTCTCTCACTTCTTAGGTAGAAAAGGAAGGTTGGAAATGGGGAGTTAGAATTAGTTGAAGGGTCACTGTTTCTGTCCTCTAGTAAATGCTGAGAACGATAACTGGCCAGTTTGGGAATGTTCCATTTACAACGAAGGCTAAATTCTTTTCTTTCAGAAGGTTCTAATCAACAATTTTATGAGAAAAATTTCCATTAAACATATGGTGGACAATCAATGTTAGATGTTATAATCATTATTATTAAAGTAACCACTACATTTAAAAACACTACCCAGCAGTTTAAAAAAATCAGCTTTTTTAACCAAATGTTTTATTAACCAGAAAATCACATCATTCTAGGAGCACATGGTTATTTAAGGTTCATGACATAAGAATGATGTGGAAATATTGTAAATAGAAAAAGAAAGAAAAAGGTTCCTGTTTCTATTGATAATTTATTCATTTAAACAAGTTTGTGCCTCAGTGACTTGAAAAATAATTTTATAAAATGCTCGTTAATTTATTTATTTTTTTTAATTTGCTCAGGGAAATGCCTCAGGCTAAGAATTATGAGTAGAACACTGGTTTCTTTTTGGACACTTTTCAGCTCTGCCTTTGACCACCCTACTGAGCCTCACTGGGCCTCATTTTCCTTTTTGGCAAAGTGATATAGTCAGACTAAGTGATCTCCAGTGTTTCTTTCAATTCCAAAACTCTTTGGTTCTATAACATTCTTGATTTATTGAGCCACTGTTTCACTGATTCATTCAATAAACACTTATTGAAGCCCAACTCTGTGCCAAACTCAATTTCTTTCCGGCTGTCAAAATCAGGCAATACACTAGAGTTAAAATGTCTTTAAAGATTTCTGATGCCTGCTGCTTTTAAAAGGAACTTCCTATAGCAACCCCTACCTCTTAATGCTTCTAGAACTAGCTCTCCTCTTTTTGCTATGAGGACTTACAAATTCAGAAAGACAACAGAATGTGGAAAGACAGTTCACATCCTACTAGATGTAAATTTCCTATTCCTAATCACCTTTCTTCCACAGCCCAGAAAAGAACACCTTCAACAGATTTGCTAGAGTGTTACAGATTGATTTTAATTATTTGTCCCCAAATTTAAAGTACTTCTTCATATAAATTCATATATATGTATAAAAAATAAAATATTTTAAGAGAAAGCTAATATTACATACTGTAAGTCTTAATTTGAGATTATACATATTTCTCCAATAAAAGTGTAAAAGGATCAGTCAATACTGACTAGTGTTATCCTAGGGATAGAGTCCATAATTTGAAATTAGAAGCCCTAAGTTCACTTCCTCACATTATGGTTGGTGCTATGTGTCCAAGAGCAGTAAATATAACTAAGTCTGACTTTCCTTCAACATAATGAACATAAATATTCTGTTATGCTGCATTTTCAGATGTTTTTAAATTAGGATCTTTAATATAAAGATAGGAAACTATTGATATTAATTATATTCTGGGTCTTTGAAATCTCAAGTTATCCTATCTATCATAGCAGTACTAAAACAAAATTAATCAACATTCTCTAGCTCAGCATTATTCATTCCATATTCCTATCTGATTTGAGTACCGTTTTCTCAGTTATCTCAAGGGTAGTATAAAACCAGCACCATTCTAGACGCATAGGAGAGAAGTCAGTTCATTATATAAAATGGATTAATTAGGGTTTTATCCTTGTCTCAAGTTCAACGGAGTTCCATATTAAGTGCAAACACACAAAATTTATGAGAAAGACGAGGTAACTCACAGAATAGAAGGAATTGCTAAACCACCCATTCTTGGAGAGGAAGATACTCTGGGTAAACCCAAACTCTTGAACTCACAGTTCTTGGTCTCATCTAGGCTTGTACCACTCATACAATTCAGCTCCAGTGAACTCAAATTAATTCTTTTCAAGTACTGAATTCCCTAAATTAGAAAACTTGGATGGCTCTACTTGTGTTACAAGCCAATACCCAGATCAGTCTTTGTGGATGGAATAGGGAGGAGGGGGCAAGGTTATAAAACAGGGACACGCAGGGGAATGGTTGTGAGGAGACAGCCTAATTATTCATTAGCACCTGGCAGGTCAACAAGTTAGTATTTAGACCTAGAATTTTAAAAAATTCTTCCTAGGATGATGAAATGATTACCATGTCTTTTTTAGTTTTACCTTTGATATAAATTTAGATCTTAGAATCCAAGGTAAATAATAAAATTTCAGAGAACTGTGACAAGCTTTATTTAAATTGTGAATCTTTTTCAGAGATCTAAGCAAAACACAGAATTATAAACTTTATAGTTAGAAGAAGGAGATCCATAAAGTTTATGAGATTTTCTCTGGTGCACAGGTGAAGTTGGGGTGAGAAACTTGGTCTCTAGATCAGTTGACTCAAAACAGAGATGATCATCAGAATCACCAGGAAAACATTCTACAAGAGCATATTTCCAGCCCTCCTACCCACAGTTCTGCTTGAATAATATTGGAGTGGATCTCTTGCTAACATATTATTATTTTTTAGTTTCTAGTTATTTCCAGTGACCAGTTTAGCTTACAATTCAATGTTTGAAGTTTTTGTTTTTGATTTTTAGTGAAGTAATAGGTCTTTTCTCATATTATTATCCATGGAAAGAACTCACATCCCAACAAATAGCACAAATTACACAATAAAATAGACAAATTGTAACAGAAGCAATCAAAAAGCAAAGCACATTCTCACTGTTTAGTTTGGAAGCAATTTCATTGGTTAGAGAAAATTATTCTGGCCAAACTGAATAATATCACTTATTGAATATGTGGCCATAATTCACAATACATCCATTCACTTCTCAGAGTGAGGGTTCTCTGGTCTCGTGGATAGCACACATTCCACATTCACAGGCTGTAATTGCTTTTTTTGTTGTTGTTTTCTTTTCTACTTATGGGTAAACCAAATCCATTTAAAACAAATTATTTTTCCTTTTAAATATAATTTTCCTTAACAGTATATGGACAGAATATTTGATATATTTTGTACCCCGTTTGCCTCCTTCTCCATTCCCCATGTTATACTCCTTCCTTAACAACAATTCACAAAATTATACAAGGTAAAGAGGTCTTTTATTCAAGGGCTTTCAAAAATCTCTTCCCAGTTACCCAGGACACATGGACAATACCTAAGCTTTCTACCCTCAATACACTCTTCTACTTTTGATAGAAATAGAAATTCTTCTAAATTGATTTCACAATCCACTAATGTCACCACCCAAACTTTGGAAAACACAAATGTTATTCAATTTTTCCATTTTATGCATAAGACAATGAAGGTCCAGAGAAGTTAATAGACTTGGCAAAAACCACTCAGCTTATGAATGCCTTGGAGTATAATTTGGATTTATGACCCCAAATCCTATTCCCTATCACACTTTTATGCATTTATTTTTATGTATTTATGTATTTATTTTTTAATTTTTTATTGCATTTTAGGTTTTGGGGTACATGTGCAGAACGTGAAAGATAGTTGCATAGGTACACACGTGGCAGTGTGTTTTGCTGCCTTCCTCCCCTTAACCCACATTTTTTTAATGCAGAGTCTTGCTCTATTACCCAGGCTGGAGTGCAGTGGCATAATCTCAGCTCACTGCAGCATCCACCTCCTGGGTTCAAGAGATTCTCCTGCCTCAGCCTCCAGAGTAGCTGGGGTACAGATGCCCACCAACATGCTCGACTAATTTTTGTATTTTTAGTAGAGACAGGATCTTACCATGTTGGCCAGGCTGATCTCAAACTCCTGACCTCAAGTGATCTGCCTGCCTTGGCCTCCAAAAGTGCTGAGATTACAGCCACTGTGTCCAGACACTTTTCTGCATTTCTAATGCTATTTTGGATAAGTTTAAATGGACATCTTCACAGTTTCAGGATGGAAATATTCATTCTGTAAAATGCATAACAGTCTATTTTCTCATCATGATATTTCATCCTATTTTGATCCCTTTCCCAGATACCTAATTTTATAACTCCTAGAGAAAATATATAAAATTATAGCTTCATAAATTTTATATCAAAAGACAATACTATTATCTTTCTCATTTACAGTATCAATGTGAAGTAATCATCCCAACTACCTCACCATATTTGCACTAATTATGTTAAGCTTCTCATCATCAAAATTTGATTTTTGCAGTCTCTTTTTATATATTATTATTATAAGTCTTTGACTCAAATATTCCTACTTAAAACACAATAGATTTTATTTTGATAGTATTGCCTACAACAGAAATAGACTCTATTATATAATTTTGTAATAAAAATTATATTAAACACATGTCATAATCTTGACAAGAAGTTAATTATTAGCAAATGCTAACAATTACCAGGCATATCAGGCTAAGGTGATGTGATAAAATATCCAGTATTCATAAAGGTTGCCAAATTAACATCAAAACAACACCAACTAAAGAGCCTTATAAAATAGTAATGCCTTGGTCCAGGCCCCCCACCTCAATGTTCTCTTTTAATTGTCACCATATTCCTTTGGCACTGGGATTTTCAGAAAATTCTCAGGTGATTTCTAATATGTGGAAATGGTAAAAATCCAGAGCTTAGGGAGGTATGACCTAGGCATTCAATGTGGAATATCTGTGGCTCTATAACTGCATAAAATTAGTGTAATAGTATCACAAAGCCTTATGGTTCTTTAAGCTAAAATTATACTTTAGATATGATGTATGTATAATTTTACCTTAAATTTGCATATTGCTTGTATGACTTATCAGGAGACTGGCATATTTTCTCTTATAAAGTAGAAACACTTCTTTGCATTTCCTTCTCTGCTTTCCCAATTAATAGATGCTTAGATGTTATATTATCAGACTGACCTTTGCAAGCATCTGATTTTAAGTCACAGTTTTCCTTGTAAGGGCCAATATTTACATAAAACCACACGAATGAATAGTCAATCCCACATGAATGAATACCTATGCCGATATTATTACATACTGCCTTTCCAAAGGTAATATCATCTGAGAGTAATACAGGATAGTATCTTGCTACTGACTTAGACAATCACATTTCCCCAAATACAGTGAAATCTCTAATTAGCTAAACTCAATTGTTTTCCAGTTTTTCTAAATTTAAAATGGTAGCCAATCTTTAAAACTCACTATACAAATATATATGCTTTAAGTATTTCTAATGAAACCTTATGTAAACATTCAAAGAAGGCAACAGTTGATACTATATTCTAAAGAGAAGGTCACGGAAGACAGTCCTGGGATAAAATAAACAGATAAAGAAATAGACACAGAGCAAGAGCTAGTCCTGAAACAATTTGTGAGAAGAGTAGACACCGCATCCATCAATAACTTTTTGGATAGGCTCATCTTTCTATAGCAAGTTGACACATCTGTACACTGCAGACTGAAATTTTAAGTGTCTAAGCTGCTTTTCCTTCTTCTAATAGACAAATGCACAAATAAATGGTTTTTGCTTCCCTTGCTGCTTTGCCTTAATAAACAGTTGGATCAGGATTTTAAACACGCCTAATGTTGACTAAGAGCCACTTCACAAAGCCTTTAATACATTTTTCCTTGAGTTTTTTTTACATGTATTTCAATTTGATGATAAAAAGTTTCTTCCCTATTTCTCTTATTTGCTGTTATATGTTGGACTAATTAAAAAGCAGGCTCTTTGGAAGCTGGAATGAGAGAAAATGGAAGAGTAGGCAGGTGGGTCAAGATCGAACATCCCTGGCTCTGGCAATACGTATGATTCTCTTCAGTGAAACAAATCCTTTATTCCCCATCTAGCTCAGATTCAAGGAAGGCGCAGAAGAAGCCCTTCCACCTTTGCTACCTCAGGTCAGAGTTCTTTTTATATTTGGCATACAACCCAGAGACATCAAAATTCTGTACAAAATGGAAAGTTTTATGCTTCCCAGCAATTCCCCTGCATTCTGTGGCCTCTTGGTGCTGTGGGCAGTCTTAACAGATTTAAGGCATCTCTTAGGGCAAAATAGTTTGAAAGTTTTGAGGTTTTCTTGGCAATTGGGAAGAATGATTTAATTTGTCTTGGAATAAGATCATATTCAGCACAAAAGATCTGCTGTGCTCAAGGACATGAATCTTGGCTCTGAGAATATTCAGTTATTCAGCAGAATAGCCCCTCCGAGCCTCCAAAGTACTTTTGAATGCTGCTGTAGGTGTTGCCTGTAGAGAACTCCCTGACAGCCACTGAGTTCTTGCATCTGCATTTACCCTTCTTGATGCTGTTGGTTCTGCTTTCTGAAAAAAACATATTCTCTGATACATATGTACATGTATGCAATCTCACAGATTTCCCTGAATCAAGATTCATATGTGGACATGTAATGGACAGAATAAAGTCTCAAGGGAAAATACATAAATTGTTTTATTTCTCTTGAAAATTGTAAGAACTATTTTATAATGTATTGCTTGCAAAGTAAGTCATGGAAGCCCTGAAAAATTAATTCATTCACTAATCAAAAAACAGATATTAAAGGCCTACTATGCATGAGGCACCATGCTAATTGCTTTGGAGAAGACAAAGGTGAATTAGATAGGGATCCAGTTTACAAGATATTTACAATGCGAAGTGGGAGACAAGACACATAAAAGGCTATGGAACTTAAAAGGAAGAAAAAAAATTTCCGAAGTATTGAAATACATTTCATTACAAGGCAAAACTTAGATAACATCTAGAAAAAGGACAGATTTAAAATTTAGGACATTTGTGGAAAAGATCCTCCAGAGTAGGATATAAACATGAGTGAAGGTTTTGATGTGAGAAATAAAATTATTAATGAAATTTGACTAGAACTAAGGTGGCATCATGAAGAATAATGGCAAATAAAGTTAATAAATTTGTTTCAGGCCAGCTTATAAAAGGCCTTGGAAAAAGGAAAAGATATTCCTTATAATTTTATTAGAATGTCTATCTGAAAGTGAGTGCTGAGTTATTGACTGGCATGGATTTAGGGACAATTGCATGTCATCTTTTTCTGTTATTAGTATTATTATTTTGAACAATGAAATCTTCCAAAATGGAAGGTAATTATTTCAACGTAGAAATCTGCAGAGTTAAGCATTTGGAAAGCACTATTCAGGTTTAGTATAGAGGAGGAAATAGGAATGGGTATGGTCTATCACTAGACATGTCTATTTTCCCTCCCTATCAAATAGACCAATATGTGGGGTGGGGGGTAAAAGCCTTCTTGTAAAAAGGGTTTGTTTTACACTACCTGTCAAAGAGTATATTGGTCTATTCAAGGAAATAAAACTAAGTTATATTCTATTTAACTGTGAGATATATTCCAACAAATTGTATCAAACATGATCTTAAAATAATATAAAGCGGCCTCAGATTCTTTAAATCTACTATATTGAATGCATGAAAAGTAAAACTTCAAGATACATTTTGAAATATATCCTATGTGACTGCCAACTTTTCTTTACAGAATAAATTTGACTGCAAATGCATACAGTGCCTAAATATATTTTTATCTTGATTTTGTTCCTTGTGCTGTGTTTAATAGCCCAGACTCCAGAATCACAGGAGACAAACTGCCACTCCATTACTTATTATCACTGCTTTTGGTGGCAGGCTATTTAAACATTCTAATCCTTCATTTTCTCCTCCATAAAATGTGAAAAAAGTAATGTTCACTCAGAGGTTAATGAGTTGACACTTATAAAATTATTAGCATGGAGCCTGGCCTCAGATACATTTCACTTCTGTATACAATTTTTATGTGTTTGTTCTTTAAAGTTATAAATTAGTTCCATCAGACTTTTTACTTCATGGCAAGCTGCTTTTATTTATAATTAAGAAAAAAATCCTGACTCCAAAATTTATAAAGATGTTTTTCTCTGTTTTCTTCTAGTATTTCTATAATTTTGCAATGCATTTAATGTTTATTTATATGAATATGAATGGTATGATACGGGAACCTAATTTTACATTTCCACATATATAATAAGTTATTCCAATACTATTAAGTGTTAAATCATTTATGTAATTATTAAACATCATATATAACAGATACAAAACTTTTATGTACTTAAATCAATTTCTTGACTCCATATTCTCTAAATACCTTTTGTCTCGTTCTGTGTCAGAACTAGACTGTTTTAATTATAGTTGCTTTGTAGTACCTTTTGTATCATGTTGGTAACTTTCCTAAACTGTTACTTTTCTCAAAAAAAAAATTAGTCTTTCATAAACACTTACATTTGCATATCAGTTTTATAATTTGTCAAGTCCCTAACCCACACCCCAAACTGAGGCTGTGAATTGAATTTCCCTAAATCTATAACTTATTTTAAAACTTGAATCATCCTATTCAGAGGCACATAGTTATTTTTCCCACTTATTTTGGTTCCGCTTTGTACTCTTCCCTAAAGTGTTACTATTTTATTTATGTAAAACTTACATAAAACCAGTATTTTTTAATATTCAGGTAATATTTTTATATTCCTAGAATCTTCATGGGGGAAAAAAGCCCTTAATGATTTAAACATCTATATTAACCTGAAATATGTAATTATTTGAGAGAAAATCTAGTCAATAACTTTTGCCTTCCCTTTCTAGACTTCCATGCTGTTTATTTTTGCTAATTAAATTGAAAATAAAAATATCTATTATTTTTATTACAATACTTTAAGTTCTGGGGTAAAATATTTATTCTTTATATTATTTTTGCTGATCTGAAAAAGATAGCTTTTTTCCACCAGAGTATATTCATATTATTAGAGGTCAAGCTATACTATTTTCAAATTATACTTATGGCAAGAAATGATTCCTATAAATTTCAGAGAACACTATCAAAAGCAAAATAAATAAATAAAAAAAAAAATTAACTAGGAATAAACAAGTGACTCCTGGATGGTTCATCTCCATGACCCTGCTGTCAGAAACGAAAGAATAAACATCCTGATGAATGGCTATCGAATGAAATAAAATTCTCCATTACCAGCTCACTAGAACTTTTTTCCTCCAAGTTTAATCTCTTTAGTTAGTTTATCCTCCAGATTAAAGAAAAATTCTTCACTATTACTCACCAATAACTCAGTAAATAAAAATTTTGCAAATTCAACCACTTCAGCATGACAGAGTATCTACAGGTATATATATATTAATATTTATGTATATAATTATTAATATATATATATCAATTTTACATAGGCATATAAAAGAAATATGCACATATAAATATATACATATATTTTTTATATTTTTCTATAAGCTGCATTAAAAGTTTCTCTAAATCTTCATTTCTAAGAGAAAATAAATATATGTATATACATATACATATATTTCTTTTATATGTATATTTCTTTTATATATATTTCTTTTTCAAAGCAAGCCTAAATAAATTTCTTGATTTTTGATGTTCTGGTTCTCCTTAGTTTGATCTTGCATATCATTATGCATTTATAAAATTTTGAAAGCCACCTAAAGAATTTCAAACTTTCTGAATACAAAATGTCTTTTTCCACCGGCCAAGAGTCACCCCAGTCACTAAATAAATTGACCAATTTCAGAATATTTCCTGCTTCCACTTGTTACTGATGCAGCATCTGGCTGGAACAGTGTCGCTGGGAGCAGTAATTTTGATGTTGAAAATAACATGTGAAATTCAAATATGTTCAAAATGTGACTCAAAATAGATATTCAAAGACACATCCCAGAAATTTTTCTATAAGCTGCATTAAAAGTTTCTCTAAATCTTCATTTCTAAGAGAAAATAAATAATATAAGAATGTATAAAAAATAAGACTGCCGCCTCTAGAATTAATAGCACCTGCAGCGGTCTACCTCTTTACCTGGCTTTATTTTTCTTTCTATATAACAATCATCATTACCTAAACTATAACATATTTATTTATGTCTACATCTCTCATGAAAATGTGAGCTCTATGAGGGCAGGGGACTTTTGATGTTATGGTAGTTGTCATGGTGACTGTTGACACTGGATTTCAGGGACTGGGACATCAGGTAAAGATGATGAGGATGACAATGTCGACACCAAGAAGCAGAAGACTGAAGAGGATGATTAGGCAGCAAAAAAGGAAAAGTTAAACTAAAAAAAATAGGCTGCCATGACCTATTCACCCTCCACTTCCCATCCTGTACTAACATATAGTATAGGACAGTGTCTGTCCTATACTAACCATCTGTTGAAGTATTTATAATTACTTAATTAAAAATTTTAACATGAGCACAAGAACTAAGATCCAACCAAATAAGCTTTTTTAGAATATAAATGAATTTTTCTATTATTATCTACTACCCTTTTAAACTTTACTGTGCTTAAAAGAAAAATTCCAATTTGATTACAGAGCTCAAAGAAAGCTATTGCCTGAATGTAAGATCAAGAATAGCTTTTGTTTATATGATTCCCAGTCTAAGGAGAGAAAGCAGATACTAAATCACACATTAAACAAATCATTCCATTACATTTGTTCAAAGTGCTAGCTAGGAAGGAAACTGAAATGTGCCTTGAGGGCAGATACTCAACTAGCAAGCAAAGGGAAAGTTTGGTTCTAGGACTTGAAGAAATAAGAGCTAAGTCAGGTGGAAAAGGCAGGGAACATTCCAGGCATCCACAAAGATATATACAGAGGTTGAGTCCAGGAAGATGCTGACACATTCTAGAAACTGTGACTCGCAACGTACTGTTAGGTTGGTGCAAAAGTAATTGGAGTTGTTGCCATTACTTTTGCAGCAACCTAATAGAAAAGAATCAGGACAAAAAAGGTAGCAGGCAACTATTCTCATGTCAGATTTTCATCTCACACTGAAGCCAGCTGGAATCCTTGAAACTTTCCTGAACTTTTCTGCATCCAGCCACATTCTGTTCCAGCCAGATGCTACATCAGTAACAAGTGGAAGCAGGAAATATTCTGAAATTAGTCAATTTGCTTAGTGACTGGGGTGACTCTTGGCCTGAGGAAAAAGACATTCTGTCTTCAGAAAGTTTGAAATTCTTTAGATGACTTTCCAAATTTTACAAATGCTCTGTGATAGGTAAGATCAAACTGTGGAGGACCAGCTCTTTGGCTGCAGATCTGAGATCTTACTATGGGAGAACAAGAATGAGCTAAATCGCATCAATCTATTTTCCACACAAACTAGGCTTCATTATTCAACTATGGAAAGTCCATTTTTTTATGAATCTTCAAATGGCATAATTGTTCCTGCCTCTGTACTTTTATGTTCTCTTTTTTTTATCTGATCTGTCCCGCTAGGCACATATTTCTAGAATCACCTGAAGTTCCACCATGCTTCTCTGTTTGGACTATCCTTCCTCTGAACTCCAATATTATACCTATTACTTTACAATTCCTTCCTTGATTATATCTGACTCCTGAGAGGAGACAGGGAGGAAGAGGACAGGAGGCAGGGAGGAAGAAGGACAGATCATGTCTGTAGTATTTTCCTATGGAGAACATTTCTAATGAAGATGAAAAAGATCCATTCAAAGGTCAGGCATTATATTGTTTGAGAGGACAATTTTCTTTTTTCAATTTAGATGGTCTGTTTTATGGTTTCTTCTACGGAGTATCTGTGTAATAGGAGTTCCTCTTGAATAATTACCCACTAAACAAATTATATCTCTCAAACACATCTCAATTTTAAACTTGCTTGTTTAGGTCATTCTCTGGAGAGTGTCCTGAAGAAGAAAAAAAGTAGAAACTTACAGATAGTAGGCCCAGGGAAAACATAAATTATTTTATAGCCACTTTCGAGGGCCTCATATTTTCTTGGCTTAGGTATCAGGATGCAGATATAAGGTATAAAATCTTTAACATTAAAACCAATTCAGAAAAATCCCTTAATTTTCCAACGAAAAACAGAGAAATGAAAACAAACCATGGAAATGAACATCAGTGATCAATACCTCTATGAAAAATTTTACTATTTTATAGACATTCAAAGAAACACACAGGAAAACAAAATAGAAATAGCTTACAACAGTCAACACTGCTTGCATATAACTACACAAGCTTGATGCCCTAACTAGTGGAAATGCAAAGTAACACATACTATGGGAAATACAAATTAGCAACTCATATAAAGAACTTGAAGAAAAGCTTTATCCTTGTCCTCGTAATTCCATTTCCAATAACACATCTAAGGAAGAAAGGAACACAAACAAAAGTTTGTATATCAGGATACTTATTACAGCCTTAAAATTCAAGAAAGTTAGTAAATAATTAAAATATTACTCTATTAAAAAACACTTAATTTATGACACAACATTAGGATGGAAAATTTTCAGTCACTAAAAATCACCTTCTTAAATTCTAATGATGGAAGAAGAAAAATACTCCTTACATTAATCTAAGCAAAATAAATGTAGCACATACAAATTATACTATAAATTATATCATACATGTGTGTATATGCATATATATATACACATAAAGATATAAACACATTTCTGAAAGGAAACAGACAAAAATGATACCATGTGTCTATTTCCTTTAAACTTTTCTGTACCTTCCAAATTTTCTACAATGCACATTTTTATGACCAAAAAACTTCATAATATTAAATGATTACATTAGTCTCATTTCACCATATGCATGAATTATTCCACATAAATAGCTCCCTTTTACAATCAAGCCAAAGAGATGTCAAACCATATTGGGTTCTACAGAGACACAATCGCCAACAATGACATAAGGCAAACCTCCCACAGAGACCCTCTCTCTTTCAAATAACACTGTATTTTTAACAATGTTTAACAGTTGGAAATGCTGAGAAGATACAGATGAGATCATTAGGAGAAAGTATTTTCCATCATGCTTTTGTCAGGGAAAATCCCTTAGTAGTTCTATTTCTGAGTTATGTTTTTACCCAGGCTGACAAAATTTAAAGCCAAGTATATAAAACATGTATTTGCAAGCATCTTCCTCTACCAAATGGAATTCGCTTTAACTATCACATTGATTAAGATGATTTATCATGGACTTGTCCTCTGCATAAACCTGTATTTGAAGCGTATGAGAGACTACAAGACGGAAAGTGGTCAGGGCCTCAAAAGACGGCACGCTACATCAAAAATTAACCAGGTATACCAGAAAAATATGGTGATCTTTATGGTCTGATAGGCACCTTTCTGATCTCTAATTTATGTATCCTATCTCTATGCAACCAACAGATTTAATGGGTCAACAGGCATTCAGGAAAACCCTAAATGGATTTGGGTTCACTAAGCAGCCAGTCCTCACTTCCACTCCATTTTAAGCCAACATGCTGAACTGAGAAGCCAAGGACTTGTTTAAACTGTCAAATCCATTTTCCTCATAGAGCCTTTGGCCCTTCTATTTGTAGATCCATCTTTGCTTTTGGATGCTGACATCACATTCCCAAGGACTGTATTTTCTTATATAAACACATATCCACGTAAATCCTTAAAATTCATGGCCTTTGGGTTTTTTCTTGTCAGTCAATCTGAATGTCCCCTTCTTTAGATCTTAATACCTCTGGGCTGGGTTAGGTTTTCCTTGATTGCCCAGCAGTGAATTCAGTTTAATTTAAAATCCATTCTACTTCGGAGGCTTTATTTTTACTTTATTAACCCATAGGACTGATGAACAGTAGTTAGAACTGTATTCAAATTTTAGATAGTTTGAATTATGTTTTAGTTGGGAGGTTCCTTTTTCACAGAAAAGAATACACAATTAGGTACAGGCATATACACATACATGCACATACACACATACATACACACACACACACGCACTCACAAAGAAATCACAAGTAATTACTCAATATGCCAGAGCTGTTTTCTCTGAGATTGCTTTAGGCAGTTATCTATAGATATTATCATAGAGAAGCTTCCAGATTACAATTTGGCTTCCTCTCCTTGTGGAGAACACTCTATAGCCCCCAAAACTTCACCAGGGTAGGTGCAAAGCAAATGAGAAGCCCTAGATTTTAAGGTGAGAGAATCAAACTTAAAATTTTCCATTTACAGAAATGTATTCATTAGCTTACTGATATTGGCTGGTTTTGCTTCTTATCGTGAGTCAGTCTCTCTTTGCTTGAGGGTGGGGGTCTGTTTCTGCCAGTGATTTTGTGACTCTGGAGCCATGTAAAACAGAACCTAGTAATACACACTGTATCACTTGATTGGTGAGAAGTTTAAGAGACATCAGAGTAAACTGGATGCATATATCATTATCTGAAAATCATGACACTAGACGGCAACTCCATTAGAGCAAGGACATTCTGTTGACCCACTAGCACTCTTCCTGGCACATGATACAGAGTTCACTGATATGGGACTGATTTGCTTCAGGAATGGGAATGAATCATAGATGCTATCATTGCCCTTGTTCTGTCCCTAAATGAAGAAAAATTAAGCATCTGTGGTCATCTACATTCTCACTGTCTAACAGCCACAAGTGGCCAACATCCAGACTAAAATAAAGTGGACTCTGGTTGCATTTAGATTTATCCCCCAGCTGTTTCTGTCTCCCTATTTTGCCAATTCCAATTCAAAATGCTCTTAGCCCCAAAGAATTTGAACTGCCTCCATTGTGTACTGTCCTCTGGGTGTGCAGAAGCCAAAGAAACATCTGTTCTGATAATGTACTGAGGGCATCATGCTTATTTAACCTCTGGTGAGATAGTTAAGAAAGTGGCTCTGATCCAGGGAAAGATCCTGCATAGGAGGCCCATGCTTTGTGATTCCAGACCTCTTCCTTCTTACTGCCTTTATATGCATGATAAAATATGATTTCAGTCAGAGCAGGTGCTATATGACTTCTGACATCGTGTGATAATGCAGCACATTGTTTCTGTGGAGATGTCAACACAGTTCTGGAAGGATGATTCGCTTTCCAGTTTTATGCTCTCTTCCCCTGGATCCTCATAAGAAGCTGCTCTGAAGTTTAAACATGGAATAAAAATGCTTCCAAACAATTAATGCAACAGCAAACATACCAATAAACCTATCAGCAGCAGCCTCGGTATTTTACCTCAGTCTTTAATGTCAGGTTGCTTTTTTATTCCAGAGGTCAGAAAAACAAATGCTCTGTAAGCTCATTATGTGCATGCCTAAACAAGCAGAAAAGCAGGCGCTTTTCCAAATGCCAGACAATGAAACCTAGATTTTTCTCTTTGTACTTCACTGTAACTCCGGTGATAAAACACTTGCTAATACAAGCTATTAAAACAAACCAACAAACGGAAAACAGTCTCTCGCAGCCTATTCTGAAACTCCCTCCCTGTGTTCTTAATTAACTGTTGACTTTTAAACCGAAAATGCCAGTCAAGAAGCACAACATTATCATTAGCACTGTCTAACGTAAAATGTTAAGATAGTTAATATTTGAATATACAAAAGTATAAAAGTAAAAAATACACAACTCATTTTAGCCAACACTTTGGAATTAACTTTGAGTGATAGAAAACTACACAATACAAACCTGTGTTTTGGTGGTTTCTGTTACCCAGTGAATCGATGGATTATAGTAACCTTTGTTACCCGGCACTCAGAAAAATTCTTTTAAGCACAGGTTCTTTTAGTAATTGGTAAGGAACTAATTGATATCCATAATAATAACCCCAGTACATTATAAGGTCCTTCAAATTAAATCATGGAAAAAATAAGCAAGTCTGAGCAGTTTTATTATTAGGTTTATTTTATTTTTTCTGTAATTCTTTAAAAATTAGTGATCTATATGTCATGCATATGTATGGTAATTCTCTCCTACATGCAATACTGTCTGATCATCCTGAAAAATAAACTTCACTCTTGACCTTTAGATTTTTCTAAAGAAAAATTATCTCTATAAAGAACATTAAGATGGGCATGGTGGCTTACACCTGTAATCCCAGCACTTTGGGAGGCCGAAGAAGGAGGATCACTTAAGCGCAGGAGCTCAAGACCAGTCTGGGAAACATAGAAATACCTCATTTCTACAAAATAAAATAAAATAAAATAAAATAGGCCAAGCATGGTGGTGCATGCCTGTAGTTACAGCTACTCTGTGAGGCTGGGTCAGGAGGGAGAATTGCTTGAACAGAGGAGATGGAAGCTTCAGTGAGCTGTAAACACGCACTGCACTCCGGCCTGAATGAAAGAGTAAAACCCTGTCTTAAAAAGAAAGCAAGAAAGAATGTTGACTTGTTGACACACATGCTGTCTTCCATTCTTTTTCCTCCCCTTACACCAATCCTCCTTTTTTCCATTACTCACAATGATGAGATTAGTACAGCTTGTACTGGGGCTTTGGAACTATAATAAACAAGGAGCAATTTTCTGATCCTAATTAACTCTTGTTAAAATAAGCACTGCACAACGATAGTCTACCCAGAGTTGCACTGAAAAAACTGCAACAAACCTAATACTCTGTGAGTAATGAACTTTATTTAAATGAGCAGGTTTTTGTAGGGTCTTAATGAGCTGCTCTGTGGCCACAGGGCAGACACTGCATCCCAGAGTAATGGAGCATTTTCCTGCAGACACTTGCAGGCTGGGCTAGAAGCTGAACAGAACAGCTTCCCTGGTAAAACCACAGAGGTAGCATCAATGGATTGTTACATTTCCATTTTACTTTTTCACATGCCTCTTACACAACTGACATCAGTCATTCCCATCCCTTTTTGAAATGTTGTCTTCTTTGACCTCCAGGCTTCTATATTCAAGCATCCTCCTCCTTTGTATCTTTTCTGAAGTATACTTCACACATCATAAAATTCACTTGGTTTAAGTGTACAATTCAATGAGTTTTTTTGTACTCATTGTAAATGAGTACATTTACAATGTTATGCAACCATCATTGCAATCTAATTTTACAACATTTTCATTGCACCAAAAAGAAACTCTGTCCCCATTCGCAGTCACTCCCTCTTCCCACCCCCAGGACAACCTAAGCAACCACTAATCTTTTTGTCTGTATAGATTTGCCTTTTCTGGACAATTAATACAGAATCATAAAATGTACGGACTTCAAGTGTAATGTTTCTGGGGCTCCATCCATGTTGTGGCATGTAGCATGTGGAATACAATACGATTTCATGGTATACATATACGACATTTTGCTT
Organism: Saguinus oedipus; assembly: GCA_031835075.1. Lineage (NCBI taxonomy): Eukaryota > Metazoa > Chordata > Mammalia > Primates > Cebidae > Saguinus > Saguinus oedipus. The sequence continues at coordinate 41,567,805 of CM063183.1, forward strand.
GCCCACTCATCAGTTGATTCACATTGTGTTATTTCTACTTCCTGTTATTAAGAATAATGCTGTGTGCTGTGAACACCTGTGAACACATTTTTGTACAGGCCCATGTTTTCATTTCTCTTGAGTAGGTGCCTATGAGTAGAACTGCTGAGTCATATGATAAATCTATGCTCAACAGTTTCAGAAACTGCCAGAAGCTCTTCCAGAGTTTCACATTACTAGCAGCAATGTATGAAGGTTCCATTTATCCATATATTTACTAACACTGCTTACTGTTGATGTTTTTCATCATAGCCATCCTAGCAGGTATGAAGTGCTTTCTTGTGATTTTAACCATTTCCCTTTTGGCTAGTAATGTTGAGCCTCTGTCATTTGTGTCTGATGGTTGTTTCTATTTCTTTTGTTTGTATTCCTCTTTCTAGTTTTCCTTGTTATTTTTAATGTCCCCTTTTTCCTGTACACCCATTTCCTGATCCACATGGACCAGGCTGACTCCCACCCATATATAATTAACTACCCTATCTTAATTAATGCTGCTCCTGGCTCATTCTCAATCTATTTATCTCCATGAAGGTACTGATACCATATGTTAAAAGAAAAACTTTAGACAAACCAATTATGGCTAGTTTATCTGAGCAAAGAAATGATTTATGAATAGGGCAGCACTCTGGACCAAAAATGGTCCGTAATCTCCACCCTACCACATGTGCAGGCTATATTTATATCCATAGAAAAGGAAGTGACATACAGAAACAACCCAATCGGCTGCAGTCAGTGTTGGCCTTATCTAGTCGTGTTTGGCACCTTTCAGTCTCTTATTGGCTGGAGGTTTAGCTACTATGATTGAGACTCAGTTACTTTTGACAAGAGCATATACTTCCAGTTTAGGTTACAGTCTATTAATACGCCAAGTTAAGTTTCAATTCGCTATGTCTAGAGAAACTTTTAAGTAACTCTTAAATTATCTATGGAGGCAGTTTTGACCAAACTTAATTCAATTTCATACATATTTCTACTTGGAAAAGAGGCAGGACAATGGAAATTTAAATTTACACATAAATAATGAGCAGAAGTTCAAATGTACCTTGATTTAACACTATAATACTATAATTACTCAAAGTATTTGTATACCATAATCATTTGGATTTTACATAAATATGTTGACCACATAATCAGAATTGCCTTTTCTCTCACTGTCTTAGGGATAGTGTAGAATTCACCAAGCTGGGAACCTTTCCTGTGTAGAGCTTAGCTGTGATCATGTTCTCTGCTGGCCTCTTATTTTGTTTCCTTCCTTTTCTTTTCTGACATAATGCCTGTAGCTGAGGCATACAGGTAGAACCTCACGATGCCTCCTCCCTTCTTCCCTTTTGGCTTTTTCATCTTTCAATCTAATCAGCAGCCAATATAGTGACTCCATTCAAAGGTTTAAATGATACTTAAACCAAAATTATTATTCATTTCACACTGTGCAGCCAAGTGAACATGGGAAAACAGGAGAACAAAGCAAGGAATGAAAGAATAAAAAAGGTCAAATTAATTTGCAACTTAGAGAAAACATGTCCAATCTTGATATAAAATGGAAAAGTCCAGAAAATTGAGATCATCCAATATGCAGTTATGTGGTCAGTTTTAGAGATGCAATAAACTGAGTGTGATTAAATGGTAAATTGGACTGATCAGGTTAGCCATACTTTTCTTGTGAAAAATGGCAAACATGGGGAAAAAATACAGTTCTATTTCCCTTTACTTTTCCATCTGTATCCTTTATTTTACTTTTTTTTTAAAAAAAAAAACCTATTTTTTAATTATTAATAAAGAATCAGGGAAAACTTCATTTAATACATTGTTGCTTAGCCTTCAAAAAACTCATTGTTTCAAGGCCATCGCTTCTGGAAACCAGATTTGTTCTGACTTAAAACCTAGGAATAAGAGTAAACACTTTTCTATCAGGATGACTTTTGGGAAGTTCTGAGAATAAAATCTGACCCAGCCCAATCTGACAAGGTTGCTGTACTTATTTGAATATAAAATGATTCATAAAGTGAACTGAAAGTATTTGTTAACTGCTGAAAAGCTTCAGCGGTGTGGCTTAGTTTAAGAGCTATATCTGGCGTTTTCATAGGAACAAACTACTTGTCAGTGAGGAATAGTTATGTTTTTCGTGTTCTTGCTGTTGTTTTTGTTTGAGGAGGGCAGAAGGAAGAAAGAGGACAGAAAGAACTAGGACTTGGTATTTCCAAAACTGGGGCATCATCATTGACCGACCCACCACATAAATACAGCTAGCATATATGATTTTAACTTTGTAATCATATATATTGACACTTCCTTTTGATATTATAGATCTACACAAAGAAAAATACTCAGAGATGTAGGAGAAGTCTAGGCTTCAAGAAGCTTAGGCAAAATCATTATAAATCTGTCAGTTGTACCATCAAAATAAATCTGGAATCTAATCACTTATCATTTCCATTGACGCCACTCTGGTCTGAGTGGCAGCATTTTCTAGGATTTCTGAGATAACTTTCATACTACTGTTCCTCAGTCTTACCCCACCTCTCATACACACCCCACCCATGTCCCCAAATACACAAAATCAAAGCAATCTTTTTAAAAGTTAAAGTCTAATCATGTTCCTCCTTGGCTCAAAATCCACCCATGAGAAATTAAATAGACTTTTAAAGTTAGGTATCAATTTTAAAAGTAACAGTTATAATTCTATACTCTAAAGGGCAGCTGAATCTATACTAGGACTTTTGCTTCCAGAACTCATGAAAGTGGTTGAGGAAGTCACAAATGGGACTTTACATAAAGTTCTAGAAATATCAAGTTTCTGGATTTTGTATTTATCACCTAAATAATATTTATTTTGTGTACAAAAGAGTGATTAAATGTATTCAGTAGTCTCACTTGCTGTTCTTGGCTATTCATTCCTGAATGACAGGAGTTTTCTTTGTGCTTCCCTCATCAACACCATTAATTTTGGGCCAGACTAGCTACTTCACAGCCCTCATGTCCCCACCCCTCCATTTAACCTCAAGGGCTACTGAAGCATAGTAGCAGCTTAGAAAGAAAAAAAGACAAAACGAACTCTTAGCAATAATGCTATGTCATTCATACTTGAGAAAAAGTGTCTTCATTATTAGAGATGCTATCATTGAAATTAATTCACTGGTTATAAATGAAAGGCTATCTAAGAGTATATGTATTTTGATGCTTTGAAAAACAAAATTAAATGGAAGATAAATTAACAATAATCACCCAGAAATAAAGACTATTAGTATTTTATGTAAGTTCTCTATCTTCCTTCATCCACTTAAGATGACATAAGCATTTTCTTAACTCATTAACAACTCTTCAGAAACATAGAAAACAATAACAACTCCTCCTGTGGCTTCTCATGTCTCTCAGAGTACAAGCCATATGCTGAGGATGGCCCATAACTCTACACAATCTAGTCCACCCTTTCATCTGTGAGCTCATCTTCAATTCTACCCTAAAGCCTCCAGTATGCTCCAGCCACATCCATCTCCCCATTGACTCATTAATAAGCCAGACAGTTCCCCGGATCCTGGCATTTCCATGGCTCCTTCCTCACCTGCTAAATTCTTCTCAAAGATATATTCATTGTGTGCTCTTTCACCTTTTTCAAGTATTTGGTCCAATATCACCTATACCTTGCCTTCCTCGTGCCTTGCTTTATTTTTCTCCATGGAACTTTACTACTAAGTATACCGCAATAATGTTTAAGCATTTTTTTGTCCATCTCCTACAGTAGAATGTGAGTGACAGAGGACAGAGAGCTTCATTTTTTGTTGTATTTTTTTTTTTTTGGTATTCCCAGGGCCCAGAATGATGCTACACTCATGATAGGCCTTTCCATAAAGAGCATTGTTCCCTGTGATAGAATGTTAGGAGTGACATTATTAAGTCCTTTCCTTTTTCTAGAGAAGTGGTGGGTGTTATTAACTAAGGCACAGTCTGGACTGAAAAGTAGACATGAGATTAGGGTTCTGTGTTCTGCCCTCGAAAAGACGAAAAAAAAAAAAAAGAAATATGTCTTTAAACTCTTTTATACTTGAAATTCTCATCTTCCTTTAAATCATAAGGATAATCTGTTGACCCTTACAACAGCTCTGAGCTGTTATTATCCCCAACTGAGAGAGAAAGGAAGAGGCTGCGGTGCATACTGAGGTCCTAAATGGCAGAACCAGGACTACTAAACCATGTTATTGGGTTTCTGCTTCTATATAGTCACAATGAACTCCAGCCACATCTCCCAGGACAATAAATTATCAAGGAGACAGAAGTTTTTCTTTCCACTCTCAAAAGAGGTTTTTTAGCCTTTGTAATTAGCTTCTCAACAAAGATACAAGAATAACTATTTCATTGATGTGCGCTCAGCAGATCTTAGCCTTTCCATTGTTTATTTCCTTTGTTTAGTGCAATGTGCAAGTGCTTGGCTTTAATCTTCATTTCGCTTAGTTTTATCCAAATATAAAACCCTACATTTGCATAATCTATCCCAGGGTACAGAAAACATTCACACTTTGTCCATCTGATTCACCCTCAAAACAACCCTAGCTGTCGTAAAAGCAGGTGGGTGTCTCTTACACCTCAGAAGGATCCTTGACCTGCCCAATGCGACATCACTAGTAAGCCTCAGAACCAAGGCATAAAAATAGATCTCTTTAGTAAAAACCCAATGTTCTTAATTTATGGGAAATGCATTCATTGGGGGTGTGTGCTTGCGTATGTGTGTGTGTGTGTGAGAGAGAGAGAGAGAGAGAGAATGTGTGTGTGTGTGTGTGTGTGTGTGTGTGTGTGTGTGTGTGTGTGTGTGTTGGGGCAAGGGAGCAATTATATAACGGGAAGAAATTATCTATTCTTATTTCACGTCTTCTAGAAATATAATTGTCACTTTTGCACTCCACTTCCACTTCCTTGCAATTTTTCTACTTCCATAATTCAAAAACAGACTCTTTGGCCATTCCTTCACATTCCTTTCCCTCTTGTCTTTACAGCCTCATCACTCCCCTCTACTAATCTGCATTGCCTGCTTTTGAGGCTTTCCTGCCCCCGCCTCCTGCCATCTTCAGTTCCCAAATGCAATTTTGCTAGATTCCAGGTCCAAAATTAACATTACTTCCTCTTTGGCTACACTAGTAAAGGTGCTTCCTTTTATCCCTCGATCCATATGCAGCCCACATTAGAAGAACTGTTTTCCACCTTTTTAGAGTTGTATAAGCTTCCTGAGAGCTGACTGTACAATCCATACTCTCCAGCACACATCACAGTATAGCATTTAAAATAGTGCCTTTTACACTTTGAGTAGGTATAGGTATTTGAGAAGTGAGCCAGGGACTCAAAAAGATAGCTTCAGGGAAATCGTAAGAGAGGATAACGGCAGGAAGCATTACTTGCCTTTCTTTGCCACCCAACTTCTACACCCTGGCCCTTTTCCAGTCCACCACTTCACTCCCCACTTGCTTGCTACACACACGAGATAGCATGAGGTATGACTACTGTTCCATCAAGTAGGGAGGATATTGAATGCATCAATGACACATGGCCTCACGGTTCTATTCTGCTATAAATATGTAAGCAATTGTTCTTTGGCAAATTTATATTTTTATGCAGTTAACTAGTTCTCATTTTGCTGGATATTTATTACTGCATTTACCCATTACAAAGAACCTCATTATGTTTAATATGTATGGTTTCTCCTGCACAGAAAACATGTTCATTTGATAGGTCTATTACTTGATCCATTTTCTTTGGGTATACAGAATAATACAGAATATTTTCCTTCCATAAAATAGTAAGGTATTTTTGATCCCAGAAGCTTAAATATCACTTTTTTTTTGGAGTATGCATCATATTGATATACTGTCTGGGGTAACCTTGATAAATGGAATGAATCCTACTTAAAAATTATGTGGTGATGTAAATTATTGAGACCGTTGTATTTTAAAAATACTACAAATTTTTTTCAAATTTAAGAACCAAAGATACTTCTATAAATATATTTAGGAATATATTTCTATATATTGTGAGTTGTATTTTCACTTATATTTTTCTGCAAAAATTAGTTGTTAATTCTTTATTTAATATGAATTTTAGTTTCCTTTCTTTCTTTTTCTGTTTTTCTTGAATCCACAACTTTTAAAAATCTTCAACAGGACTTCCCCCTCTGAAGGTAAATGCCTTGATTAACATTTTACAATAAATTATAACTATCATTTATACTTGTTTTTTCTTTGATTTTATTCTAAATTAAGTTTCTATTTTAATATGATTAGAGGTTTTGAGGACACAATGGGATCTGGGAAGTATATTTCTACTTCATATTAAGAAAACAGATTTCTCATTAAAATTGTTCCAAGAGGACTGGACTTTTTCTGTTTTACTCATTGATTTATCCCAACATCTAGAACAGTGCCTGGTGTTGAGTGGGCACTAAACAAATACATCAACTGCCTCCTATCCACTGCACTTTACCCACTGGGGAGCTGGGAGGTCAGGAGAGGCTCTTACTCTGCCAGACATTATGGTAAGCAGTGTCACATCATCTCATTTAACTATCATAAACATTCTCGGGAGTAACTTTCAACATCTCCATTTTACAGATGAGGAAGTTAAGGTTTGCATGTAAGATAACAAAGCTAATACATTGCAAGGTTAGGATAAATCCCTTGAAGTCTGCAAAGTCTAGCTAGGCTCTTAACAACACCCATGTTGCCTGCCTTCTTCCAAAAGTATTGTAACTAGAAGGAGCATTAACTACTCCTCCTCTATCTCTATACTGTATAGGAATATTCAGAGTGACTAAGATAAAATTACTTGCAAAAAAGAAATCTTCACAAGTCAGTGCCACAATTAAATCATGACCTAGTACCATTAACCTGTTTAGGTTTTTAAGAGTGGGGTTCTCCCACCTCGAAACATCAAAACTCATCTAGGAAGAAGAGACTTTGTGCAAGGTAATGTGTAGGATGTACAGGCTGCAGTTACAACAGGTGAGAGGCTTCACCACAGGAGCAAGACCAACTGCTCGTTTATAGCAATGTCAACGTCTGGTGCTAGGATTCTCCAGGAAGCAGGCCAGTGCCATATTTCTGGCTGGCAGCTTCTGACTTGAATTTAGGGTCCTCCAAGATACTGGAGCACTACCTCCTAGAACCTCAGGTAGTACATTAATCAATATGTCCAACAAGTATATATGGTGTTTTAAATATGTGCTGAGCACTGATCTCAGAGTTGGATATACGGAGATAAAGAAAACAAAGTTTCTGACCTTAGATAATTCAAAAATCTTATTGTATGTGTAGACATATGTCTGCATATACATCTTAACATGTCATTGCAAGTTCTATTTGTAGTACAAAACTGTAAGGGAAAGGAAATATCTTTCATTTTCATCTTAGCTTCATGACCAAGATCTTACTTCAAGTATCAAGTGGTTAGTGTTCATTCTTGCCCATACATATATATATATAAATTAGTATATATTTCTACTATTCACATTTTACAGAGAAAGAAATTGAGTTTTAGAGATATCCAGGTGACTGTGTCAGATTCTCACAGCAAATGGTGACAATTTAACATTGAAAGAATCTCTGTCTCTTTGATATCAAAGACAAAGTTCTAACCCATCAAAGAAGAAGAGGTTCAGGAAAAGGTTCATAGAATAACTCATGAGGTATGTCTGTGGTCCTACTTTTAGATGTACTATTTTGTGGAGATTGCTTCCTCCCCTGAACCTCAGTTTAACATGAACTGCTCAAGTCTAAAACCAAATTAGGTGCATGCGTTTCTCTTTACTTTTTCAGAAACCAGTTTTATTATTGGCAAACATAGTGATTTCCTCTGCTACATTGCTCAACTGTAGCTTATTAATGGCTTCCACTTTTCCTTGCTTGTGCCTTAAAGGTCCTCAGCAATTACCCAACAGCTGTTTAGACACATAGCCCCAGAGGCTGGTTTGGTCTCTTATTTGGTACATTAGGAAAATTCTATGGTACAGCACCATGAGTGACAGCCTCAGTATGCCTTTGTAAAATGATAAGATTCTATACAGCAAGGGTTTCCCTTTCCTTCTAAAAAAATTTTACTTTCTCATGTCATTTAGAACCCTAAAAAGGCATTACTACTTCTGATGCACCATCTGAAGACTATCCTGGATGCTTTCATATTAATTAGAAACTGAAATGCTTGACATGCAAACACTGTGGTAGCTGTCTCTCCCCAGGCAGGCCTGTTGTTATATTCATGAAGTGCTTCCTGAAAACTTCTTAGACTTGCAGAGGCTGAGAAGGGAATTGTTTGGTCTGTCCATCACTGCAATTCCTCCTAATTGTTATTTGTATTATTCCTTAAGGCTTTCACTCCCTACAGAGACTGTGACAGTATTGATATTACAATGTACATAGCATATATTTTTCAAGAGTCTGAGAGTACATGTGCAAAGTCTATTTCAGTTCCTCCCAACGGGCACTGAAATGCTATAAACTAAACAAAATGTCCTTACCACAGCTTGCATAATGCAGAAAAGTATATCATCTGCAAGGAAAATCTGCAGATTCTATTTTGCCTTCAGTATTTTGAACACCACATTTGCCCTCCTACATTCAGGGCTAGATCTTTGCATAGGCAGTTAGTGGCCATCTACGTCATCTACATGGTGTGTTTTGAAACACAGAAACGGGCATCTTGCTCAGTAAATACCCTCATTAGGTATCCAACGTTCTGCTTTCCTCTCTTCAAATTCTAGCCTAGTATGAATGGTTTACATATCAGGAGAATAATGGTATTGTCCAAAGACAATTCCTAAAAAAAAAAAAAAAAAAGAAAGAAAGAAAGAAAAAAAAGCTATCTCTTCTCTAATTAACATATTAGAAGAGTTTAGGGCAAGCTTGTCCAATTGGCAACCTGCAGGGCACATGAGGCCCAGGACAGCTTTGAATGCAGCCCAGCACAAATTCGTAAACTTTCTTAAAACCCCATGAGAATTTTGGCATCTCTTTTTTTAAGCTCATGAGCTATAGTTAGTGTTTTCTATGTGTGGCCCAAGACAGTTCTTTTTCTTTCAGTGTGGTCCAGGGAAGCCAAAGGATTGGGGACCCCTTGTTTAGAATATCTAGTAGTAAATGCTGAACTTCTGGCTTCTGAAGCAATAGTTGAGGGAAATTTCTGGGTCAGAGAGTAAGCTCCAACCCAATGGTAGATTATAAGGAATAAGATGACACTAGCATGGAAGGTGTAGATCCAGGACTTCCCAACCTGACAGAGAATAAAACTTCTCTAGAGATACTGTAAAATTATTGATTCTTACACTCTAACCCCAATTATCCTCATTTATTTGACCTGACATGGCATCTAGAAAGCCTCTTTTTTTAACAAACATGCAGGTGATTCTGATAAATCATTAGGATCCATGGAGCACTCTTTGGGAAATAATGCTTAGGAATAATAAACCAAGATACAGGTGATAGGGGCAAGAGATGAAAACGTATCCAAGACATCTTCATCAGCTTCACAGTGTTTCCCAGGGCTACCATGCTCTTTTGACTTGAACCGTTCATCATGTCCTTTTGCTCATAAAAATACCATCCACATACTGTATACATCTTTTCTGCCTCCAGAGTAATTATTTTCTCTAAAAAATGACCTGGTTCTTTCCAACTGCTGCTTGTTCTCACATCTCTGTCTTTTACATTCATGGCTTTTGAGAGGATTTTTGATTCTTTCAGGTAAATTAACCTTCCGGCTCTTTGTGCCTCTTAGACATTGGCTTTTGTTTGAGCTTCAGCTCTGCTCCCTCTACTGTTTTCAGTTTATTGACCTCCTATCCACAATCTCTGGTAAGAAACTGCCTGTTCCAACCCTGACCCCATGGAAACTTTACATTGTAGACTGACGTCTTAGTTATCTGTTTAGATAAATAAACTAAAAAATTAGAGAAAACCCCCAAACAGGTTTGGCACTGTCCTGGTTTAGAATTGCCTTTCTAATTCTATTTGTCTTGGGATAATTTCACAGTTACTTGCATGCCTTTAGGATACATGACAATTAATGTAGCAAAGGTTAATTTCAATTCACTCTGGGTTACAAAAAAAAAAAAAGGTGAATCTGGAACTTTCAAATGCATATGCATATTTCACACATGAATCATCCAGAATTCAAAATCTATGTGTCTAACGGTATGAACTCTATCCACATCTTGCTTCTACTGTAATGTTCTGCATCTGAAATACAATTCTGAACCTAAAGATTTAAGAATATCTATATTACTTTAATTTTTCCTATTTTAATTGGCTGAAAATACATAGAACCTATTTTCCAACAACTGAAACCCTGCTTTCTGAATCTATGCATCTGAATCTCAATACCACCATCACTAGGAAAATTGCTACTTAAATATTTTTAAATACTTCAAATGCAGTCTTTATAGAGCTCCTACCATGGTCAGGCACTTGCTCAGGGACTAGGGACATAATGGTGAGCAAACAGGTCCTCTTGGAGCTTACAGTCTATCATGGTAGATAGATGACAAATGCACAATTAAACCAATTATTTAAATAATTTGTGAACGCTGAAAGCAATATTAAAATTTACTGCAAAATACCTTCTGTGAAATACCAATGAAAATGCATAACTTTCCTCCTCCCTCTTACTAAAGAAAATAATTATAAGACAAACTAAGGAACACACAGCACACTTCTCTCTTCAAAGAAACTTGGCTAAGTTATGTCATTTTCTGCTATAGCAGAAAATATTTATCCCAAATCTCTAGCTTAAAGATAGACTTTTGAGAATTCAAAGTTTAAAGCATGTGTGTGTGGAGGGGGGTAGAAGGATAGGCATTGGGCTTTTTTTCTCTACATTTATGATAAAAAAAAAATCCTTCCCCAACTTTGGCCCCAGAATTACCATGTGGAACCAAAGGCAAAACCCTTGATTCTTTTGAAAGATTTAACAGGAAAGTAACTGTAGTTAATTTTGGGTTATACAATGTCCTTCACTGTCTGGGCATAGAAAAGCTAGTCATCTCATCTCATCCAGAAACTCTGGCATGAGTTTAAAAACCAAATCGCATACTTTGATATTCACTCTGAAACAAGATAAAACTTTAGGTTGATGTAATAGAAAATTTCTTAAAAAAAATTATAACATTTCTTAAAAAAAATTACAAAGCTGTAGGATTTATTTTAGTCTTATTTTCCAATAAAAATGACCTACTGCTATTACCTTTTGTGCAGAAAGATACTTCTTAATAAAAGGCAAAGAGATGTTTATCTTTCAAGTAAAAAGTTTCATATAATTGTTGGTTCTTTCACATGTAAGCTTTCTGAAGAGAAAAAACAAATCATGTTAACCTCTACAGTATCAAAAAAGTGATAAACTGAAAATACAATTAACTTATTCTCTTAACATAATATGGTTGCTTTGCTAGATGCCAGTTTACTATTTTTTTCCAAAGGCCATGTTTTTCCTCAGTATGCACAGATGAATAAGAGATTAAAGAATCTGTGTGACCTACAGTAAGGTCAGCTTTTAATTATTATGCTAATTCCATATACTAGATTTAGTAGATTTACTGCTTTTTGACCAGTTAATAAAACAGGCTCTAAAACATTATCTCATATCTAAGGAGAGGGTGCCTTTCATATCTTACAATATTCTGTTTGAATAGCTGTGAAGGCTAGTAAAAAGTCTTACTATTCTGTTTTTGATCCTGAATCTTTTAAACAGACACATGGCAACTAGAATTAACTTATCTCATGTAGCTACATCTCCACTCTCTATGTTTTATTACTGAAAGAGCCATTTTTGTGAAATTTCCTTAATGGTTAAGTAATCTGTCAAATCAAGTAACATCTATTGGCAATCCCCTTAACTGACCAAATAGACTACCATGAGTTAATCACGCGAAATGCTCACCACTTAAAGTGAGAAATCCAAATTTTGTGGTCTCTTCAACCAACTCTGCAAAGTATTTGAGCTTGTGACTTGGGAAAGTAACAATTTATTAACGACCCAGTATATAAGATGGTATGTTTTGCTGTGGTTTTGGAGGTCTGTTTATCAAAGTACGGCCCTTTTCTAATAATATCCCAGAGTTGATCAACTAAAAAACACATGTTTATCTGGATCATATAATTTAAAATCTGGATTATGCAGTGTAGAACAGTGAAAAAAAAAAAGGCAGAAACCCGCTTTCTCTTCCTAGTTCTTTAAGTAACTGACTGTGTGTGCCCCCTACTTTTTATAAGCATCTTCTTAAGACACTGTCAACATTCAGTGAAAAACAAGTATTTAAAATATGTAACTTGATACTTTTGGTATTTGTATACATCCATGAAACTAGCACAAAAATCAAAGATAATAAGCATATCTATCACCTCATACTTCTTTTTTGAGCCTCTTTGCAGCCTCTTATTCCCTTCTACCAATTATCTTCATAGGAGGCAACCATTAATCTGATTTCTATCACTAGAAATTAGTATGCAATTTCTAGAATTTAAGCAATTAAGATAAGACAGTATGTAGACTTTTTGCCTGGTTTCTGTCATTCAACATCATTATTTTGAGATTCATCCATGGTATGTAGATCAATTGTTCATTCGCTCTCATTGCTCAGTAGTATTTCATTGCATGTATATGTCATATTAGTCTATGAATGTTTGGGTGGTTTCCAGTTTTTGTCTCATACAATTAAAGCTGCTGAAACATTCAAATACAAGTCACTACAGTCAATTATTCTTTCATTTCTCTTAAACAATTACTGGTGAGTAGAATGGCTAAATTATAAGGTAGGCACATGTTTAACTTTTTTGGTAAGTATACGTTTAACGTTTTTGAGAATCTGACAAATTATTTTCTAAAAAAATATTTTCCAAAGAGGTTGTACCATTTTACATTCCCATCAATGGTATGTGAGAATTCCAGTTCTTCCACACTTTCACCAAGGCTTGGTAAGGGCATGATACTAAACAGTGCATTTGCTTCATGGGAAAAAGTGATTGTATTGGGGTGTTTATAAGGTTGTTTCTTACCCTGAAGCTCCATCATTCAGAGTAGATGAGGCAGGTAAAAAAATAGTCAAATAGCTTTAAATACCAGTGGCAATTGTTGTTACAATATTTTAGAACTACTGACCCAGTACTCTGGGTCAACATAGTTAGACAGTATACATTAATTCCATGTACCAGAGCATAAAATAATGAGGCATATGTGTGTGTGTGTGCACGTGCGCGTGCCTGTGTGTGTGTGTGTGTGTGTATTTATGTAGTGAAGCTCATTTAACAAATTTCATTGATTCTAGGAATAGAGAACACATGGGTGGCATGGTGAGAGTATATAAAAGAGAAGTCCAGTGAGAAATGACCTCATTTTCCTTTTAAGTAGCTAAGGAAAACATTTTTTTTCCTGATTGTTTTACTTGAATGAAATTTGCTTTATTTCAAAATACTTCTTCATACTTCAAAAGCAGTTAGGATGCTTTATTCATTTATGAACTTGTGCTTTTATTCTAAATATTTAGAAATTTATAAATTAAATATACAGAAATGCAAAGAATTAAGACAATTTTTTTCATTTTTACAGATTTAACTCAGTCAAGTAAACGGCACTTTTCTTTTTATGATGACACATCTTAATTGCATGTTATCAACATAGTTTGCTATTCACCAGGGACAATTTCATAATTGCTATCTTCAGAGAAGTAAAATAATAGAGGGCTTCTTCTATTAACATTTAGTAAAGTGTTACAAATAGCACTTGGTGAATGAAGGGCTTCAAATTATTAGAAGGACATAATATTGGTTACACATGTTCACAGAATAAGAAAGATATTTTTAGTTTCTTTCAGTATATCAATTGCTGTGAAATAAATAGCATTCTGAAAGTAATGACATGTTAGTGGGCTGATAGCTATGCTGTTAATTTATAAGAACCAGGATAGAATGTAATATAAATGGGATGAGCAAAGGAAATTCACAGGGACACTGCTGCATCGAATTTGAGATCTGAGTTTTCTCCTCATACCCATCCTTTAATGCTCAGCACAAAATTTATATTCTCTAAGAAACTTTCCCTATTGTTATCCTATTATAAGTGAAATTTTCCTTCTTTTTTTTTTTTGAGACAGAGTTTCGTTCTGTTGCCAGGCGCCAGGCTGGAGTGCAGTGGCGCAATCTCAGCCCACTGCAACCTCTGCCTCCTGGGTTCAAGCAATAATTCTCCTGCCTCAGCCTCCTGAGTAGCTGGGATTACAGGCACGCGCCACCATGCCCAGCTAATTTTTGTATTTTTAGTAGAGATGGGGTTTCACCATGTTGGCCAGGATGGTCTCGATCTCCTGACCTTGTGATCCACCCACCTCTGCCTCCCAAAGTGCTGGGATTACAGGTGCGAGCCACAAAATTTTCCTTCTTTAATATACCATATTCCTTATAATCTTTACAGCCCATATGTTTCTGTTGTTACCCTTGGCTTTATATTCCTAGGTATTGTTACATCTTTGTAGGTCTTATCTATTCTTTTTCTTTTCTTTCTTTTTCTTTTTTTTTTTTTACATGTAGTTTTGCTCTGTCACCCAGGCTAAAGTACAACGGCACAATCTCCGCTTACTCCAACCTTCACCTCCTGGGTTCAAGTGATTCTCCTGCCTCAGCCTCCCAAGTAGCTGGGATTAAAGGTGTCCACCACCATGCCTGGCTAATTTTGTATTTTTGGTAGAGACTGGGTCTATTCTAACCGAATTAAAAGTTTTCAGAGTTTTAAAGCCATAGTCTAAAGTTGGTTAGGTCTCACTGACAAAGTTTACTAGCATTTCTCATTACTTAAATTTGTATAATGCTTTATATATTTCAAAAAATGTTTACATTTGATATTGTCTATAGCCTAACAAAATGCCTTAAACCAAGTAAGAATTTTATACATCACTCATCTAATGATGGTTTCTCTTAGTTGTCTTTGTGTAGTAAGATGCTTTTTAGAAACAATGGGAGCTGTGAGGTATATTGAATGCTATTTCAATCCTAGCAGTCTCTAACATCTCAACTTCTTTCTCTTTCAACAAAGGCTCCATTTTTACTGCTTTCCAGGGCCATACTTGATTATCCATTCAGTGTCTTAGTGGCATTTTCACAGATCATCCACTATGTGGAATGTGGGACAATATAATAAAACAGAGAAATAAGAGTGACTATCTCAAGTTTTCCTTGCTTAATCAGTGTTCTTCTGTCCAAGCTTAAGTGAATGGCTCAAAGAGTGAAAAATAGAGTCAATATGTGAAATTTTTATTTGCTTCTTTACAGTCTACAAGCTTATTAAATCAATACTACAAGGTATTCTCCAGTCAAATACTGGTATCCAGAAGTTAATATGAATGGAGTAATTGCATATCAGGAAGAAGAAAATGCAATGCTTATGGGATTTAAGAATAAATACTGCTCTGTAACCACCTGTACAATTGGTACAATAGGTTGTGTTTTGCTGGAAACTGGACAGGTGTGCTGTGATATCAATATTTCTTCTCTTGAAGTAGCTGAGTATAAACAGGGGCAAGCAGCCTCCTCAATTACATTAATGTGCCATTCAAGTATCATCATTTTGGGGGGCATCTTGACATGTAAAAGGTTGGAAAGCATGGATAGCATTAACAACATAGGGATTCCCTCTCCTCCTGGTCACAGAGCATGTGTATCAGCTTTGTGCTTTAGAGTTCAGTATCATGGAACAGGAATTTCAGGTGGGAATTTTATAATCACGGGTTATGATTATGGGGTGAAAGAAAGAAAGGAGGAAGTAAATAGATGAAAATTCAGATCCAAACCCAGATGCATTGTGGTATACAGAAAGTACAGACTGAGTTTTTCAGTGTAGAAATAAAAATGGCTGAGGATGGTGTGGTCAAGGGATACAGGCCCTCCAAGTGATGAAGTTTATGGGATTTCTGGGAATTAGAGAGAAGAAAATCTACGCAGGATAAATGGGAGGGGAGGAGTGGAGGCCATCAGGAAATTGAATGTAGCCAGCTAGTCTGAATGAAGAGTTCACTCAAAGAAATAACAAACAATACATTTGGGAGTTTAAGCTCTGGGCATCTAGAGAACAGGGCTCAGTCTTACTCTCTTTTTACCCCAGGGACAGGTATGGAACCTGGAACAAGGTACAGCTCAGTTTATTAAATGAGGTAGCAAAAAAAATTTGAAAAACTCTGCAGGATTAGGAAGATTGAGCTTTAACTTGTTTAAGGCTTTCAGCAGTCCCAGAGAAGTTTTAGAGTAGAATATATTTTTTCCTGAAATACTCATTGTAATAGAAATAAATAGCAATATAAAAAATACAAACAGAATCTATCTTTTAGTATAACATTTTTAACTTTACAAGATGCTTCTATAATAAACACTTATTGCCCTCACTTGGAGATATAGTATAACTGTTAACTAATCACTGAAAAGTTTATTGCTAATAAAGTAGACAATATAGCTATAGCAAGTTTCAAAACAAAATATTTTGGGTGACACATGCCACTTGAATTAAATACTACATAATAGAGTATTCTAATAATGATTTAAGAGATATTCTTTGCATTTTTATCCATTATTAAATTTGTCATAATCACATCCCAGAGTAGAAACAATGTAAATTAATATAGTAACCCTATCATATAGGTAGAGAGCTGAGACACAAATTGTGATTTTTAAAGAAATGCAAAAAAGAAATACCGCATATACTCACTCATAGGTGGGTGAGAAAAATGAGAACACATGGACACAGAGAGGCGGTCTACTATACACTGGGGACTGTTGGGGGGAATGGGGGAGGGACAGCAGGGGGGGGGCTGGGGGGGATAGCCTGGGGATGAAGGCCAAGTGTGGGTGAAGGGGAGGAAAGCAGCAAAGCACACTGCCATGTGTGTACCTATGCAACTATCTTGCACGTTCTGCACATGTACCCCCAAACCTATAATGCAATAAAAATTAAAAAAAAGAAAAAAAAAAAAAAAAAGAAATCCAAAAACAACAATAAAAAAACTGAACGAACTGGACCTCAATTTGGAACAGTAACCTCCAAGAAGGCTGCTGCTAGCATAATTTTCAAGGCTACTCCAAAAGGAGAAAACAGTACAAACCAGATGTTCCAACATATAATTTTTGTTATAGACAAAAGAAATTTTAGGAGCAGTTTTATACATCTATAGTATGTACTGTCACACTGTCTTCCATTATTTTTTATCCTATCTGCATATATTTATCTAGGCAAAACATGAATCTTAATAAGAGCATTGCACTATATATCTAGGGAATAAATACAGGCCTTTTCTCATTCTGCTATACTCCTAAAGATTAGTTCAAGTTGAAAAAGTATCATACATGTTCCAAAAGTTTGCCACAAAATCAGTAAGAAGCTGTTCACATTTACATATTAATAGAGTAATCATTTATTATTTCAAAAAACTAGTGAAAACTTGACAAGCGCTCTTCCCTATGTTAAATTATATATACATATATAAATGTATGGGTGTGTGTGTATATATACACACATATATATAAATATACATATATTTGATTATTTTGGTGAGACATGGGTATGGCCTTTTGTTTTTTTTGTATGGTAAACAACAATGTTAAGTATGACTTGCTTTAAAAGAATTTTAGATTTACAGAAGAGCTGCCATGTTAGTACAGAGAGTTACCATGTATGTTCTTCACCCAGTTTCTCCCAATGCTAATCTGTTATATCATCTTAGGATAGTTATTAAGAGAAACTAATATGGATTCAATATTATTCACCAAACTTCAGACTTTATATGGATCTCACCAGTGTTTCTATGAATCTTACTTAGGATAAATGTGGATCCAATTTAGGATCCTCCCTTGCATCTAATTGTCCTGTCTCCCTAATCCCCTTGGTGGGAACACTAAGAAAACACTGACTCCTGCAAAAAATACTGATCAGTTACTTTGCAGAATGTGCTTCTGTTTGGGTTTGTGTGATATTTTCTCATGATTAGATTGGGGTTATGCATTTTTTGCAAGAACATTCCAGAAGCAGTAAGCCCTTCTCTAAGCATTGTCTGGGGGTAAATGATATTGCTTGGTGATCTTTGATCACTTAGTTTAGTTGGTGTCTGCTTTATTTCCCCACTGTAAAAGTTACTATGTATCACTTTATAGTTAATAAATACCATCAGAAAGACACTTTAAGATTATGCAAATATCTTTTCTCTTCTTAAATTTTTACGCACTAATTTTAGCATCTATCTGTGGATCTTATCTGCTTTAATGGGATCTTTTTTTGTAATTCAAATGTATAACTTAAATAAATCTTTAAAAACATGATTTCTACAAGGCTTATATCTATTTTCTTCCTTTGCCTTCTTGACAATGCAAACAAATGTTAGAGAATTTCTCTTGAGCATATTTCCCAAGTTGCTATAGAAACTGAGTAATGAAGTAAAGATTAATAACATTTTAGATTCTATATAGAGTATAAGAAACTTAAAAAGTATTTTAGTGTTTAATCTGTTTGGCCATCTTCACAGAAAATACATCATTTTATTTTTTTTCTGTGTTGATAGCTAAAATTTAGATTTTTCAGTTGCTGAATATAGTAAAATTATATGATTTTATATTCCTCTTGATTTATTTTATATTATAAATATCATTTTCAAATCTTTTTTTCTGAAAAATTAGAAGTGATACATATTCATTATACCAAATGTATTTAATATCAGTAGGTCAGATAAACCAAATTTTGCTTATTGCATGCACTTATAACTAAATATGTTATTAATAGGAAGTAGTTGGAATGTAATTTGTAGTATAAGAATACATGCTGGCTTTGAGGAAAAGCTTTTGTACTTAAATGTGATGATACAATTTAAGTACTAAAATAAAGAATTAATGTTTGAAGTAGAGATTTGTAAATTCAGCAGTAAATTTTAACCATCATTATATATTTTGCTATTTTGTTAAGCTAATATAATTTAAGTTTCTGTAAGTACATTGTAGCTATAACTGCACAAAAACTTGGAGAACAATGGAAACTTTCCATCAGTTTTTATGATAGAGACAAACCACACACACAAAAATAGAATAAGCTTATTAGGATTTAAAATTACCTTTCTGTATCATCTATTGCCATTAAATTTTATTTGATCCTTATTAGTTTTCAACTTTCAAATAGATTTTTAAATATTCAACTTAGTACTTAATCTAATGTAAAAACTACATGTAAAACTCAATAAGAACAAATTTCTTTATGATGATCCATAATATTTAATGATTGCTAAATTGATTCTGAAAATACGTGACCACCATTTGCTATAATATCATTCATCTCTTTTGACTATTCACAGCATTTTATAGGAACATAAATATCTGACTTTTTATACAACAATCCAAAATTTTCTTACTGGCTTCTTCAGTATGTATCATTAGCTATCAGCTATAACTATGTTTTCAAAAATGTCACAAGTCAAAGTTAGTCCAGTGAAAATTTCTCGTGAATTTTTTGTTTTTTAAAGTGAAGTGTAATTGCTAATCTAAAACCATAATTTCATTCAAATGTGGCTACACTTTTACTCTACAGAGAAAACTTTCCCTGGTCATATAATTTATGTGGTCGAGAGGCGACACACGCTTGATGAACTTGATTTGCAATTTTAAGTTGCAGTTAAATTTCCAGAGAAGCACAGAATTCTTTACACAGGTTTTAGAATCTTAGAATAACAAGGCTGGAAATAAGTGTTACAATCATCCACTCTGATCTTATGTTCCTCCACCCCCATTTCAGTTTTCTTATGAGTAAAATGTGAGTATCAATATTTTGCTTAGCAAGGTTTCAAAAAAAGATGCTAACTGAAGACAAAATGGTATTAGGTTGAATTTCCCAGCTGTGTTATAGATAAAATATTATACAGTTTTTATGATACTTAAAAAAACTGATTATTATTTTGAAATTCATTAAATATATTTTAGATAGCAATACTCAGTGAAACTTATCCATGAGGTCCTTGAAACGGAAGATGTCTTATGAAACATTAGTTATTAAATCAAACATGCTTTTGTGAGCACCACTATGCATTTATAATTCAAATGTATCTTTATGTTTGCAAAACACCATATTGAGATCACATCTATTGTAATTCAACCATCATTTGGTTCTGGCTTACTAAACTGGAAAATAAACTGTTCACTTAACTAGTATTTCTTTAACCTGTACATATCCGCATAGCTTACAAAGCAGACTATAACAGCAGGCAATGTGATTTTTGAAAGGAGTGGAGAAAATGAAGAGGGTGGCAATGATTAAAACTAAAAGTGGTTTAGAGAAGATGCCAGCTCTCAGATTTGCTTATTTATCTCTAAGGATACATGCATAAAAATGTATTTCTCTTTTAGCCCAAAATTATCCAGCACAATTTTAATTATACTTTATTAGTTAAGAAATTATGATGTCTTTGATACTATTTAAAAAGAAATGTTTAGGTCTAATTATTTTTTCTACCACTTCTAGCAAAAAGTGCTTATTTGCTAAATTATACAAGTATTTGAATGAAAATAATATGAAGCCAGAGCCATTAAAGTTATAATTTACAACAATGCCTAGAGTAGAATACTTAAATTACTTAAATTTTTTTCTTCAGAAAATTTACAAACGAAGGTAAAAACCTAATGAACTCCCCCATTCTACGTAGAATACAAGAGAAAGGTAATCTTTATTAATTGCTCATAAAAGATGTTTACATTTAGCAATGTAGGAATCATGGCTGGGTACAAGATTATTAGGATGCTTCAGAGAGGTTGCTTTATCTTGTTTCATGTTTCAGGAAAACATGTAGCCAGCAAACAGACAGAAAAAGTAATTTGTTGGGAATATATACTAGCATATGAAAAAGTGGACCCATCATCAATCCATCCAGCTGCTGATTAAACACTCTTTATTTATCAGGGTCTATTTTACTTAGTAGGAAAACAAGGATATGTAAGACGAAGACCACCATCTTCAAAAGCTTCCAACTACTAGAAAAGAAAGAAAGGAAAGTAACTAATTATAATAATGTACAATAAAAGCCTTAGGAAAAGTGTTTACAAGGTGTCATGTTATTAAAGAAGAGTATGGAACTCTTGGTGATGTTGTCTGTAAGGGTAAAAATAGAATGAAAGAAAGGGCATCTCTTTAGAGAACAGAGCCTTTTAAGGGTATAAGAAACATAAGTTAAAAAAATAAAAACTCCGTGTAGTCTGGACATCTGAAGCATGGAACAGAAGCGGAACATGGATGGTTGAGGGAAGTACAACCAATGACTCAGCCAGGCAGAAGTCAAATAAGGAGGCCTGTGCATTCATTCTTAGGCCATGGAGACAGGTGGAGTGATTTTTAAACAAGAATAACATAATCCCATTGGAAGTTTACAGTATTAAGTATGGAAAATAGAAATTCCATTTGACCCAGCAATCCCATTACTGGGTATATATCCAAAGGAACCTAAATCGTTCTACTATTAGGACACATGCACACAAATGTTCATTGCAGCACTGTTTACAATAGCAAAGACCTGGAACCAACCCAAATGCCCATCGATGATAGACTGGACTGGGAAAATGTGGCACATATACACCATGGAATATTATGCAGCAATCAAAAATGACGAGTTTATGTCCTTTGTAAGGACATGGATGAATCTGGAGAACATCATTCTCAGCAAACTGACACAAGAACAGAAAAGGAAATACCACATATTCTCACTCATAGGCGGGTGAGAAAAATGAGAACACATGGACACAGGGAGGGGGGTACTACACACTGGCGTCTATTGGGGGGAATAGGGGAGGGACAGTGGGGGGGAGCTGGGGAGGGATAGCCTGGGGAGAAATGCCAAATGTGGGTGAAGGGGAGGAAGGCAGCAAAACACACTGCCATGTGTGTACCTATGCAACTATCTTGCACATTCTGCACATGTACCCCAAAACCTAAAATGCAATAAAAAATAAATAAAAAATTTTAAAAAAGAAAGGAAGCAAACAGGAGACAGGTGAGATGAGAGGCTACTGCAATAGTTCAGGTGGGAAATTGTGTTATTTAAAACAGTAGTAATGACATAGAGAAGAGGAGAGACACTTGAGAGTATTTGAGAGTAGAAAGGGTAGAATTTTGTGATCATTTATACATTGAGATGAGACAGTGGTGAAAGTTAAGAGTAACTCCTAGGTTTTTAGCTTGGCTGAATGGTGGTGCAGTCAGCACAGGGTGAAAATAAAGAAGAATGTTTTGGAGCAAAGATAATGAGTTTAGATAAGTTTAATTTGAAATGAAATTAGACTAGCTATGGAAGAACTAAACGAAGTAGCCCAGTGATATGGTTTGGATGTATTTCACCTCCAAATACCGTGTTGAAATGTGAACCCCCCATGTAGGAGACGGGGCCTAGTGGGAGGTGGTTGGGTCATGAGGGCAGATGATCCCTCAGAAATGGCTTGGCGTTGTCTTCTGTGGCTTAAAAAGACCCTGGTAACCTCAAGCCTGTAATCCCAGCACTTTGGGAGGCCGAGGCGGGTGGATCACGAGGTCAAGAGATTGAGACCATCCTGGTCAACATGGTGAAACCCCATCTCTAAAAATACAAAAAATTAGCTGGGCATGGTGGCGCGTGCCTATAATCCCAGCTACTCAGGAGGCTGAGGCAGGAGAATTGCCTGAACCCAGGAGGCGGAGGTTGTGGTGAGCCGAGATCGCGCCATTGCACTCCAGCCTGGGTAACAAGAGCGAAATTCCATCTCAAAAAAAAAAAAAAAAAAAAAAGACCCTGGTACCTCTTTCCTCTCTTGCTCCTGCTCTTACCATGTGGTACACTGGCTCCCCCTGCCTTCTGCCATGAAAAAAAGTTTTCCGAGGCTTCAGTCAAGCAGATGCTGGCACCATGCTTTTTGTACAGCCTGCTGAAGGGGAGCCAAATAAATCTCTTTTCTCTATAAATTACCCAGTCTCAGGTATTCACTTACGGCAAGACAGAAGAGACGAAGAAGCCCAGAAATTCTACAGAGTATAAATGCTATTTGCTCAATCAATAGATTTTTTTAATTAATTGGCAATACTCTATGCTTCTAGCATCCTCCTCAAGTATTCTGGGCTGATAGTCAATAACAGAAACACAGACAAATTCCAAGAATGAGTTAATTCATTGTGTTAGACTTCAACGGCTTGGAAAGCATAGTTTAAATTCACGCTGTATCAGAAAATCACTAGACTTGGCTTGCTGTATAAATAAGCAGCACAATTAGGAAGAAAGAAGCATTTGCATTTGGCCAGTGGAGTGGTGATAAACTAGAAGATTCCTTCTGGGACGACAGTGAAATAAATACGTTAAATCAAGCTAGTCCAATGCAATGTAAACAAACAATGTATATCATCTCAGAAATTCAATTAAACCATGAATCATCTTGTCATTACAGTTACTCTAGTTTAATGTTAACATGGCATAAATGTATTTTAAGCTGTTAAACAGAAGCATGCTATCCTTTGAGGAATCTGAATTTTATGAACTATCACAAGAGCAATAATAAAAATGAAAGAGTATTAGCTAAGAATATCCATAATTAACAAATTAATATGTTCTAGTTATCTGCACTGTGGTTAGCTCCATCAAAAGCAAGAAAAGGATAAAGAATGAGAACAGAGTGAATTAAGTAGCTTAAGATCTAATCAAGAATACAAAATTTTTTAATAATAATTTAAAAAATCAGAGTCAAGTCCTGATGTAGTTTGGAAGTGTATTCCCTCCAAATCTCATGTTCAAATGTAATCTCCAAAGTTGGAGGTGGGCCTGCTGGTAGGTGTTTGGGTAATGGCGGTGGATCCTTCATGAATAACTTGGTTCCCTCCCAGAGCTAATGATTTTACAGGCTATCTTGTTGCTTAAAAGAGTCTGGAGCCTCCCCTATTCTCTCTCTTGCTCCCTCTCTCACCATGTGACATGCTGACTCCCCATTTACCTTCTGACATAATTGTAAGCTTCCTTAGGCCTCACTAGAATCAGATGCTGGCACCATTTTTGTATAACCTGTACAACCACTAGCAAAATAAACCTCTTTTATTTATAAATTACCCACCCTCAGGTATTCCTTTATTGCAATGTAAAACAGACTAACACAAGTCCCCAAGAAGAAGATTAGATAGATTAGAAGACAGATTAGTGGTTAAGAGGATAGGGTTTAGTGTAGAATCTTTGGGATTGATTTTCATTTCTGCTCTGTACTAGATGTGTGACATTGGGCTAGCTACTTATTCTCTTTAAGGCTCAATTTACTAGTTGTTATGAAAACATAAAAAGATAATACATACAAATGGCTTCAGGCAGCACTATGCATATGCTAACCATTCAGCAAATGTTAGCTCTAGTGATAATAGTAATTGGTCTTATTATAAAAATCAAGAACTAAATCATCAGAATATATAATCACTAAAGGGTTCCAAAAAAAGGAAAGGTCAATTGATCCTGAGCAGTTTGTTGAGGCGTGAAAATCCAGATAAGCTTTGTGAAGAGAAAATAAGAAGCTATTGTAAGTCTCCGTTATAATTCATTCATTCATTCATTCATTCATTCAGCATTAACTAATTTATTTTAAAATTACACATAAAGCATTGATTAATCATTTGATACCAGGCACTCAAGGCCATGAAGGTGGTAAGTGTGACTAAAATAAAGGTTTGTTTTTGAGAACAGTGAGATATAAAGTATATGGACATTCATGGAAAACAGGGCAGAGGGTAGATCCACCATTGTTTTCATCCCAGTCCTTCTTTGCTACCAAGTAAGTATGAACTACATAATAAGCCACAAAAGGGCATGATAGCTTGTATATATCCTTCAGTCTTTTCTCTTTGAAATGCTCTTGTTAAAAATCTCTGCCTTTAGAAACAGTAAATTCTAGGCAAAGAAAAACACAGAGAGCAGCCAATTTGGGACATTCCCATAGTGTTTTTTTGTTCTAGCTCTCTGAAGAATCTCTGGTCACATTTTAATGAGTTTTCAACAGCCAAATAATTGATATTCTTTTCCAGAATTTAACTTTGGCATGTCTGTGTGCAGGCTATTCAAAGACTCTGGGATAAGTCAGTGGTATTGTAACACGAGGATACAAATTTCTTAAGTTGGCTTTCCTATTTCCTGACACTGTCTAAGAAACTCTACTATATTCCAATCTCTTTTGCCAACTAGAGAGTTTTTTGTTTGTACTCAGTTTAAAAAGCCTACCATTTTGACTAAATTTACCGACCTAATTCAGTCACACAACCAATCAATTTACTTAATTCAATTGGTTTGAGGACCTTTCACTGAATTAATTGATTATGTTTGTTCCTCAACTAGCTGAGAGACTAGACTGGACTTCTGGGAATGTATCCTCCAAGCACATACAAAAGACAATTGTTTTTGTTAATTCTAGTATGTAGGCCACGAACATTTGCATTAAACAAGTCCAGATACAAGACAAAATTATAAATGGATATTCCCTTTCACAGGTTGATATTTGGAAAAGTAGGTTTCCCACACTTCCATTTCCAAACCCATTCTTATTTTTTCATGCACATGGAGAGTACCACAAGAGATGTATTAGTGCTTCCTCTAGGACAAATCACCTCCTACTTTTAAATGATATCTTAGAAATTATTTTAAAGTATGGCTAATAGAAACACATATTTTAGAAATCATATTTATGAATACTAAATTTAACTTCACTTAAAAAAAATTATACCACTGTAGCACTAAAAATTTATTTTTAAAAACATCAGTTCAGTAAAGGTCTGAAATATTGTAAGAATAATTTTCTTCCATCCTCCCAATAGTTAATGACATTTATTTAGAACATTCCAGTTTCTTTTCTGCCCAATGCTTCTAATTTTATCAAGTCACCATTCTAAGCACTGCATCTGGCGTTTTGTTTGGTAAGACAGATTTGTGGGGCAAGTTCACCAACACATTATGATCAAGCATTGTTTAGAT
This sequence comes from Saguinus oedipus, assembly GCA_031835075.1. NCBI lineage: Eukaryota > Metazoa > Chordata > Mammalia > Primates > Cebidae > Saguinus > Saguinus oedipus. Next base: position 41,593,822 of record CM063183.1, read on the forward strand.
TAATATAACATGAATACACAAGCCTGTATTACAATTTAAATTTTATTTCGCATGCAAGAACGTTCTCCTTTACAGAATTTAGATTAATCCCATGGTTTGTTATTGAACATCTTTAGAAAGAATCCTATTATTCCAAATGACAATTCTGTAAAAATGCAGTGCAGCTATAATGGAAAGTGCAAAAGCTATATTAAGATAACTCCCTTCTGAGTATATATATATATATATATTCATTTTACATGTTTCAACTAGAATCAACTCTTATGAATCTGCCTTCAGCCATCTGTATCACTGACCAGCATTGGTAAATCTTGTTTTCAATTTCTTAGCACCTTTGACATTTGGACCTTTAATGACTCATTAACCCTCTACAGCCTCCTTTCTAGATCTCTTTAATCATATATGATCATGTCACCAAATTGAGATATTTTTGACTGCTTGTTGCTAGTGCAGATAATATTCTTTCCTCTTCCATTGTCCCAGCTTAGTGCAAGACTGTATATATATGAGATAAGGATGATAACTGAGAGAGAAGAGAGAAAGCCAGGCAAGTATCAGAGGTGGGGGAGTAGAGCAAGATTGAGCAGAGCAAATTAGAATCCATAAAATATATTTTACTGGTTTTTGCCCCTAAAGAGAGAGAGCTTAGAATGACTCAAAAGGGAATTTGTGAGACTGTGGGCCACACAGAGAAACATTAGAAATTCTAGTGACAAATTTAAGGTCAGAGTTGGGAGGGAAGGAATCACCTACTTGTGACAGGGTGCAGTGCCACTCTAGAGACCACAGACTGGTAGCTCTTGGAGCATGTGCAGGCACATGCTTAACATGGATCGAGGCAGTGGCTATGCTGAGATTTTCTTCTTGGAAGAAAAGGATGTTATTATTTGAAGAGTATGTGGAAAAGAAGATTCCCAAGGAGATAATTAATAACTGGGTAGATACTAAATGATGAGACAGATAGCAAGTAAGGACTCCAGGTGATGGGATAGGTTTCAAGCATGGGGAGACATTCCTCTGGAAGCCTTCTTGGAGTATGGAACAAGGGCTGAGGTCCTCCCTTACTTTGATGGGCACGATCAAGCCAGTAGACAAAAAGGCTACCCAGAATCAAAGAAAAACACCAAGAAGTAATGTTGTCTGTTTTTAGCAAGGAGCAAGGAAGAAAAAGGGTTGAATTGCATAGACAAATAAAAACATCTGAAAATGTTTTAGCTCTCCCAGAATTGATATTTTAGTCTGGTTTCATTACTTCCAAAAATTACAAACTTTCCCAGCATACTAGAGTTCACACATCACATATTAAAATCAATTAGAGATTATCACTGATTACTCACTATTGACATTGTTCATTGATGATAGTAAGGCCCTGCAAAATAAATTCCCTTATTGGACTTACACGAACCTCACAAAAATATAAAAGTAAATAAAATTATCTTTATTTTACTAATAAAGAAAACGCATATGAAGAAAATTCACTTTACAAAGTATAAGTAATTAGCCCTGAATGACATGGTTAGTGTTAGAACATGATTTGGATTCCTAAGTGTTTAATATCCTGTCCTATATGCTATGCTACCTCTAAACATCACCTCAAGAATTCAGTAGAGGCCAGGCATTATGGCTCACACCTGTAATCCCAGCACTTTGGGAGGCAAAGGCGGGGCAGATCACTTGCGTCTAGGGATTTCAGAGCAGCTTGGGAAACATAGCAAAACCTCATCTCTAAAATAATAAAAAAATTGGCTGGGCATAGTGGTGCATGCCTGTAGTCCTTGTCTGCTGGGAGTGGGGGGGCAGGGATGTGCTAAGGTGGGAGCCTAGGAGGCTGAGCCTGCAGTGAGCTGTGATTGCACCTCTGCGCTCTAGCCTGGGCAACAGAGTGAGACCTTGTCTCAAAAATTGAATTTAGGAAAAATATAACATTACATCTATTATTTTTCTTAAATACACAGATAGCTCAATGAATATATAAGTATATCTGCTGCCTGGAAGAATTAACCTAAGCAAAAAATGACAGTATGTTTCTTCTAAATTCATTTTGATTTTACTTTGGATCAAATGTATTATCCGTGTCACTCTCAAGCACCCCAGAGACCTATGAAGGATCAGTTCTGATGTGACTTAGCTTTGAAATTAAAAAATAAAAAAGATTTTAAAATACCAGGCAATGTTTTGCTTTTCTTGAGTGGTCAAGAAAATAGACTATAGATATAGGTAAAATACAGTTCAAGAGCAACACTGGAATAATGTAGATATAAAGTCAAACACATGAATAAAAATAATATGTCAATCAACAGGATCCTTTCAAATATATCTGCTAAGATCTGGAAGATGTCACATATTCTAGATTGATAACCTTTAGAGTGCAACCAAGATTATTACACTGCCTCTGTGAGATAGAAATCTTTTTAAGACAGGACAGAAATGAGCACATATCAAAACGGTTTGCCAAAAGTAAAGGAATTTCCTTCTTTGAATGACTTTAAGTAAAACTACGTTCAAATTTTAAAAAAAGAACTAAGCATGCAATGGGAAAAAAAAAAGGATAATCTGCTTGGATTCAAAGTTATGCTATTCAATTCTCAAATCACTGAGCAGCATTTATAGTAAAATGACACTGTCATTTATCTCCCAGGCAAGCATTAATAACCGTCTTAGGATGCGGGAGGTTAGCAGACTTCATAGCACTTAATTTTCTAACATTACAATATTAATATTTAACTTAATTAAAAAATTATGTCTTTACATAAAGTGAATCAAAATATATCTTTGCATCACTGCTTACTGTAACCCCATGGAACTTATTCATCCAACAAAAGCCAAGACATTAAAAAACAGAGAAGCTGGTCTCTCAGGATAGAGACTAATGTTGGGTCTGTACATTATCTGCCCGATCTTCAGTGAATCAAACCAACAACATCAACAGGAAAAAATGTGCAAATACCATGTTGCTTTTCACTTGATCAGTGTTTCCAATGTCTAAGAAATACAGATTGTTTTCTCAGAAGATTAGGTCAACCGGAAACTGAATAATCTTGATTTCTTTTAAGAAAAAACAATCTTATCTAAATATTTGAAGAAACAAAATAACTTGTAATCTGTGTCTTCTGCTTCTATTTTTGGGAGTCACACCAGGCATGGGCTGGGTAGCCCATTCTGTCTTGGAGGACAGGAGCAAAAGGGATTGAAATATAAAGTTACATGTGAGCATTAAAGAACATCCTGGAGTCCCAGGCCATATAAAAGGGCTTGTAATTAGTATTTTAGTAAATACTAATAAGAAAGCATGTATCAAACCAAATTGGTAAATGTCAATCTAGAAATAACATTCTAGGAGTAATTATTCAATACTTTCTACCTTTCTCCCAAAGTCCAACAGCCCACAAAAACCTTGAGGAAGAAAGGAAATACAAGCTTTGCTTTGTTGAACTATTTGATACTAATAAATACACTGAGCAACCATGCCATTTTTATAAGTAAACAAAGCAAGTGGTTTGATGTTAAATCAATGATGTTTATACAAATATGACTTATTAGATACTGTCATCTTTACCTCATGGCTAGAAATCAGCATAGTAATTAAAGTTGTGTTCTGATACTTATTAGTTCCATGATCGTTGGCATAGCACTTATCTTTCTAAGCCTCATGCTGCCTCATCTATAAAACAAAAACTGATAACAATATCTACTTATAGAGGCTTTTTGAGGCTCAAATGAGATGGTACAGAAAATACAAATGTGCCTGGCACAGGCTGACAGCCAATAAATGATAGCTGTTGGCCATTAAAGATAAGGCCCATTAATTTGTAAGTTAGTGCATACTACCAAGAGCACAGATAAGGATTAATACCTGGATTAATTAATTAATTTTCATCTTCTATGTCCTAAAACTTGTTCCTCCCTACAAACTGGGTGAAGATGTCCCGGCAATTACCCAGACTGAAGACAATGACCAAGCAACATCTCTACCTAAAAAGAATCATATTTCTTTCCAAGAAGATCTCCATGATCTTTAGCCCATTTACATATAATACACAACCAAGCCATCTCTCAATTGTTCTTGTTGTTTCTTACTATCCCATATCTGTTCCCTTTTTTTAAATTGTAAGATTAGACTTTGAACACAGATGCTAGTAATAGTCTCAAAATTATGGTGCTAAACTTCCTTGGCTTATCAACATTAAATAAAGGAAAAGAAAATCTATTAGAACCATCATGACTTGGTTGACACACATATGAGAACTAAAGGTAGGGCAATATTTTTAAACTGTATTTACCAGTGTTAGGAGCAGTTCAGAAGTAGAAAGGGTGAAACAAAACAGAGTAATGGTGACATGCATATTGTTATCATTACCAGAAGATAAAACCATCCTAACCATCATACTCTAATCTAACATAGACTGCAATTTTTAGTAGCTGATGTTCCCAGGGGTCTACCAAGGCACAGTGCACAGTACATGTCACATTCTAGAGTCAAGGAGAGAAACAAAAGTGATTTCAGTAATGTAGGAATAATATTAAAATATAGCATATATATATATATATATATATTCTTAGTGGTCTCAATAGCTGTATTAATTACGAGACATGGGGGATGATCTCAGTATAGTACTTTATAGTGTAGCTTTGTACATAACACATTTGTACACAAGTTTTACACATATATATGCATATAGATCTATATACAAATGTCATTCTATAATTACATATATACTTGTTCATTAATCAACCATTATACAACTTACGAAGTACAATGAGTGAAAATATATAGAGGAAGCAACACTGAGCTGCTGGGGACACAGACCATACTTATGTTGACGATATCTATCCGGCAATCCTGACTTCCCAGAGCATATGACTAATAGATTACTGTGTAATCTATTAGTTTTATTGGTGACAGTGTTTTAATTTTCTGCTATTTGGTGTGACGAACCCACAGAGGATCAGAAGCAAATTGTTGCTCTCACAGGGAAGTAACTCCTGTAAGAAGGCACACTGAGGATAAGAAGAAGTAACTGCTCTCTTAACAAAGAAGAAAATTTTGGAAGATTAGTTATCAACAGTAGATCTAGGAACGTAGAAAGTAGAGCAGTTGAGTGTGAGGGCAAACAGCTTTATAGACTTCAGCCTCCCCAAAGGAATTACATGTTACAGCACAGTACGGTCATTAATGTTCACAATGATGGCTTTGAGTTAACAAAGAGAGGTTAACTGACCTTAGCACGCTCAGTCTAACAAGGTAGGATGTGTGCATTATTTTCAAAATGGTAAAAGGAACAAGAAAAGTTTTGTTGCATAAAACAGAAGGAATTAATTTATGTGGAATGCTCACTTTTGTAAGTCAATCTTCCCTAATGGTATGAGAAAGTTAGTATATATACTCATCCATCCATCTATGTATTTCATTTTTGGCAATTTTTCTGTTCTTTTAGTTAAGATAGGTTACCCAAGCTGGGCGCAGTGGCTCATGCCTGTAATCCCAGCACTTTGGAAGGCTGAGGCAGGTGGATCGCAAAGTGAGGAGTTTGAGAACAGCCTGACCAACATGGTGAAACCCAGTCTCTACTAAAAATACAAAAAATAAAAATTAAATAAAATAACCAGGCGTGGTGGTGGGTGCCTGTTATCCCAGCTCCTTGGGTGGCTGAGACAGGAGAATTGCTTGAACTGGGAGGTGGAGGTTACAGTGAGCCGAGACCACGCCATTGCACCCCAGCCTGACTGACAGAGTGAGAAAAAAAAATTGATACCCATTACTCCTACCACTGCAAATATTACCAAACTACAATATAGTATACTAATTACTACACTAGATTAACACTGATGGCTAACTATGTTATTTATAATTGTAATTTCAGATTTCATATGAATGATAATTACAAAGAATTCTATAAATTCCATTCTTAATGTCTTAGAGTCAGATGGCTCATGCCTGTAATCCCAGAAGTTTGGGAGGCCGAGTAAGAGGCAGGTGGATTGCTTAATTCTAGGAGTTTGAGACATGCCTGGACAACAAGGTGAAACCCCATAACTACAAAAAAAAACAAAAACAAACAAAATTAGCCAGGCATGGTGGTGTATGCCTGTAGTCCCAGCTACTAGGAGGGTAAGGTGGAAGGATCTCTTGAGTTGGGAGGTCGAAACTACAGTAAGCTATGTTGGTGTCACTATACTTCAGCCTGGGTAACAGAGAAAGATCCTGTCTCAAAAAATAGAAAATAAAATAAATTTTAAAAGTAAGTAAAATTTTATAAAAATTGAATGAAGAAATATGTAATATTGGGCAGTGGTTTCTGTCCTTACTGCAGATAAGCTGTTCCTCAATTAACTCCTTCTAACTGGAAGGTGGCCATAAATGGACACATATTGATAATTGCTAAGCCACTACATGGATTATTTAATATGTGTCAATTTATAGATTACAACAAACATGTAGTAACAACGTTTGCCAAGGTGCCCAGTTTATTCTCATATTAATTTATTAAGGTAAAACCCTGAAATCCTACTTTCTCTTTCAAGTTTGCGCTACCTTATTTTAGATAAAGTTAAATTGGCATGTTCACTTTTCACAAAATTGTAAATTTCTTTGCTTGGAGAGTATTGGGAATTTCCCCTCTGTCCTTGTGAACAGAACATGAACCAGATAATCTGAACTTGGGGGTCTAGAAGATAACTACCCCATTAAATAATAAAAGTAGTCAAATGAAAAATTCAGTTGCTTTTTAAAACACAACTTTCTAAACATTATTATAAATTCAATTTTGGCTTCTTTCCCTCCTAAAGATGCATAAAGCCAGTTTATATATTAAAAATACACAACACACTTAAACAAAAGTATTATTATTTCATTTAACTTTCTTTTATTCTAACTTCTAAGATGGTATTTTGGTCATTCTCTTGGATATGTCTGTTTTTCTTTTGCTCTGTAATTGCCATCACGTAACAAGATCTAGCCCCCAGACTTCTCTAGTCTCTCTAAAAATTAAGCATATCACTAGGTGGATTTGAAACAAACACAGTGAGGAATGTTCAGTAGTTCTACATGTCACTCATTTCCTGATTTGACCTTATTGCCATTTTGTCTAGATATCCTACCCTTTTCAACTTTGTAAGATCCAAATAACAACTATTTTTTCTCCCACAAACTAGTTTATTGACATCACCATTATCTCCATTCCTAAGATATGGAGATAATGAAGCATCTGAAAATGAGGCATCTGTTTCTTCCTAGTCTTTATTTTCATTTGGACTTATCACCTTTTTCTTTGGAATCTATGATTTCTATCCCTTTACCTCTATTCTCAACATCCTCCAATGATTATAGGATCCATTAAGTTCAGGCCCAAATAACTTCTCCAGTCTCTAGTCTCTTCTTTCCTAAAAGCCATTTTACAATTAATTTGGCTAATTTTGTTTCATTCTATCAGTGTCTTATTGAAAATACTAATTGAATAACTTGTACCATTTTCTTATTTTGAACCTAAAAGCTGCTGTATCATCTCTGCATCATCACACCACATTTTCATTCACATCTGGAAATCATAGCGAATTGGTTTTAATGTCCGTGTTTCCAATATCATCAGGGGCTGCATAACTGTTGTAGTTTACTTTTTCCTACACTCAAGTTTAACCACATCAAAAATATAGGTCTTTCTGCTAAAGGGAGTCTTGAAACTAGACAGGCATTCTCTAAAGTACAATTTCAGGAGCTTGGAGCTACTTACTTCCTCTCCTGCCGACTGATTCTCTTTCTGCTGCCTACAGTGCCACAACTAGAAATACCGTTCTTCGGGTTAAAGCTGAACCCCCATAACCTTCCAAATATCCTTCTAGCAAAAAATAACTTAAGATTTTTTTTTTTATATTTAAGTTTGCTTTTAGAAACTGGCTGACAGAGTGTTTCATTTGGCCAACACAGTACATTATTTTAAGTGAAGTTATTATCCACATTTATAAACATCAGGTTTCAAATAAAAACTTAGATTTTCAGTTTCTCGTAAAAAATAATTGAGGTTGCAATCAAAAATTGCAGCAAAATCCTCTCACACTCCCTGAGTCTTTCTAAAAGGGGCCACTTTGCAGGGAAATAATAATACTTTACACAGATGAAAGGGAACCATGTCACTGGGTACAAGCCCATGCCAGCCTCAATCAGAAGAAAATCTGCCTGCTTGTTTCAGGTCCTCTGTCCATCTGCACAAATACTGCTGCTTGTCTTCTTTAATAAATGGAAATAATTTAAAGAAAACAATCTATAAAATACTACATAAAACCACATTAAAACTACAAGTAAAAATCGACATCCAACCAAATCCTGCTTTCAAATTCAATTTCTTAGAAAGAACGTTGATTCTGCACCGTCCACCACATCCCAATTCTCTCCCCAGGGAAAGTATAATAGTGTTAAAGGTCACCAGTAGACCGTTGCCAAGTCAATGAAGCAAAGACTTTTTCGCTCTGGAGATGCATGGAAATGCACAGTGATGGGTTGATTTCGTCATCTTTTGTATTATACATGTAAATGGGAAATAATGACCTCAGAGTGCCAGTAGCTATTTTGTTGAATTTGGTAAAAATGAAACCCTGTGCTTAAGCTTCAATTCAATTCTCTTAACTTTATGTTGGGAGAAGAATGCAAAACTCTTTATACTTCCATAATTAGGTAATCCTTTGATGACTTATCAATTGCCTCAACTTAGAGCCCAAAGTGCATAGCATCGAACTGAAAGAGAACACACCTTTTATTAGAATTGCTTTTGGTGTGTTTCCTGCAAATCAGTGAATATTGACACTATTTACAACCAAATTTAGGGAAAAGTCAGTAGAATATTTAAAGATGGGATTAGTAACACCTCATTTACCTGGACATTTCCTGGGAAGGAGCAGTTCTGGAGAAGTGAATTTTCTCTGTACCTGAAGATTATGCCCATTTAAAACTAAATATTAGATATAAATCTTCATAAAATATATTAACTGCTAAATTCCTGTCTTCCTACATAGAGGTCTCTAAACATATTAACTTTTTTTTCTCCTGATGATTCAGTGGTCATCCTGTGAGCATTCATTACTGTACCATGTGTATATTTCTATGCCTGCTTTATCATTTTTTTCTCTCCTCTCTCAATGTCAGTCTTTCAGCTGTCACTTTGGCTATTACTGTGTCTCTTCTCAGCTTCCCCTTTGCTGTTTCTAATCTGCTGTGGGCTGGAAAACCAGATAACCAAGCTCATTTAGAATGACATGCTGAATAAAAGTCAGTAACACTCAGAGTGGGCACTAAGAAATAAAATGCATGACTTTAATGTGCAGTTTTTGTGAAAGCCATTTTGGATATTCAGAGGCTTTTTTAACTTATTTCTAGGTTGGGCAACTACTTTAGGGTTGAGATTGTATGAATTGGTAGAATATTTCTTCATTAAGTTTCAAAGCATTTCTCTACAGGAGACTAAGGCAGTTTTGACAAATACAGGCAAGAGAAGCTAGGTGTTCCCTTTGGAAGCGGAGGAATCTGGTCGGATAACACTCAGGAACCCTCACGTGGGGCTTTAGGAAACTGTGGTTATCAAACTCTTCCCTTTGATCACCAGATATCTTCTCCTTCATATTGACATGGAGGGCAGTGCCGAAAAGAATTAAAATTTAGCAATAATAGGCAAAATTTATGGTTTCCTATTAGAATCTCTCAGAATTTTTCTTTCTCCTTTATAATAGAATGTTGGCAAGATGAGATAGAGGTAATCTGGAAAGAGAAAAGTCCAGAAATAGCTGTTTTTCCCATGTATTAATCCATCCACTTCACTTGCATCTTGTTCTTAATGCACAAATCAGAACCCTAAACTAAGGTGTATTTTCCTGAGACTAATGCTATCCCCAAGGATAACCCATGGGGTCCCCAAAAGCTTGTGGCATCCTGGGTCTCCTCACATCAATACATCACCACAATCTGGTGCTAAAACATAGACTCACGTATTTACTTGTTTATATTCAAATGACTTCATCTTAATGGCTTAGCAACAAATAGGACCCTCCCTACAGAGCCCTCACACCCACTCTTTTTATGTCATCTCTCAATGCTTCTCTCAGTGCTCATTTTAAAGGAATTTCATCTCTCTAAAACACACAGTGTCGTATGGGACTGGGTGGGAAGAAGAAATTGATTTGTTTTGCCTACCCCTGTATCCATAGAATCCAGTTACAGCCAGTTTTTTGCTGCAATCAGTAAGGGTTTCTCAGGTTCTAACAACGAAGAAAGCAATAAGAGATACCACCCCTTATTTTCTCAAGGACTTTCTTTCTGTCCAGTATGACAATGGACATTTTTTCTTGTTTCCTTTAAAGCCAAATTTTATGCTGTACAGCAAAGCTCTCCATCTTCTAAACACTCTCAAGGGTAAAATTAGTCTGAAATCCAGTAGAAGAATATTGATTATACAATCAGTCCAAAATCTTCAGGGCCACCAGGCAACACCATGGGCTCAGTACTGCTAATCACTTAGTTTGGGGCTTTCTGACAACAGGTTGTCTTTCAGATTCTTCGTTGCACCACACTAAGATAGACCTGCTTCCTCCAAACACATTTAAGTGGATTCTTTTTCCAATCTGGAGACTAATGAAAATAAATAGAAATACCCCTTTGTTACTAATAGTAGGGTTTTCTGCAACCAGATCTAACTTCCGGGAGCATGAGTCAGGGTAATCAATTTATTCTATTTTAGGACATACATTGTGATCCACCTCAAAATCATTTAAATCAAGATTCAATCAAATTTAATATATGTAGATGCGTCACATTGAAAAGCAAATTGAAACAAAAGATCACTGGAGACACACAAGAAAATTATACAATCCTGTGTTCCTTATTTTATCTCTTCTTTCAGAAATGTTGGAAGCAGAACTAAAGTAATAGGCTTGAAAAGAAAATCAGTTTTATAATTCCATCACCCTCAAAGATTTCCATTATCACCACTACCAATCAATATAGGTAAACATTTGCATACACCAGGACAATTTTACTCTAAATGCCATGCCTATATAAATAACTGGACTCCATCCTTCAGATTTTCTGTATAAAAAGACCCAGCTCAAAGTTATATTCTCTATGAAGCTATCTAGATTTCCCAGCTGGATGTCTTTGGTCTATATGTTTAACCTAAGTTTAGCATGATTTCTTGGTCGTGCACTGTCATGTATTATACCATCTGATTGCTTAATAAGCTTTTAGGTAGCAAAAGAGGGAGTTCTTTCAATCTCTGTATTCTTCAAAAGTACCTAGAAGATAGTCCAATGTAGGAAATGGATTACATTTAAGACTGTCATCCACTGCTTGGTCTAAAAAAGGAATTATTTTGAAATGACAAAACAAAAGCTAACAACTTTATAAACCCATCTGGGGCTTCTCATCAGCTTCTTTAATTATTATTATTTTGAGACAGAGTCTTGCTTTTGTCACCCAGGCTGGAGTGCAATGGTGCCATCTCAGCTCACTGCAACCTCTGCCTCCCAGGCTCAAGCAATTCTCCTACCTCAGCCTCCTGAGTAGGTGAGATTACCGGGGCTGCCACTACGCTCTGCTAATTTTTGTATTTTTAGTAGAGACAAGCTTTCATCATGTTGGCCAGGCTGGTCTAGACCTCTTGACCTCAGGTGATCTGCCAGCCTCAGCTTGTATTTTGAATAACAACTCTAAAGGGAATGCTGTGATATCAACATTTCATTTTCACATCAAATTTTAATTCAAACCCAACTTTCCAACCTGAAAAATTTGCTTTTATGCTAGCCAATAATATGTACATAACCTGAAATGTAAAACATGATGAAAAGCATGATGTTGTAAAATAGAATATTCCAGACATTCATAAATATGTATTTGATGGCCCATTCTATGAATGATTCAGCACGCAGACCTATGAAATTCTGATAGTCCTCTTTATGTATAGAATAAAAACCATCCAGAGGCAGCAAAATGATGAATTGTCTAATGCTTCATACCATGAAGACATCACAGCCTTGCACATGAGATTTGGTGGGAATAGAAAAACATTTGCAGGTCTCTAGATTTCTCTGGCTCTTTACTCAAGATGACATATGCATTCATGGGTTTGAGAGTAAGTGTGACTGAAGTGAATTGTAATGTGTCACTAATAAGTGGCAGTGAGAACATATATTTGTGTAGGCATACAGTACATGTCTACACTGGGGCATTCTTATCCTAAGTGGCATCTTGTAGCACGGACCTGATCAAACTCTGGGCTTCAAAACAATAATTTACTTGGTATAAATGGCACAAACCAAAGAAGATAAAATATGTTAAGTAATTCTCCTGATTCTCTCTTCTTCAAACACACACAGATATTAAATAAACCACCCCATTTCCAGTTATTTTCCTTTAACCATGAGAAGCAACAAATCACTACGCTCTCAGTATTATCCATGTTAAATATCTGCCCCCTCATCAGGTACAACAGGTTAAATGATGATTAAGCTGAATGTTAAATTTAGGTTGGTGTTTCAAAAATCTGTCTATCTTTTAGTGACATTTTTTTCTAAAGTCATTTTCTTGTAATACTGCAAAAGTCAATGACTGAATTTTAGGTGGAGGCATGACAGGAATCTCAAATGGACATAATTTCTTTATGGATAAATTATATATAGAGTTTTTAAAGATGTGAAGAGAATTATGTATAGTAGGTTTTATACACTAAGTGATTATTAGAAGTAAAATATCTTAGCTTAAAAGTAAACAGAAAAAAAGGAGGCATCTGACATGGGAAAAGAAAATCTCAGAAACATAGAACTTGGCTTGGCAGACTCTGAGGTACTTGAAAAACCATATTACATTTAAGTGGAAATGTATATTCTCAGAATAGTGTTTATAGGCTTTACTCTCTGCGATAACAGGTTCAGATTGACCTTCGTATCTCATAAGACATTTGGATAGCAATTCAAATAAATGAGATTTTTAAAATATTGAAGTTAAAGAAATTTTTTAAACTCTTCAAATGTTTATTTTATTTCTTTAGGAAGGATAAAATGGTCATATTTTCTTCTGTGGAAACAATACACATGAGCAGTTGTATTCTGAAATGCCATTGTAAAGATTTGTAATGCTTTCCTATTCTTTTACAATCAGGGTTGCTGCTCTTGCAGTGCACAACAATACCGCATTACATAGAATCGTCAGATTGAACCAAGAAAACCAACGAGAGCACTGAGCAACCATCGGTTCCTTTTTGGACTCCTGCCCTTGCCACATATCACCAGACCTCTTTAGTCAGTCAGTCATCTTGTGACCCTAACAAACCCGAGGGCAGACTCAGGGATGCTTCCACAGAAAAATCTCTCCTTCACTTTTTCACTCTGAACTAACACTGTAGCCCAACAGCTCCCATTTCCTATTCTAAGACGATAGAACCCTAAGCCTCATTTGTGAAGTCCTTGCCAATACACATAATTTAACTTATATGTATATACAGTGAAGCCATCTCCACGGTAGTTACGTTCATCTGAAAATCCTTTAATTTACCTCCTGCACTGACTCAGGCTGGCTTGAGGAGATGTGTCTGCGTGTGAAAACAAAAAGAACTTGCAAATGAAGTGACTTGGGGCTGTAGACAAAGACCTGATTCTATCTAATCCTTGCTAATTTCCCCTCCTTTATTTTCCAAGTAAGCCTAGTTAACAAAGAAATTTTACAGAAAAATGCCTTGATACACATTATCTGAATAATCCTCCATAAGAAAAGCAGGCTCAGTTTCATAAATAGAATAAAATGCCTTTGAATATTATTAAAGATTGCACCATTATGTCACCCTGTTTGGAACATAATTCCTTTTTTATCTTTGAGTTGTTTCTTTTTTATTGTTACTTTGTGATGACACAATAACATGCTATGTGTTGTATGTTAACAGTATTATGTGCTTGTTTTTAGCGTGTTCTGAATTTATCTCTTCAAGGTCAAAGCATTTCAGTCTGCTGAAGCAGCTACTCTGTGGAGACCTTTTTTTTTTTCATAACTTCTATTTCTTTTTTAATTCCCAGACCTGTTTAAAATTCTAATTAGAGTGCAAAAGCCACATTCAAATATGATATAACACAGAGAATCAAAATCACTCATCTACCACTATTTTGTCCCTGTTTATTTTATGACCCATCAACAAAAAGCTATTTTTGTAATCTTGTTAGATTTACCAGCAATAATGACCTAAGATTAAAAACTGGGGAGGGTTTTTTCTTTTTTTTTTCATTTTGTCTTTTTCCCCTTGGGTAGTGTGAGTAGCTCTGTTGGTACTGCACTTAAACAATCACACACCCTTTAATCTGTTCTTTGTCAGCTTTTTCATGTTAGTACAACAGAAAAGCACCCCATCAATCACTGTTTCTTCATCTGTCAGTCAAAATGTTCATTTTGTGAATATTGGCCCTGCATCCCAATCTGTGACAATCTATGTGTTGTTTATTTACTTTTAAAAAGAGCAATGTGGGAAGACACAAAACTTTAAGTGAATTTTGTAAATGGGAAGAGCTAAATTATCGGTGACTATGTCAATGTTATTGATGAGTGGAGGAGAGAATTATCTAGTGGGGTAAAGTCAGGGAACTCACTTTTTGCCCTACCTCATTCCCTTAAACCCATTTTGCTGACACTTGAATAGTTTCTGGTGGGCCAAGGTTATTTGTATCACAAGGAGAATGAAGACTGAAAAGGCAAAAATCCAAAGGAGAGAGTATAAAAGGAAAGATATAGATCCTGTGAGCAGATTTTGGTAGAGTAATTAGCAGAAACAGAGTACTTAATACCAATACGCTAAATACTGAATGCTAACCGAATAACTATAGGAAGTAGACTGAGGTGCCAAGATTGGAGACTGGTGTGTCAAAGACCAGCTCCACTTGACAGTGAGAGTCAGCTGGTAAACAGCTTGTCCTAGCGGTGACTTCTTGGAGATATTTTTTAGAATGTAATTGTGGTCCTTTTGTCCACTATACCTAGGGACTTTTGTACTTCTTCCTGCCTACACTTGCATGCAAAGGTCAAATAAACTGGAGAGAAACAAAATATGTGACCGTGAATGCAAAAATGGCATAACTGTTTGCACTACTGAAATAAATGTTTAATCAATGAACTCTGATATTTCTGCATTAAAATACAGTTTTACAACCACTGACTACAAAGGAAATTATGAAGCAAAAATAAAGAGGTGGTAACTAGGTTCTAATATCTATATTACTAACTCAACTTCAGAAAGTTGGTATATTTTCAGAATTGCAGCTATGTCTGTAACCTAATGTACACCTCATAGCATTTAAGTAATTACTTAATTTTTAACTTTATTTTAGAGGCAGAATCTCACTGTGTTGCCCAGGCTGAAGTACCGTGGTGCAATCATAGCTTACTGCAGCCTGAAACTCCTGGCCTTAGGCCACCCTTTTACCTTAGCCTCCTGAGTAGCTGGAACTACAGGTATCCACTACCATGCCCACATATTGTTTCTATTTTTTGTAGAGATAGGGTCTTGCTATGCTGTCCTGGCTGGTCTCAAACTCCTGGCCTCAAGAAATTCTCTTGCCTTGGCCTGCCAAAGCACTGGGATTATAAGTGTGAGCTACCTCGCCCAGTCCGTAGCATTTTATTTTGAGGTTTAGGGATTAACGTGTATATGATTTAGTAAGTGATGATTAATGGCATTTAAAAACAATGGATATCAAAACACACTGCCATGTGTGTACCTATGCAACTATCTTGCATGTTCTGCACATGTACCCCAAAACCTATAATGCAATAAAAATTTAAAAAAAAAAAACAATGGATATCATATAGAAACACATGAATTGTTACTTGAATATAATAAAACTTTGTAAATTAATAGATTGGAAAGAAAAGATTCTAGAAATTTGAGGGGAATAGGTGGGCTCTAGCATTGCCTCTTACATTTACATATCTGTCTGTTTGGGCATGTTATTTTACCTTTTTATATTGATTTCCCTCTTAATGTATGGGTGACCATAAAAGAGTTGGAATTAAACCATAAACTGAGTCAATTTTTAAGGTATATGCTACAAATACACATTTGATATAAATAATAAAACTCCTTGGAATCTGTCTAACTTTGTGTCTCCATAACTTTCTATGTTTGTTAGTTGAAGTAATTATTTCTAAGTTTGAGGATTGTCCATTTAAAGTTGAACACTCGAGATAACAGATTTATCTCTCCTCATGCTACAAATTCAGAATCTAAGAAGCATCATTTCCTTTGGTTAAATTCAAGGTACGGAAAAGAAAACCAAACCAATTCTACCAAAGAACAAATCAATTGATTATGAGTAGGTGGAGGTTATATTCTTTATCTTACTGACTTTGAGGTAAAATCAGTTAATCCTTTTATCCCCAATCTTCCTATTTAATCCAGAAAATGCTCTATGGAACAGAAGTAATCACTGCAAAATGAAGGCTTTATTCTACATTTTAGCAATAGTCTTTCCTTGGCTTATAAAAAATTAATTGCTGGGTATTCTCCTGATTGGGTACTTTAGATCCTGGTGACTGTTCTAACTGACTGGGCTGAAAGACAATTCCCTTATCTCATAGCCACATCATCTCCATGCAAATTGATCTGAGAGTGCCTTTAGAATAAAAACAGCTGGATTGTCTGCAGCTATTTATGGGACCAGTTTCCTAGGCTTAATTTTGATTTATAACTACTGAAATTAAATCAGGCATCTTCACTGCTTAAGGGTGGCTTTGATTTCACCAGTGCAGTAGGGAGACTGAGACTATTTACCAACATATTTTATCAGTAACATTTCAACCTGAGTAACAGAAAAAAAAAGGCATCTTCTTATCTCTGGTATTTGTACTTGAGATTCCTTCAGAATATATGACTGTATTATTTATTGACAAATATGAGGGTCCGATTGTCAAATTAGACTCGTATGAATGAAAGATCTTACCCAGCATCAAGCTTTGGTTAGGAATTTCAAGGATATAAGCTATCAAGTCCAGATAAGGCACTTCATATATCATCAAGTGGTATACTTTATGTCATATGCGCCAGAAAACCCTTCCTCATAGATCCTGGGTTTTATTCACTACAGGTAATCCCTTAGCCAGAGACATCTTGCTAAGAGATCTTATCTCTGGACAGAGATAAGTAAATATCATTAGTCTATTCACCCAAAATTCCATTTGACAAAGACATTAGACTAAGTCTTTGCTTTCCTGTACGGGCACAAATGATTGTACAAAAAAAGAGAAACAATTTGAGACACTAAAATATGTTAAACATGTTAATAGTCCTAATGTCTTAACAAGGCTTTTATCTAGAAAATGGTAATAAATGTCAATATAATATAGTTAGAAGAGTTGAAGATTAGAGATCACTTTTTATCCATATGACTTTGTGCATTAGTTTTTTGAGCCTCAGTTTTACTAACATTCAAAAGGGTTAAGGAAAATAAGCCTAACCAGAGTAACACTGAATTTTTTTTTCTTTTGAGACAGAGTTTCACTTTTTTGCCGAGGCTGGAGTGCACTGGCACGAGCTCAGCTCACTGCAACCTCTGCCTCCAGAGTTCAAGTGGCTCCTGCCTCAGCTTCCTGAGTAGCTAGGATTACAGGTGCCCATCACCACACCTGGGTAATTTTTGTATTTTTAGTAGAGACAGGGTTTCGCCATGTTGGACAGGCAGATCTCAAACTCTTGACCTCAGGTGATCCGCCTGCCTCAGATTCCCAAAGTGCTAGTGTTACAGGTGTGAGCCACCACACCCGGACGATTCTGGAAATTTTAAAAGACATATATAATGTCTTTTTTTAATTTATTTTATTTTTATTTTTTATTTTTATTTTTTTTTTTAATTTTTATTGCATTATAGGTTTTGGGGTACACGTGCAGAACGTGCAAGATAGTTGCATAGGTACACACATGGCAGTGTGTTTTGCTGCCTTCCTCCCCTTCACCCACACTTGGTATTCATCCCCAGACTATCCCCCCCAGCCCCCCCCGCTGTCCCTCCCCCATTTCCCCCAACAGTCCCCAGTGTATAGTAGACCGCCTCTCTGTGTCCATGTGTTCTCATTTAAAACACATATATATGTATATATATGTGTGTATATGTATGTCTTTTAAAAGACAGTATATATAGTCTTTTAAAAGGATATATATAGTATTTTACTGTATTTTAAAAGACATACACATATATATGTATATCACAGCTTTGAAGACCATAAAATATATTCTATACATATGAAAAAATGAGAATTTTAAATGTACATATTCTTCATTTGGCTAGCTGAGTGTTATAAATCTCCTTTCTTACAGATAAGAAAAACAGTCTCAGAAGTAAGCAACATTCTGACAGAGAGTCAGAAAGGAAAACCTGTCTTAGAACCCTTTAAACATGCTTCTTCTCTAAGTTAAATCATAGTTTGGTAGAGAAGGTCATGATTAGGTAGATCCAGGACCAGAAAAGCCAAGGCAGTGGGGTGACGCAGGCAGAGAAAACTGTCTACACCTCTTCTTCCAATGTCTTTTCATTTTCCTCATGATTCTGTGCAACTATTACTTCTTTTATCTTGTAGCTGTCAAAGGAGCTCTCAGTACAGAAACCAGCACACCCGTTAAAAGCAAAGCATGAATTTTGGGGTGAGGATTAGTGAGTCTCTCTTAAGAATGCCTTAATTTTCACAAGGATAAAATATGTATTTGATTAAATGGTAGAAAGTATTAATTAGTAAGTCTCATCCATTAGCAACAGTAATAGAGAAGTCATTTTGGAGACCAAGAGTATATTCCTAGACCATGAAATCAAATCATTTGAGTAGCTGCTTACTGAGTCTATTCACAAGGAAAGCCTAACACATAAGTTATTTAAAGAAAAACCAGTAGCATTGTTAATTTCCACTTGTGTTTCCAAATTGTTGCTTTTGTCTTATTGAAAGCGTATTACTTATTTCTTCTCCAACTGTTAAGCACCTTAACAAACACAGCTGGGTCATATGCAAATGTCCTACTGTACCAGCAATATGACAATACGAATACCCTGCAACCTCTCAACAACCAGAAGACAAAGATGTATTTGGAAGGGGCAGATGGGAAGTGAAAAAGAGAAATAAAATATACTTTGCAGGGAATATTTTGCACACACATTTCTGGGTGTTATATTTTTACCTTATATAAATAAACTTCATCCGTCTTCACTTTGAAGATACAAAAAGTTTTTCTAGAAAAGACAGATTGTCACTGGCCGATGAGGTAAGTTAGGAGAGGATATGATTAATATGCTACCATGATGTCTCAGAGAGGGATGCTCATTAAAGTTGTGTGTGACAAAAGTTGGAAAGTGTTATGACCTTGAAATATTGGAACGTATTTCAAAGTGAAATTTGACAAGTTAGAGAAATGGTCAGATAGAGAAATGGATTTTAATCAGACTGAAAGGAAAATTAATGTATTGGTTTTGTCAGTTGTACCTTCCTATTGAATCTGGTGACTGCCTGTCACTTCCTCCGTGGTTTCATCTGACCCTAATGCAACACTCCTTTGACTGGTCTCCTCTCCTCCTTTCTTGCTCTTTTGTAGCCCATTCTTCACTTCTCAGCTAAGGTGATGTTTTGAAGATGTGAATTAGATTATGTCATTATTTTCTTCAAATCCTCAAATAATATTTAGAATGTAATCCAAATCCTCCCTTGCCATGGTCTACAAGGCATCGAATAAGGTAGGTTCTGCGCAGATCTCTATTTCATTTTCTTACAGCAGTGCTGGCACTTAGTAGGTGCTCAGTAGATATTCCTTGATAATATAGGACAGAAGTTCTCAAAGTGTTGTCCAAGGACATTTGGTAGTCCCTGAGACTCTGTCGGGAGGTCCAAGGACCAAAACCTTTTCCATCATCTCACACATATACAATGTTGCTGTCTAGAGGCCAAAGGACATACGCTATTGCAGAAGATTGCCTGCAAAGTGGATGTGAGAATCTAGCTGTCTTAAGCCAAACAAAGAGACTGTCAATGATGTAAAACAAGCCACTCTTCTCACAAAATTATCTTAGTGTGGCAATATAAATATTTTTCATATAAGTACATAATTTATTTTAACATGCAATTAGTTGGTTATTTTAAAATGAATTAATAAATAAATGTTTTCTCAGTCAATTCTCAATAGAGTAAATAGAAATACCTATGTATAACCTATATAACAAGCATAAATTTCTTGGAGGTTTTCAGTACATTTAAAAAGTGAAAAGGGATCTTGAATCCCAAAATGTGAAAACCACTGGAATTGAATCTCATCAACTAGTCTCCTTTATTCCCTAGAAACATCCAGTAGAACTTTCCTCTCCAATTAAAATTGCCCTCAAATAAGGTTTTCTCTTTCCTGATATCCATGCTTTTGCTATTCATTGTTTATGAAAATTCTGTCTGTCTCTCTTTCTGATTTCTCCATGCTTGAAGTATACTTTAAAGCCATCTAAAGTACAATCTTCCATGAAATCTGCCTTATAGCTCTAGCCCAAAAGTTTTTTCTATATACACACCTTTAGAGCATTAAGAATTTATACTACCAATTGACAATAATTATTGTTAGTTATCTTCTCAAATTGCCTGTAAATCTCTCTAAAGGCAGAAACCTCTCTAAAGACAGAGACTGTCAGACAGTCATGGTGCAGCCTGTATGTACCATGCAGGCAACACAAAATGATAACAGGATCTAGTCTCCAGCAAACTCTGTTCTCTTAAAACCTAGTATGTTATGATAAAGATTAAATGGAAATAAAAGCACGGTATAACTGTCCACCCAAAAATCAATATTCCAGTAACACTCACACTTTATATCTTTCGGGATTCACCACCCAAGGTAGACAGAATTCTTACCACCACCAGCAAGGATGTCCAAATCCGAATTCCCAGATACTGTGAATATGTCCTTCAGATGTAATTAACGTTATAGATCCAGAAACAGGGGAATTATCTGAGTGGATCACCTAATTACATGAGTTCTTCAAAGCAGGGAGCTTTGTTTGGAGCAGGAGAGAAGTGGCAGAAGGGGAAGTCAGAGAGATCTGAAGCATGAGAGGGACTTCACTTCCTGTTGCTTCAAGACAGGGGAAGGACCCTTGGAAAGCATGAAAAGCAATGAGGGCACCCTCCAAGCAAAATCCAGCCCTGCTGCTGACAGCCACCAAGGAAATTAGACCTTAGGCCCATAACCAGAAGGGAGTGAATTTAGCCAAAAAACCTGAATGGCTTGAAGCAGACTCAGCCTCAGAACCTCCAAAAAGGACCACGGCCCTGCCAACACTTTGACTTTGGCCCAAGCAGAGGACCCACCCTAGACACATGATACGCAGACTTCTGACCTACAGAAGTGTGAAATAATAAATGTGGATTGTTATAAGCCATTGTTGATATTTTTACAGCAACTATAGGAAACTATAAAGCACCTGTGGTATGTTAAATTCCAATAGCCCTTACAGCAGGTACCTAAAACCACTAACTTCCTCTAAGCTCCATGCACTGCACTCTGTCCACTTACCCGCCGTCTTCTCTATCATGCAAATGATGTGCATAGTAAGTATGTTTGTTTAATTAAAGAATAAGTAGAAAAAAATAGTCTTTTTCTTTTTCTTTTTTCTTTCCCCAGGGAAATTAGAGCTGGAATAGTAGTCTTTTTTAAAAAAAAATGTGTTCCCTTGCTTCTTCTGAACACATATTTGTCCTTTGATAAGAACCTCTTTGCAAGGTTGTTGTATGGAACTTTATTCTTAAAATTTTTGATAGGTTAATTTAAAAGGAAATCTAAAGGGATATCCAAATCTAAAGCCATCTAAACTGGTAGTTGTGTCAAATGAGATTGCTCCACCACCAGCTCCATTCGGAAAAGTAACCAGCACCTGATCTACAGCTGAGTTTCATGTAATTTAGTTGTCAAAGTGATGGAGCACAACTCTTCCATTTAATTTATATGAAATCTGTATCAACTTGACTGTATCCTTTGCTGGCCAACGGCAATTTTTCTGGACAAGATATTGTGTAAATGGCAGGGCCAAAACACAGGAGAAAAAAAGATGTAGGTGAAATAAAAAAATAGATAAAAGATCACATGTTTTTTAGACATCCAACATTTAAACCATCTCTTTTATGCTATTAAACTCAACATTTCTGTGACCTTGTTGTAATACTAATAATAGGACCAAGGTAATAAGCCCTTGAAATCCTTCCGTAGCACAGACTATTAACTAGGCTCTAATAAATACCACATTTTGTTCCCACTGCACGTCACTTTTGTAGGGCAAATCTTGGAGTTATGAAATAAAGATTGACCATATTTATTGATTGTTCATTCTCTTTAGAGGAAAAATGTAAGAAAAGTTTTTATTTTGATACCTAGAGTAAAAGATTTTCAAAGAGCAGGGATCAAGATTTTTAAAATCTCTTAAATTGTCCAAAGGGTGCTCCTTCCAGTATATCATAAAAATAAATAAAATCTAGTTTTAATTAGATACTCTGCTCTTTGAAATTAAAAAGTAACTACATTAATGTCAAGTAGGCCCTTTTTCCCACTGATGAAATATTCCTAAGTTATTTATCATACCTGGCCTATTACATTTTTTGAACAGATAATATTTCTACCACCTAATTTTTTAAAGCATAAAAATATTCAGAGAAGGCCAGGTATGGTGGCTCACACCTGCAATCCTAGCACTTTGAGAGGCCAAGTCGGGTGGATCATGAGGTCAGGAGTTTGAGACCAGCCTGACCAAGGTGAAACCTCGTCTCTACTAAAGACACACACACAAAAAAAAATTAGCCAGGCATGGTGGTGTGTGCCTGTAATCCCAGATACTTGGGAAGCTGAGGCAAGAGAATCGCTTGAACCTGGGAGGCAGAGGTTGCAGTGAGCCGAGATCATGCCACTGCACTCCAGCCTGGGCAACAGAGTGAAACTCCGTCTCAAAAAAAAAAAAAAAAATCAGAGAAAAGTTTCAATCTCATCTCTGTCTCTTATCTGTCCAGTTTCCTGTACTCCCACAAACTCTTCTAAAACAACTATTATCATTATTATTATATTAATATTTCCAGAGTTGCTTTTAGCATACATAAACATTATTATTATTATTATCTTTTATTTTATACATGTGGTAACATACTTCACAGACAATTATTTTCACAGAAGGCTAGCAAGTCTTAGGGCCATTTTACAGAGTAAAATATTGAGGCTCAGAAAAATGAAACCTTTTGCCTAACTACATACTGACAATTGAGAGTCTTGCAGTTTTCTGAATGGTATTATATTGCTATCATACCTTATTATCTCTGTTAGCACATGATTGCCTACCATCAGTTATTATTCTCTCTCAGCTTCCTGCACACAAATCTCCATCACAAGGGACTGAAAGGATCTTATAATTCATTTACACTTTCTAGGCATTCAATGTTTGCATCACATGGTAACTCCTATTCCTCTTCAATGCTTGGATACCTCTGGTAAGTTGTAAGCCCTTTAAGGGTGGGAGAAATTTTCTGCTATTCTTTTCTCTCTTCTATCGTTCACCTAATTATCCTGGCATTATCTTTTTGTGAATTCCCAGTCACAATTATTTTTTTACTATAAGAATAATTTGAAACCAGTCCCTCAGAGGATCTCAGAGCTTGTTCATTGTTGCTTTTTCATATATTTGGTAAACATTCAATTTAGAAGAAGCATTGGTGATAACTTCTATATCTTTACATACAAATGACTGAAAATAATCATTACAATGTAAGACTTCTTAATTTGGTTTCCAAAAAGATTGTTTCATAGGAAATAAGACCTATTGGTATTTGAAGGAAAAAAAAAAAGCATTACATGGTCAGGTAAGTATCATTATTACATATTCTTAGAAGTTCACCATGTCTGTTAGCATGTACAATGCTCAGAGAAGCAGATATGACTTTGTTTAAACAAGTGTTTCCTAACATATTTTCACATTGAACTCCTTTCCAAATAACACAGATGAGCATCCTACAGGCCATTTTCCCAAACCATACTATGGGGGAAAATGTTACAAAAGACCATTTGTTTTTAAAAATGTTGTAAGGAAAAAAAAAAAAACAAAAAACAAAAAACCTCAATTGTATTCAGCATGTGTAAAACACAGAAGAGAGAGCATATCTGAAAGAATGACAAATAGCTCAGTTCCCTTTTCCAAGCTTCACAAAGCTACATAGTTCATCTTCTCAATATAACTCAGAGAAGAAAAGGGCAAATTTTCTGTATGCACATAAATGTATTCATAGCCTTTTTTAAAAAAAATTATAATGCCTTGGCCTCCGCAGCTCAGACTGAAGAATTAAAAACAACAGTATTTCATCATTTTCTCGATTTTTTTAAATTTCTTTTGGCCAAAGAAATCATACATTGGTGTATTTACACTGTATGATTATTTGTTGTTTTAGCTAACTCCTCAGATAAGTTCACTACAATAATACACTGTAGCCAATTTGCTTTGCTTTTTTGTATGAACAGTCTTTTTATGACAACATATAAAAATAATATTTATTCATTGTTACTGTTATAATTATTTCTCTGATTTTAAAAAAAAATCACACACAAACTTTTTTTTCTCCAGTATTCTCCATCATCTCTGACTGAATTCCCCAATCAATATGCCCTTTTTTGTTTTATTCTGCTTCCCACTTAATAACAGGATATAAATGAGAGATAGTAGTTTAATCTCCAGTGAGAGGGCAAAAAAAGTAAAACTCAATGACCAGACCAAAAAAAAAAAAAAAAAACTGATGACAGTCTCAACATTCTCAAATGCTTTGCTCAAGCACTCTATTACTGTTAGGATTTCTCATTTCATTTAATTGTAAATAAGGTAGATTTTACAG
Source organism: Saguinus oedipus (assembly GCA_031835075.1). Taxonomy (NCBI): domain Eukaryota; kingdom Metazoa; phylum Chordata; class Mammalia; order Primates; family Cebidae; genus Saguinus; species Saguinus oedipus. The sequence goes on from CM063183.1 coordinate 41,618,699, forward strand.
CTAAGCAAAATAATGATAGAAGCTAAATCTATCCAAGGACAAACATTTATAAGAACATCTGTACCTGAGGGCAGATTACCAGAAAAAAAGCAAGAAAAACTAATAGTGAGACAGGATGAGGGAAAGGGGAGCAAGAAAATGGAATGTGTTTAAAAGAACAAGGTAATTGTTTTCTAATGACTGCAGTCAAGCATAAATGTAGACTGATCTCTCCACCAGGTATTTCCAGATACCCAGATGGCAATCAATGGAAGGGAGCGAGCTTGGATTAAAAGTTTTATTTCAGGAGGCGGGTAGTAAAGAAGAAGGAAAGGTAAAGAAGTACCAACATCGTCTTCTACAAGGCTTGTTCATACATTATACTCTATTTTGGAATGATTCATTTAAAGTATGTTTTCGTGATCAATGGTTGCCCAAATGGTCCCTGCCTCAGTAGAGAAACCCATGGAGTGCCATAAAAGGCATCAAGGACAGACCCAACGTAAGAGACAACGTACAGTAATTTAATAGCAATTTAATTCGGATCAGAGCTGTGCAATAATGACGATGTTTAACTATGAGTTGATGTTTACTGTGTGTTAGAATTTGTGTTAGGATTTACATGGATTATAGATTACTTACATAATTACCCTATAAACAAGCCTGTGAGATTTATTATACTAGCCCATTTTCCAGGTTAGAAAATTTAAACAGATTGAATAAGAAATTTTCCTAAAGTCATATCACTTCTGGATGGTAAAGGCAAGATTCAAACCCAGAGCCTGGCATTTTAAGTATACTGTATTATAAAATAAAATAAAAGCACACTTAAAAATATGAATATAATAAAAGATATCTATGAGAGCCAACTCTGAGTTTAACTTACATCACTTTTGGTGGACTGACTGGATTTTAATGGTCACTTAGCTATATTATATATAAGTGGGAAATTTTCTAGGTATGGAAATATATAAACTGGATCAGATACTAGAATAGAGTTGGTGGCCAATATTATTTTATTATTCTCTACTGATAGAATTGTATGCATCCGCTCGTATCAAGAGAGGAGAAAGATTATAAGACTGATACTAATCCAAATAGATTCTCTTTAAATTGTTTCCAAACTTGTCCTCTTTCTGGTTCACAATTTGGGTCAAGTCCAATTTTAAAAAATATATATTATTCATCTTTTGGCAAAGTTTCTTTACAATTCTTACATCAAAGGGAGTATGAAGTTTGCATTACGTAAAAAAATAACAAAGAAAGAAAAAATGACCATGGAACAGATTACTATATCAATATGCTGCAGGATGTTAGCAAAAATATTTAAATGAGAGATACTTTTCTAAAGCATTAATTTAGAAGCTAAAATCTGAAAATTGAATTGATAAATAATAGTTTCATTTTAAGAAAGGTCTCAAAATGTTATATGAGAAAATTAGGTCATATCACCTATTTTTTTTTAACGTTTTAAGTCTTCAGGATTTTTGGCCTATATATATGTAAATTTATGTTTTTGTCTTATATTAATATTTTAGGTCTCTGTGTTTCCTTCATTTTCCTGCTTTTCTTTACTTCATTATTCTTGATTAATTAGAATTTTTCAAAACCTAACTTAACACAAAATAAATACAAATAAGAGAATAACATAATATTGGCCCTTCTATCATAATTAATGTAGCATATTATTAGTATATAATATTACAATTTATAGTAGTTTCTAAATATAAATTTCCTCATATTTTTTCACCAAAACCTGTGAGTTAGATAAGATAGGAATTATTATTGTTCTTTTACCAATAAATAAAATGATCTTTCAAGAAGTGAAATTACTTGCCTAAAGTTACACAGGTTGGTAACATACAAAGAAAACATTTACTATATATATACAGAAACACACACACACACACATACACACATGTCCCTCACACCAGTCCACAGGAACTGCTGATTTCTAGCATAAATCTACTGCAACTCAAAATTGAATTAACAATTATCTAGTTGAGTGGTAAGTTGTTATTTTGACAAATGTGTCTCACTATAACAGGAAATCATACAAAGATAAATGTATTTCCAAGTTTATTTGAATCATAATACCAATGGGCTAAGCTTCTTTTTATTCAATTGAGCCATAGTTTATCAATTTTATTTAAACAAATAAATGGATATGATTCTATTGCTTTCAATAGATAAAACTGAATCAGACTCATGATATCAATAATTATGTTAAACCTATCAAAGTATTTGGGTACTTTGTGGTAAAAGTTAAATGTGATAATTCATGAAAGCACTTAGCAAAGTACCTGGTATACAGTAAGTGCTCCATAAACATGAGAGTAACATGCTCCTTTATAACTAACAACAAAGAAGTGATCTGACGCTATGAATAAGACACATCTTATAACAAATTTAGATTACTTGATAATCTCCTGACCAATGCAGTTGGATTATTTCCAACCTCCCACTTATAATATTTTTCTTGAATAATTCAGCGGGAAATAAAGAAGATAAACAAACCCTCAGAATATCAGTTGCACCTTCAACCCCATTCTAATATTTCCTTCTAAGTGCTTCCATCCACACGAGTGGATTACTGGTTGCTGCCCGCAGGGACACACCTGATTAGCTCATGCCTGTCACCTAATCCAGGAATTGCCCTTATGATGATTGGCCTATGGCCCATAGTGTGGCTACACATAAAAGACCTGCACAGACAGGAATAGTGGTAATAAATAAAACCTATCAGAGGCTCTCCTACAAATTTTAACTAGAAATAAAGGAGTCAGTAGATAGTACAAAGAAAAGCAGGAAAATCATACATGGAGAAGAGAGGCAAACTGGGTAAAGTTAGCTAGCTGTAGACTCCTAGAACAGTGATTTACCAATTCTGCTCTGGATCCCAGTCAAGCTTTCATGTGCTAAACTTCATCCTGGTCTCTACTAGACATCACTATCATGAGGTTCCTGTCCTCTCTTAAGGCTTGATCATGTAGCTATTTTATGAAAACTATGATTACTGCCTTAGTCACGTCTTTGTCAATCCTTAAAAACACATTTCCATTATTTAAGTGACATGAGTGAACTCTCAATAAAACAAGTCTACTAACTCCAGGATACTTTTTGATACATCTGCCTACTGGTTTACTTAGTCATTGCCTGTTCTGAGTTTGAGAAGACTGTTAAGACAATAATCACATCATGCATGAGGCACGTTCTAGTGTATTTTATCCAATCGGTTAGCAAATACTTCTGTTAATGGCAGTGAGACTGTTAATTTAGGAAATAACCTAAGCTTATTCATGAGGCAAACTTGATAGCAATTGGAGAATTAGAATTAGAATCTCTAACTTTCCAATTGGTAAATGACTCCTCTGAATAGTTTATTCAAGATGAACATTGGCTTTACAAGAAATCTTCACAGGCAATGAAGTATACTCTAGCTGTGATTTATAAAAGCTAAAAACCCTTAAATATTTCAATTCACTCTGATAGTCGTACATTAGATGCTATTAAGCCAAAAATGCCAATTTCATAGGAAATCCATAAAATGTTATTGTCAGATGGAAATGTTATCAATGACTGGTGCATTCTTTTTATGTCAATATGATAGCAGAAGACAACACCAATATAAGCAATATTAAAAGACATAATTACATGTTTTTTTGCTACAAAGCAAGGGTTATCTGAAATATTTCCCATTTCACCAATTTGTCCTTCATTGTTTAACATAAAGCCTTCTAGTTTTCCTTGTTTCATTAAACTTGAACAAGCATGAGGTGGCAGTAGCCCATTTATCTCGTGGTAAATTTCAAATGAACTTACATGTGGTTTAGATGGGTTTAAAGTGGCAACTGTAATTTGTTGGACATATGCAGCTGTCTCTAATGATTCTAGTCATAAATTTGCATTCATTTTGTCTGAATATTTTCTAGAGGAAAATAGGTGTGTATGTATTTGCTTGGCCCAGCTTCAATATGTCTTGCTGGCTTTCATAACCTTTGGAAGAAATTGCATTTCCCAGTAAGCTGTTCCACTGTGGAATGATAAGTGATAACCATCCTGTGGATTCTCACAGCTGTACAAAAGACATTCAGGCTCACCTGTCTTTTGAATCAGAACCCAGTTAGCCCCTCTCGCATTTACAAAATTGCTTTTGGGAGAGTCAAACCTGGATGACTTCCAAGCTAGTTAAAAATAATTCTGAAGAAAAGTGCAGTGCTGGTTCTTGGCGGTAGAAACGTGAGTTATGTTCCACTGCAGCAGATTCCTTTCAGACGGTTCTGATACCCGTTTCAACTTCCAAATTTCTTGCAGACGCTATCTTGTAATTTCAGCTTTCTTGTGATAAATATATTGAAAATGCAGTCAAACAGCTTTTTATGATTTCAAAACTTGAGCTCAAATGTAATCCTGCTGCCCTGATGAAGCCCAGGAAGCTGCTAGGGCATTTTCATTATATTCAGACTTGACTGCAGAATTCCTTGCCATTCTTCAGGACTCTGACAGCATCATTCATTTATAAAAATGTGATCGATCCGGAAGAAGCCAGCGGCAATGAACTCTGGGTACTCAGACAGAAGAGCATATCCTATCTAGTTGAAAAATGTTTCCCTCTTCATTCTTAGCCTAGAAATAAAATATCCCATTATTTGGATTTTAGATCCTGGAAAATCTTACAGATTTTCCTATAGATTTACAGCTTTTCTTATAGATTTCCCTTATAGATGTTCCTATATTAACAGTGTTTGCATTTAAATCTCAATCATTAGCTACAGATGGACAATCTCCAACCAACAATGTTAAGCATTGTCTCTCATTAATACATATCCTATTTCTAAAAATGCAGATTGCTAACTGAACATTTTGTTTCTCATAAAAATTTCAGATATTTTATAAATGTAATCTACTAATCTTTGATACATATAGGAATACATTACTTATTAGCTTTTCAAGACTAACCTAAGAAAATTATGAGTTCCTAAGCTGGCCAACACTCTCAAGATTAGAACTGACATTAATGGATCTGAAAGTCAAGGAACAATAGAGCTGAACAAATTTAGAAATTATCTCATGTAACAATTCCTGATCTAGGTTCTTCAGGCACTCAAAAAAAAAAAAAAAAATGGATAAGCAAGTACTGGTGGTTCACAAACTATTTTCAATATTTATAAAAGTATAGCAATTGTAACAGAAGAGAATGCACAGGTTAACTGAAATGTCAATTTTAGCAGCATTTGATTGGAATTATATCAGCTCTGTGGCAAAGCTTGGCATTTTTTTCATATTGGCCAATTAACTTTCTATGTAATAAGATTGGTTGTAGTTGCTGGGAACAGGGCTTGTGATTTCACTTCTTGAACGTCGCTAGCAAGATTAAAGTACCTGGAAAAAGGCAAGCTTCACAGTTTAAGAAAATTTTCATGACCTTGAAATGCTGTCCTCAACAACAGGCAGAGTACAGAAGTTACACAGAGGGAGGAATTATTTTCCCATAAAACAGGCTACCCTTGCCTAAGACAACCCAATAAAATGTGATGGGAAATAATGACCTCACACAGGAGGAGAAAGCAAATCTAAGGTGTAAGGTATCAGTGGGATCTAGTCTGTTCTCTCCATTCCTCATTCTAGCTGTGCATCCTTTTTCCATTTTTTCTTTTCTTAAAACTACGCATGTAAGGAGCCAGAGCAGGGATCCACAGTGACAGTGAAGAAACCCTAGGCTACAGAAGCCTGAGTCAAGACCACTAGGTGAGCCTCCAGCCATAGCTCAAACCAGGCACTCTTCTCAGATCAGAAACAGGCCTCTTGGTGCTTTGGCCTTTGGCATTCACTGAGGAGAACAGGGCTCTATGCAGACATTTGATTGCATGCTGTTTTCTAAGAGAAATTGTCCTCTGGTCTTGGCCTTCCAAGAGCCAGCCTTTAAAGGAGTCTCTCAGAGGTGCTAAAGTCAGTGTGGGCCCCTCCACATAGCACTGATGCCTCACAGATGGCATCAGCTCCTACTACAGGTGACTACATGAGCTTTCTTGTTGAAGGATGAGCTTGGTATTGGTGGATGGCATGTGATATATGCATACATTTTTTTCAAATATTTACTGAACACCTGTTGTATGCTTGCTAGGGATTAAGATGCCACCCTGAGCATGCATTGATTCTGTTTTTATAGGGTTTACATTCTAACAGGAAAAATATATTAAGTGTAAGGTTGCCAAAAATTACCAAAAATTATGATAAGTACAGTAAACAGAAATGCAGTGTCATGAGATGTTATAGCAGGAGGATCTAATCTACTCTGGAGCATCAGAAACTGCTTCTCAGAGGAAGTAGCTTGTAAGGTCTGACGAGGGTGGCCATATAATTTATCCAAACTGAAACACTTCAGAGAAGGCACTACTTTAGAGACGGGGTTCCATTAACAAGTACCCACAGGATAACAGGCACCAACAAGGATTTGGTTATTGGAGCTATTACCTGAAGGAATAAAATCAGGAAGACCAAGAGGAATCTGAAAATGCCCAATATCTTCTCTTCTTGGCAGGAACTGTTGTTTTGAATTGATCCTGGCAGACTTTTGGCCCACTGAGTGAGGACTGTTGTTCTCTGCTTAAGGAATGAACTTATTATTCACTGGTTCAAATCCAAAAGATTAGAACTTTGGCTTATATTGTTTGACCATTCATAGGAGGCCACCACTTGCCATATCAGAACATTTCTTTAAGATCACAAGGCTATCAAGAATTCAATTTGAATGGAGGTCCTTTGTTGGACCAGTTCCCCAGAAATCCATTCCAGAAGATATATTTTGAGTTGATACAGGCAAGACCCTACTCCTACTGGTAAATGAGTGAGAAAAAAGATCTAGTGGTATCTGAATTGTTGGCTAGAAAGCATTCACCAGAACGGGTACAATGAAAAACAAGGCTTTTTCATATAAAGAAAGGTTGGCAAAAATGAGAGAGCCAGTAAAATTGTTCGCTTGCAACTTTACATTGCGGGTGAACAGGGAGCTTTCAAAGTAGCTGCAGACTTGTATTATCACTGAAGGTAATTCAGCTGTCGACCACATGCCAGGAAAGAACCTCTTAAACAGATAATAAGTATTCCTGATAATTGCCAAAAGGCCTTGTTATTTCAGCAAGCCACAAAAGAGAATAAATTCAAAACTCACATCTTATTCATATAATGCATTAACTCCAGATCACTACATAGAACACTACATTTCCCACTTCTATAAATATACACCTGGTCCTCATTTGTGAGGCACCCCTAACAACACACCCACCCACCTCTATGCACAGAGAGGACCTTATAAGCATTATTCTTGCTTTTCTTGTTCTTGAGTTTGATTTCTGTATTTTTCAGCAAACTATTAGATGTCATTAATAATCCCTGTAATTTCAATAGTTTGTTCTCTGGACTAGGTACAGGCATTGAAGTTAATGTCAAATTGACATTTTTTAGCCTAAACATACTTTGCCCTTCTTTGAATGAGTTATGAACAAAAACACTAAAAAGTATCAAAAATAAATGAACTCAACATTTAGATTACACATAGTAAAAAGATATTTCAATTCTTTGCTGGTAAGTGAGCATATAAGACAGAGCTGAAAACCATCTAACTTGAAGTTTACTATTTGCTTCTCTGATTTTTTTTGGCAAGGAAAGAGAAAATCTTTATTTGACTACAGTTAGTTTTGTTTTCAACTTTTAAACTAGATTTTTGATATGCCAAATTCAATATGTCTTTAGACCTCATTAAGTACCTTTTAGTTTGCAACTGTTTCTAACATGTTAAATTACAACCAGGTACAGTAAAACCTTAAGAACATTTACCTCTGGGGCCTTCCTCATGGGAAAGAATACTTATTGACTCTTCTGAACGTTGGAATAATGACAGCAAGCAAGCAGAATTAATATAAAACAGAAACTTCCATGTACTTACTGGTCAAGTCAGCTTAAAATTAAGCTCTACACCCTTAACCCTTAACGTTTAACACCCTGCATAGCAAGCACTAGTCACTACTGCAAGGCTCTAGCTAAATCAGCGGCTCTGGTAACTTTAAGCATTGGCTAGAATGTTTATTGAAAACCACATTCCCAGGACCTACCTCTAGAAAGTCTGAAACAGGCCTCAGGAATCTGCACTTTCATCTCTTTAGGTGATTCTGAAATGACGGTTCAGGTACTGGACTTTGAGTATCACCGCCTGCTATGGTTTGATTATGTCTCCAAAACTCATGTATTAGAAACTGAACCCTAAATGCAACAGTGTTGGGAGGTGGGGTCTACTGGGAGGTGTTTAGGTTATGAAGGTGCAACTCTCATAAATGACAGCTTCTTTATAAAAAACTTTTGGAAGCAGTTTCTCTCATTTTTGCTCTTCTGCCATGTTGAAGACATCACATTCATGCCCTTCCACCACCAGTACGTGAGGAGTCAGCAAAAAGGCCATCACCAGGCACCTCAGTCTTGGACATCCCAGTCTCCAGAGCGGTGAGATATTAACTTATGTTCCTTATAAATTACCCAGTTTATAATATTTTTCATAGCAGCACAAAACGGACCAGGATACTGGCCTACACTATTACAAGTAGGGAAGAGAATTATATTCTTCTTAATACTTACATCTAGACACACGCTAAGCACTATATATCATGTTAAATCATTTAATCTTCACAAAAAATCATTTATAAAATATTATTGATTATATTTTACAGATTCAGAGAGTTTAATAAACATGGCTGAGGTCACACAGCAAATTACAAACATCAGGTTCCAAGTAAGAGGTATCAGATTCTAAAGCCGTTTCTTTCCAGTGTCGTTACTCTTTATATCAAAGCAACACAATGAATTGCTATTTTAAAAAAAGAAAAAAACTGAACACGAATTTACATTACAAAAACCTTTTAGGATCATCAGATTTAATAAACAAAATGATTCCTTTCACCAAGCTCTCCTGTATCAGAGTTTAATAGCAGTTCAGACTCTTACCCAGTGGTCAACTTAGCTAATCAAAGATCTTGGTTTAATGTAGGCCAAACCAGGCCCCCTGGGTCCTTATATAGCCTTTTGCACTTTTCAGGCTTTTTAGATACATTATCTCATTTTATTCTTCTAACAGCACGCATAGATCACACAAAATAGATGACATCTTTGTCTGTTAATACCAAAAATCACAACAGGGTTCTCACTTTGCTCCTTAATTCAGAAGCATCATCATCTCAGTCCTTTAACTCTCATATTCAGAATTTATTTGAGCTGCTCCTGTGAGCTTGGCAGCTCTGTGTCCCTGTGTAACCTCATGACTGCATCCTTCATCCCAGAGTGCCAACCTACTCAGCCAAAGACGACATTAACAGAGGATCTGGCTGAAAGCCCTTGACATTATTTTTCTCTGGGAAAGGTATGTAATTGCAGAAAAAGTACTCCCCAGTTATTCAAATTTAAGCATTTTATCTGATGAAAACTATATCTTTTACATATTTTGTTTCCCATTTTAAAATTGTGGTTTCATATCTTTTGTACTTGTATATCTGAGAGTTACATTTAATTTTAAATAGCCAAGTGTAGGGGTCACTCCTGTAATCCCAACACTTTGAGAGGCCAAGGTAGGAAGATCATTTGAGACCAGGAGTTCGAGACCAACCTGGTCAAAATGACAAAACCCCATCTCTATTAAAAATACAAAAATTTATTCAGGCGTGTTGGCACATGCCTGTAATTTCAGCTACTTGTGAGGCTGAGGCACTAGAATCACTTGAACCTGGGAGGCAGAGGTTTCAGTGAGCCAAGATCATACCACTGCACTCCAGCCTGGGTGACAAAGTGAGTCTCCGTCTCAAAAAAAAAAAAAAAAAAAAGAAAAAAGAAAACATTATAATTACATTGGCTAATTTAATCCAGGATCTGTTTGGTAACAATCTCATTTTAATGTATATCTTTACACAAGACAACTGAATTTTACCAGAAGCGTTTGAACAATAACATTTTATGAATTCAACAGAGCCTAGATCTGGCAAGTGCTTGGCTCACAGAAATGCAGTGTATGGTGTGTTCAAGAAGCATCAATTATATCTGTCTTGACCCTGAGTTAAAACTCAGCACGGAGAGAGAAAAAAATCAAGTCATCCTACTCCTTTCAAATACACATTGTAATGTCCCTTCTACTTCCAATTTACAAATGTGTAAGGAGATATGGATTGAGGAGCATGTGTATGTGTCTAAATGTACTTCAAGAAGAAACAGAGAAATTATTATATCATTAATTAACAGTGGCATTTACCAAAACACATAATGTTGCATGTCAATTTAAAGACATGTTTGATTTATTGAGGAGTAGTTTGTAACTAGGTAAATTTATTGATAAGTCAAAATCAAATGTCATAGGATCCTGGTCTTCTCGGAAAGACTGCAAGAGAAATGCAATGTGCTGTGATTTTTATAATAACCCAGATGTACAGTAAATTGGAGCATTGCTGAATTTAAATTATAACATCACATTCTCAACAATAATGATATAAATATTGAAGGAATAGAGAGATGAGCAGGCTATATGACTAATATCCAACAATAAATCAGTCATTAGGCTTTTACTTTAAAAATTAGAGGCAAATTATTTAAAATACTAGAAAGGTAGCAAGATACTTGATAAAGAATATTGTGAACTGGCACCTCTCTTCCACACCCTGCCCGTTACCATTCCCAGTAGCTAAATCAACTTTAGTCAAGGTTAACTAACTCCTTTATATTGCTACAGAGGAGTCCCTTGGCTATACAATTTGCACTTTAATCCTCCTGGAAATTGCAAGAGGCCAAATGAAATCTTCACATACAGCCAGAAGGAGGAGAGAAGAAAGCCATAATTCAGACCTCACTGTAATAAATTATGGGAAATTTGTCTTTTTTTTTTAGTGTCATTGCCCAGAAACGTAATTCTTTCTTGACCCTAGTATTTAAAAGCTAGGTTGGTACATGTCCAATATCAGGGTCATGGCCATTTTTCTGCTACTCAGTTCCTCTTGGAAGTGAAAGATAGTTTTTTCCCTCCATCAATCATTAGCCAAGATCAAAGTACATGGGTGCATTTGCTAAAAATAGATGAATGTTCATTGGTTAATTTTATAGCACCAAGTACAATGAACAAAAGGCCTGAGCTCAAAGTTGAAAACTGAGTTTCCAGGAAGAATCAAAATACACCAAATTCTCAATAGCTATTGCCTTATCTTCTGCTGTGTGCTAAATTGTACTATCAAATGTCAATTGTGATGAGTATCCTGGGAAGCAGGCTACAATTGTGAACTGTTAGTTTACCAGAAAATCAAGATCCCTGGCTCCACTACCAGTATGAGCAAGATAATGGCAGATCATTCTGTTTGTTTTCATATATCTGTTAAAGGTAGGTAGTAACATCTAGTATATTTACAGCACAGAGATATTAGAATAATTCAACATTAAAAGTATAAAATCAGTTGGAAAAAGTTAAAAGTGCTATTTAATTATAATGTTATAATGACCAAGAATGTGACTTCTAACATCCCCAGATAAATTTAGGTTAAAATTTTTATGCAGACTGTTTAATGGTAAACATGGCAGAATCATGAATAAGCCATTATTTTATTAAAGACAAGGCAAAAATGTGAATTAAACAAGCTCTTTTACTCAAAGGGTAATCTTTCTCTCATGTATTCAAATAGTACTGTCTAGCCAAGAATGAATTTATTTTTAACATTATACAGGAAGTAACACCTCACATACATATCAGTTTCAGTCACATGGTCATGATTAAAAATCATCATCTAATAGGTAGAGGGGAATGGTGATGTGGACATGGGATTTAGGGTCATCCCGTGATCCACATCTGTATTCTGGTGCTTTCTAGTTGTGTGACATTGGGTAAGCTTCCACTACTTGACCTTCAGTTTATATAGCCTGTGATTGTAATAAAAATGTTTCTCACAGGGTTGCTGTAAAGATTAAACAAGAAACTAGATGTAAAAGTGATTTATAAACGGAAAATTGTTTTTCTTTTCTTTTTTTTTTTTTAATATATTTTGTAATGAGGCACAGGCAGATGAAATGTCCAACCTGCTCCAAGGTAGGCGGAAAGGTCATTTGGGCACAGAGAGGATGCCCTGTTCGAGTTCCAATTCAGCCCAGTCCTCTGACCAGCTCTCTCACCTGGCCTTAGAGAGGGTTGGAGATGACCTGCTTGGTGCCCGTGATGGTCAATTTTATGTGTCAACTTGAGTGAGCCAAGGAGTGACCAGATATTTGTTCAAACACTATTCTGGGTGTGTCTATGAGGGTGTTTGGGGATGAGATTAATATTTACATGGACAGACTGAGTAAAGTAGACTGTCCCCACCACACACAATATGTGCGGGACTCCCTAGTCAGTAGAAGGGCTGAATAGAAGGAAAAAGGCTGACCCTCCCCTGAGTAAGAGCGAATCTTTCCTCCTACCTAACTTTTTTTTTTTTTTTTTTTGAGAAAAAAGAAAGAAAAGAGAAAGAAAAAGAGAGAGAAAGAAAGAAAAAAAAGAATAAAAGAGAGAAAGAAAGAGGAAGAGAAAGAGGGAGAGAGAACGGGAATCTTGCTCTATTGCCCAGGCTAGAATGCAGTCTAAAAATGGGTATTAAAAACCTCTTTTATACCAATAAATGTGCTTAACAGTGAAGACAGGAAGAATAAGGGAGGAAAATAACAAACAAGCAGCCAACCAATATTTCATTTAAACCTGTGAAATGCTATGCAATTGCTGAGGAGTGATTTACTTCCAATTCTGTGGTCACTTTTAGAATAGGTGTGATGTGATACTGAGAAAAATGTATGTTTTGTGGATTTGGGGAGGAGAGTTCTGAAAATGTTTATTAAGTTTACTTATTTCAGGTCTGAGTTGAAGTCCTGGATATCCTTGTTAATTTTCTGTCTCGTTGATCTAACATTGAAACAATTGAAATATGTTTTTAAATATTGTTATTATTTCTATATGGATATAGAGAGCTCATATATATGCCATCTATTTCTGGAAATTTAAATAACTCCTGTAAATTTTTACCTCCAACCTAATTTCCCAGATATCTTTTAATATTTCTCACACTGAATTTCCATTCTGTTCACTATAAGTGAAATCATTGTTCCCAATCTTGTGCATTCTTGCCTTTTGGCATAGTTCACATGCCACACTCTCTCTTCCTGTATCTACATGAAAAATTCTTGATCTTCTTTACGGATCCTTTAAGTTCCAACTCAAATGCCACTTCCTCTCTAAAGTCCTCCTTGATTCTCAGTTTCCATATATTAGTCTCCATATATTGATCTCTTTTCTAATCCTACTGTTGCATGAACTTTCAATGCACTTCTTTTTGCTGCCACTCATTTAGCATTTACCATATAAACATCCTTTTTTTACAGTTATCTTTTCAAATAAAGTTTATACATCTTATCTCTACCATTAGAATACAAGGTCCTTGAGATTAGAGAACATGAGTTGGAACTTTCTAGTCCTAACATATCTAGGGAGGTGTCTTATAAGCACTGGTGTATGACTGATGTAATGAAATAACTGAAAAGGACTAATATAAAAATTTGGAGATGAATATCTATTCCTTGCAACAGGAATATATTTTTAAAAATAATATTATATTCTAAAATGATTTTCCAGTGGCAACTTGCATAGTATGCCATTTCAGTGCACATGTTTTACAGAATTATCAGAAGAAATACTGATATAAGACAACCTATTTTAGGATTTAGAAGGCTACCACAGATTAAAAATTAAACCAATTTCTGTTCACAGGGGAGATACATTTAGAAGACGAAATCTACAGTACCTTTGGGAGGAATCTGTCAAATATTGACTAAATTAAAACATGAATCGCTGATGAAAAAGAATAGACTCAAGCAACTGGCTAAGTAATAATGAAAAATAAAATAGTAAAACTTGGCTGAAAAATAATTACAGTCCACATTTCAAATAAGAAATTATAAAATAAAATAAATTACCTTACATAAGCAAGCGATCCCCTATCTGCCATTTCATTAGCTATGATAATGAGAACTTGTTGCATTCTAATTACCTAAATTATCATATCTACTTCCATCTACATATAAATATATATCTCAATATAACAGAAAAGAAATGATTTATTCAATTACTGTATTTCAGGAGCTAACAATTGTTACAATTTAGGTAAGCGTCAGACACCATGCTGAGCAACCTTACAGTTTATTTTTAATTCTTTCAATAGCAATCTTTTGGACTTCTTAACTGCTTTATCTCCTTCATCATTCATTTAACAATAATTTCTATGATATAGTGTGATGTCTCTTCTATTATTTGCTGGAACTACTATTCTCTCCTTCTGCCATTTGTTCATTCACTTATTTGTTCTGGCTAAATACTTATTTATTGGCTATTATAGGTGGAGTACCATTTTTAGCTCTAAATGTAGAGCAGAAGTCCACTACCCAATGGTGCCTTCATGTTACTCAATTCTTTGAACATACGTTCACTGTGCAGTCAAACTAGATTGTTAGTTTCTTGGAAGCTATTTATTTATTTCTTTGTCTCCTCTGGTGTCTAGTAGAGTAAGTACAATTCAAATTGGCATTTAATATGTATATGTTACTTTAACATGTTTTAAATATCATTATTAGAGTAAATGACATTTATTCCTTTACTTTTAAAATTATAAAAATAATATGACATGAAATTCTAATTACCACGGGAGGACTCTAAGGAAAGTCTAATACGTCTAATAAGTCATTATTCTTCACACTACATGTACTTCTGGGTACCCCAAAAGCTTGTCCCCATTGAAACACAATTATTAATGTAGATTTCTAGTTTAGGTTTCTGTTCTTGTTGGAACATCTGTGTTTGTAATGGCAATAATATAGCTAAGTGTGAATTTTTACCATGATTTTCAATTATAGAATTAACATGCTCTTGATATTTATTTAGGACAAGACTATGAAGACTATTTTTTAAGTATTTTGATAAGATTTTGCATTTGAAAATATGAACTCAATTTAATAACAAACAGAAGAATTTCATTTAAAATTATAATTGTTTTAGTTTGAGCTGCTATTAACAAAAGTAGTTCAGACTGGTTGGCTGAACAAACATTAAACAACGAACATTTACTTCTCATTGTACAGGATGCTGAAGGGTCCAAGGTCAAGGTACCAGCAGATTTCATGCCTTGTGAGAGTCCACTTCCAGGTTCATAGGTGGCACGCTTCACTCTGCCATCGCATGGCAGCAGTGACAAGGGAGATCTCCAGGGTCTCTATTGTAAGGGCACTAATCACATTCATGAGGGTTTCACGTCATGATCCAATCAGCTACTAAAGGCCTCACCTGAATATACCATCACATGGAGGGTTAGGATTTCCACAAATGAATTGAGAGGGGAGAATAAACATTTACTCCATTAGAACAGTTTATATGCCCACTGTTCTGCTAACTTTTCTCAGCCAGCCAAAAGTGAAGGTAATACTTTTAATCCCTGGTCACCATCACGTCAGCAATTCCCCAATGTTGTTTTCTTTATCAGGCTTTCAAAGGCAGCACAGCATAGGTTAAATGCATGGGTTTTGAGCCATGACTTCAGATAAAAATAGGTTCCTCTTTTTGGGACTTTTATGAGACTTAATTTATAAAAACACATATAAACATTGATGTGTTGCTAGATAAATATTGTGTATAAGTGCGTTAATTTGGAAGCACAAAAGTCTTTGGCTGAGCCACATTACAGTTAATGAAAGTCGGATGAGGATTGACAAAAATAACATGAAGTCTGGGAGCTGGGAAGGGAAGGTATGGTTGTAGAGTAATGAAAGATGAAGCCATTCTCCTCTCAAATTGTTTGAGAGGTCCTGTTTGCAGGTAAACTGTTTATACTGTTATATTTAATTCCCCCAAACAATATAGTTATTAATCTGTGTCTGTTTGCATGACACATAAAGAAACCAGAGACATAAAGCTTTACGAATGTACTCAAGTTCATATGATGATTTAATTCAGGATTTGACAATGAATACAAAGCTAGATGGCCAACCAAGGACCCTCACTAATTGCAGTATGAGGAAAATAAGGGCCCTTCTGCAGAGTTTCCAACTCAAAAGCTTTTAAGAGCCAAGCACTTTCTCTGTGCATAAGGTTATATGTGTGCCTGCATGTGCCTGTGTGTGTGAAATAAAAAATTCGTAGTTGAGGAAAATACATAAAATAGCACAGTAACTCAACAGAGCCATTGACATTTAATATTCTTCCCTCTTCCCTTCCTCTCTCCCTCCCATCCTCTATCTCTTCCTCTCTTCTTTCTTTCCTTATTCCTAAGTTGATTAGATAAAACAGACCATTTCGAACCTCTGCTTTAGAATGTGTTGCAAATATTTTGTAAATATAAAAATCCTACAACTTCCACCACTGTGAATGCACTAAAACACATTCAAAAAATTAAAAATTTGAAGACTTTGTAGCATAAAATTAGAGACTTGTAATCTTTATCCTTCAACTATCATAAATGTGTTTGACTATCATATTAGAGTTGTCATCCTTCAATTATTATTATTTTCTGTTCATAAACATCTTAGCATAATTCCAGTTTATGAACCCATGCAATGGTTTGAATGTGGGGGGGAAAATATCGCTTGGTCAGTATATTCAAGCAAAAAATTGGAAAAATCAAGTATTTCTATTTTAAAATAAGTATCTTATTTAAAATAAATTTCATGTTTTCATTTGATTTATTCTTGATTAGGATTATTAGCATAAAGGTTTCTGAGAAATTGCATATCACTCAATTTCTGGGTCTTTACCTCTCTCATCTTGAAAGGCTTCCATAGGCCAACTTTGCTTATTTAAATGCTTTCCTTATTTTAAGACCCTGTTCACTCAGTGACCTTTCTGAAGTCTCCCTGTCATCCCAAATAAAATGCTTGGAGCAAGAAAAAAGGTAAAGCTGAGAGAAGCCATCAGCTATGCCCATAGTAGCCCTCAGACTTGTACAAATAACACAGATACGTGTTTAAAGAACAAATTACAAAACTGGTCCATCATTAATCTCAGGGTAACACATTTTCAGCCTGCACAAGATACTTAGATGTTTGACTTATGCTTTTGCTGTAAATCTATCCAGCAAATAGTCTAATTTTTGGATTAAAACATGCGATTTGTATATGACTGATACACAGATACGTATATTGTCTTTCTACTGCTTTTTCTTAACCAGATGTTGAACCCTGGAGGAATTATAATGGGAAACTTCACTTTTGAAACTCCCACAAATAAAATAGTACAAAATTCATATATAACCAGTTACAACATGTCTCTTTGAGGGTGGCTCCCTCCCTCAAATCTAAGCTACATGTTAGCCTCATTAAAAAAGGTCAGGCTGCTTCTTCCAGTCAATTTGAACTTTCCCTATTTGTATCCATAAGCAAACAAAACAGCTCCAATCCCTAGGGGGCATCTCCCCAGCATTAGCTACTTTTATGTCATATTGTTGGTATGGTAGTTAGGAACAAACCGCAGTGCCTGAAACAGGTATTTGCATCCCTTTCTACATCAAAGGGCTGAATTTTTCTTTCATGGGACTTAGTGTTTTCCAGAACACAAAAGATCCATGCTTAGCCAAATATTTTATTTTGCATTTATAAACCACTCATTCCAGTTTCTCTGACATCTTCTGAATGTCCAAAGACACTCAAGCACTTCACCAAAGAGATTCCCCCTTACTGTTATCAAGTATTTTAATACCTGATAATTATAGTTCAGAGAAATGCTAGAAAAATATGGGGAAAGCTTCCAGGTGCCACTTAGCTGCTCTGCTTCCTTGCTGCATTCCCTCTCCCTCCCCCTCACTGAAACCTGAGCCAGCCAATTAGAGAAACAGCTTGACAGTCACTCCTAGATGCAGTACAATGTCTGCATCCTACTGCAGCTGTTAGGACGGACAATTCTACTTCAGTCTAGAATTCTACAACAAAGACTCTTGTCTGGTTCCTGGGAGTCAGAGATTTTCCTTGTTCATCTTTGAATCTCAATAAATATGCATTTATCTTGGAGCACTCAGAAGACTTAAATCTGTACAAATAAATAGGAACATGGAAATTGTGACCCTAAGTTAGCCACTAGATGACTCAGCTAGGGTGGACTCTTCAGCTTCCAAGGACAGCTCACATAGCTGCTCTCTCAGAATATACCTTAAATTCCCAATCACAGAGCAGGGGGTGCCCTGGGAACCGTTCAATTTCTCCCGGCCTATGAACAGCAGACTTTTACCTTGGCAGGTTAAATAATCTACAACATTCTTTCCTATGTCTATCCTATCATAAAGTCAGCTCTAGTTTATAGTGGACTCTAGAAAGCATTAGAGCCCAGAACAGGATCCTGAAGCATGTATTTCAGAGATTACTACCCTTTAAACAGCAAATATACAGCATACAGCTTCCTCTGAGTTGCAGTGACCACTTTTGCATTTATAATTATTAAAAGAAGGGAAAACAAGAAATCAAGGGCCATCTCATTTCTCATATAATGTGTTCTCCTTTGTGCCTGACAAACAGATGAGGGCTACATGAAACATTAATCCTGAGGAAACTCAGTCATTAATTTTTAAAAGTGAAATGAGTCCTAAGTGTCAAGGTTTTTATTTTTCTTTAAATTCCGGGGTACATGTGCTGAGCCTGCAGGCTTGTTACATAGGCATACACATGACAAGGTGGTTTGGTGCGTCTATCACCCCGTCACCTACATTAGGTATTTTTCCTAATGCTATCTCTCCCCCATTCCCCTACGCCCTGCTATCCCTCCCTTAGTTCCCTCCCCAACAGGCCCCGGTGAGTGATGTTCCCCTCCCTGTGTCCACCTGTTCCCATTGTCCAACACCTACTTATGAGTGAGAACATGTGGTGTTTGGTTTTCTGTTCCTGTGTCAGTTTGCTGAGAATGATGGTTTCCAGCTTTATCCATGTCCCTGAAAAGGACATGAACCCATCCTTTTTTTATGGTTGCATAGTAATCCATGGTACATGTGTGCCACATATTCTTTATCACTGGGTTTTAAGTAGAGTGAAAACAAAAGCAGTTAAAAGGAAATTATACTGCCCGGCGCTGTGGCTCACATCTGTAATCCTAGCACTTTGGGAGACCGAGGTGGGTGGATCACCTGAGGTCAGGAGTTCAAGACCAGCCTGGCCATCATGGTGAAACCCCATCTTTAAAAAAAAAAAAAAAAAAAAAAAAAAGTAAGTTATACTTACCACCTGCTATTTACTGGACATTTTGTTATGTTTTCTTCACACAGTATTTCATTTTACTTCATAAAACTCAATCTTTTTTTCTCATAAGCATTTGGGACAGATATTTTTAGTCATATTTTACAGATAAAGTTGATAGAAATTAATATGTGTGTTAGTATCTGAGAGAGGTTAAACAACTTACTGAAAGTAGTGAGTAGCAGAGCTGAAATTAAAAACCTGAACTACTATATGCCAGAATTATTTAACAGAGTTAAACTGTGATTTTTGCATTTCTCAGGAAATGTCCCTTGGTGAAAACACTGAAAAGAGACAAATGTCTGAATCTTCTCCTGCAGGAGGTCTCTAGGCTCCCACTGCTCTTTAAAGAATGGTGATGATAATATAAGAAGTATATGTCCAATGAATCTAATGTTCCATAATAAGACACTGTCAATCTTTTGCTCAATCTTTGCTATACTTCAAAACTTTTTGAATCTATAATTTGGATATCTCCCTATCATTTAGTGCATTGTTTCTAAGCTAGATATTAGTGGCAAAATAAATTAAAAATATACCACCCTAAAACTGAATGTCTTCACAGCAAAAGGAGGTGACAAAGATACTCACAATTACCCATAATACAATTACATCTGATATATCAGCAGTACATGAGCAGAGTAAAAACAGATCATAAAGGAAGAAATAACAGCAAATTGAAAACAATCTAAATCAGCAATAATATATTGGTCAGGTTAATTATGATATGTTCACGCAATGGAATAGCACATAGCCATTAAAATCACATTGCAGCAGGGTATTTAATGGGAATATTTTTGATATACATTGTTGAATAGACCAGCAGGCTGTAAAATAAAAGCAATGTGATTTCATTTAAAAAATATATTGGAAGAGAGAGAACACTTCAGCAAATGTTAATAATGGTTATATTAATATATAAAGGTCACCATTACAGCTTTTGCTTTTTGCTTTTTTATGTTTCGTATAGTAAATGTGCTTTTCTTTTGTAATTAGAAAAGCATTCAGTATAGTTATTTAAAACTCAAATAGTGTTAACAAGGACTTAACAACAACCAAACTCAATTTGAAATTCTTTCAAATTGGAGAAAATAAACTTCCTAGCACACTTAAGATTTATTTCCACAGATGGCCTCATGAGCTCCAAATACCTCACTCATAAATTGTCTGGCCTTGAATTTCTACTCAGTGTTCTGGTATCATGCCAGATGTGGCATCTTGCCTTAGTCTAACTCCTCCCCTATAATTTTGAAGGCCTCTCATACTTGGGATACTGAGCTAGAGTCGTTCTCCTGCTAGGTAGCTTTTGAGAGTGAACAGATCATTTTGCTGTGTATTGTCATCCGGTTAGTAGGTGTTTCTGGCTGCTTCTTCGATGCATACAAAATATCTTTCCTACCAGAAATGTGGGACTTACTCTCTCAGCCTTGGTGTAAATATCTGAAAGCATTAAAGAGAAGGAAAAGAGCAAGAACCTTCCAAGGTCTATAACTGGACAGACCCCAGGAAAGAAGCATAAGGAAAATACTCGCTAGGAACAAAGGCAAAATAAGACCTGAAAAGCAATATTTGACCACAGTCTAAAAATGAAAGCTTAGAAACTGCTCAAGGATGTCATGTGCCTTTTTGGTCTTGAATAACTATTAAGAACAAAGCTTTCCATTTAATTATGGCCAAAATGCCCAGGTCTGTTTTTTTTTCAAACTCCAGTGTTCTTATGACTAGCTACATTACTCATGCATCTTGAGCTATGCTACTGGGAAAAGTGGAAGACAGTTTAAATTATTGTTATTTGGAAAGTCAGGATTATTAACAACCAACGAATCTAGGAGGAAAGCCAAAATCTGTGAAGAAGTCTTTCAATGCCTCTGGGCTAGCTCATCTGAATTCAAGAACTAGAGAAAGATTTTTACTTATAAAGTTACCCAGAGGGCCTGGGGAAGGGGTTAGTGTCTTCCAGCAGCTGAGCATAGATCAGTACCTGAGATCATTTGCAACCTGCGCGGCTGTGGTCAGACCCTAATGCAGCCTGGGCTGCAGACACAACGTGGCCAGGGTACCAACAGCAGACTCAGTGAAAAAGGAAACTCTTTCTGGAGAGGCCTCTGAATGATCAGCTGCATACCAACCACTGGGTTTGCGTGCATGTGTGTGTATGTGTGTTTCCCAGGGTGCACTGAAAAATAGTATAATTTATGCATGCTCATATATCACCAGTTTGTTAATTCAACACTAAACCGAAAGATGACAGGAATACAGGCTCTTGCCTCTTTTTTTCCGTTTTCTCTCTAGTTTGTTTGGTAGATGAATGGAGCATACACACCATTTCAGACGTTTACTCAAATATAAGATCCATTGTGATGATCTTTATTACTTTTGTAATACTAAAACATACAGTTGTGCTTAATCATAAGATCCTCTAGGGTGACACTCTGTAAATTAAACTACCAAGAATTTATATTGTAAGCCAAGCTATCTCCTGGGTCTTAATAGTATCTGATCCAGAAATGAAAAAAATGAGTATCAACAGCAGGGCATACAGTACTATACAAGGTGCTTACATCCTTCTAATGAAGGAAAAGAAGATGATGAAATATTCCTGGGAAACTTTTTCATATCCAATAAGGCCTGTGATGAGAAGGAACCATTGAAAACAGTTTTATTACCTGGGTAAATAGTTCTAAACTTATATTTCCTTATTGATATACTCAATACTAGAAACTTAGATTTATTATTAGAGATTTTTAACCCATGATTCATAATTGCAATAATTCAATAATTATTTTTAGTTGTAGCTCTTTATATGAGATTAGACGGCCTGATTCATACTAATGAATAAATAAATGCATTTAGTCGACTTTACTAGAAAAACATATTAATCACATGTTGTATGGCTTTATATGGTAAAACATTAGCTAGTTAGCTGAATACATCTTTAACTTGTCTGTGATATTATACACAATATAAAAAAAAACAAAAAAACCCCAAAACTATCTGGATGACTAAAGAAGAAAATAATGCACATGAACACTATTTTAAAATTCAGGTAACTAACAAAAAAAGGTAGAATACATATGTGTGTGTGATGAAATACTCATCCATTCATGCATTTATTCAAAAATGTTTGTTGAGCACCTGATACAGGGCAGGCACAAGTCTAGGTGGGTAAGATCAGAACAGTGAACAAATAAGTCAAAGCAACTGCCTTTGTAGAGCCTCCCCCGATTATCAGGTTAAGTAATAATTATCCACAGTTGGATTTGCCCAATAAGATTTAGTTTACTGTAAATACAAAGCCACTTTATGTGTGAATTACAGGCCAACAGAAAGAGAATCAGAAGATTTGATTTTTAATATAATCTGTATGTGACCTTGGTCTTGTCATTTAATCTCTAAAAACCCTTCTTCTTTTTAACCTGTTAAATGTGTTCCTTGGTAAGATCAAATGATTTCTAATGTCTATTGAAATTACTAAGTTCTGTAAGTTTGTGTTTCCTGCTTGAAGAAAAATATGTTTGGGTTCATGTTTACAGTGGTTATATGTGGAAAGTTTTCAACCATTTAACGAACACCACACAAAACTCTAATTGCAATCAACAGCAAATGAGACAGGTATTCCAGTACTTAAGTACAGTGATGGGTAGCTCTGGGCAAAGTTCATGAGAAAAATCACCGCAGTGATTACAGGCATTGTAAAGAGTGTCAGAAACAGCAAGTAAATTACAGAGAAAGGGGTCCACAAATCCTTTCCTTAAAATCACTACTCTTATCATGGTATTAACTGGGTAATTTTTCCAGCACAAGGGGCAAATGTATTTTTAAAAAACATAATCAGTTAAATGGCACACAAAGAAAATGCCCTTCTTACAACAGCAAATTTGACCTTATTCTATTAAATAAAACAAGCAAAAACACAAAAATAAATATTCACATTACATATAAGTACACAAGTTATCTGTTTAGAAGATAGTCTTCATTTTTTCAGCTTTTTGAAAATAGAGTTAAGAACAGAATAAAGAAATCATGTCTCATATAGACCTTGGCAAAACTCATTAATATTAAAGATAATATTTATAAGAATAAACTTTGAATTAATCATGTCTGGATTATCTGTTTTTGTTTTTTTTTCCATTAAAGAACAACAGAGCATGGAGTTGAATATAAAATGAACTTTGTTTCTAATTGTTTATGATTTAAATGAACCAGCGTCAGATTAAAGAGTTTTAACTCTTAGTACCATAGAAACTTTGCCTTGGGGTGTCCTGGGCACAGTTTATGATTCCAGAGTCAGTGAGGATCATATTTCCCATAAATTACAACCAGTTGAGGAAACTGCTTCTTTTACACTGTGTCACTGCTTGTATACCCAGAGAGAACCTCTTAATGTGATTACTCTTTGTACTCTTTTACTCAATCCCTTAACTCCTTGTCTTTGTGCTGTGATTCAGGTGTTCAAAGTGCTTTGACATCCATTATGTGGTTTAATCCTCAAACACTTCCTTGAAGTAGATAAGGTAGGCTCAAGCTCTCTGAGCCTCAGTTTCTTTATTTATTATATGGAAATAACAGTAATCTCATCATAAGGTTTTTGTGAAGATTAAATGAGCTAAATATGAGGTAGAAGATGATAGTTACATTTCTTGGTTATTTACTATGTGCTAAAAAGTATTTTAATTGTGCTACACTGTTAACTTGTTTAATCCTTCATTGTGACCCTAAAAAACAGGTCCTATTATTTTCCTATTTTATAGTGGAGAAAACTGAGTCACAGAAAGGCAGAAAAAATACCCAACGTTACCAAAAAAGTGATCTAGTTAGGTAATGAGAGAAGACACCTAGAGTTATATTAACACTTAGAATAATATCACTTCCCTCCCTTAATAAACACATTTTCACACCAACTCATGGTTTCTATAAGACTCCAATGTAGTCATTTTAAACCCTTAATGGAAATAAGGGTAACAAAACTTATTCAACATAAATTCTATCCATTCTAAACAAGTGACTTGGATCCTGTACTTAAAGAAATATAAACAAGTAACGTAATCTTAATTTATCAAGATCCTATATCATAATCATGAGTATCCTTTGCCCAATTTAAAAGAAATTAGAATATGGCCAGAAAAAGTCAGGTAAGGGGACTAAATAAATAAGAAGTATTCTAAGTATTTTTAAATGCTTTTTGGAGCTCATGGATTTGGAAGGGGTTAGAAAAAGAGAGCTGACATTTGGGAACCTTTTTTTAAAAAAGATCTTTTTTTAAAAAAAAAAACCTATGAAGCAAGAAATATCAAGTATCTTTTAAAAGGTATCATTTGTCAAAAGCCTTATGCTTGAGGAGATGTAATTCCTTATTGGATTATATTTAAAATATTTTTCCTAAAGCAAACTTGCTACTTATGAAGTCAGGTGTTAAACAATTTATATTTTATTCTAAGCAAAATTCTGATTACAACATATAAGCTTTGTGTAGACAGAGTCAATGTGTTGATTCTAAAATATCAATGCCTGGGCCATAATTAGTATTCAGTAAATGCTTCAATTATGAAATACGGAGGCAAGCTCCTGCTATTCTATCAGCAGGAATAATATGCATAATCACACACACACACATACCTACACATCCTTCCTTATGGCTAAAAACAAAATTTAACTTGTTTTTCTTGTTCCAAAAACTATAAAAATATAGATCATGATGATTCCCAAAATTTGATCACTCTTTATTTTTTAAAAATACATCTTAAAAACACTTAACACCTACATAGTGATTTTGAAGTATAGGGTATAAATATTGATTAACATAATGAGAAAATTAAAGCATTTTATAAAGTGCTCTAAGGAGGAATCTACTAAGAAGATTTATATTTTTAATAAATCTATTACCAAGGCAATATACAAGAAGAAGATCTTGGCTCCACTGTCAGACTGAATAAAGCTATCATTACACAAATCAGGAGAGGAGACAGGGGTGTTGAATAGAGAAAGGTGGGTAGGTGAGGGGAAAGAATATTGAGTTGGGCTGAAATCCTCATTCTGTGTACAAATCCCTGAATTATTGTCAGTGTTATTGTTAAGCCACAGGGTATCTCTTTACAAATTAGAAAAAGGTTACACTTTATCAAGACTCATTATTTCTATCTGCTAGAAAATTGTCACAAGTTATTATGTTGGAAACAGATTTTGTACCATTATTTAATTCCCTTAAACTTAGAACAAGCATACATATCAATGATACCCATGATGCAAATAGTATACTGTTAGATGTAGTGAAATTGTGCTCTGTATAAACAATCATGCATGCCTGATTGTCATGTCTGAGACAGAGACGTCTTCATCTTATTATAGACATATACACGACTCACAATGTCCTTTTGCTACTAAAAAAGAGCCTGAAACTTTTGCCTACATGTTTTCGGCAAACTGAATCCCAGTCTTCTCAGAATTTCTGCTTATTCTAATAAGTTAACCTATAATAAAGTAACAAGCTGCTTTACTTATAAGATAGTCTAATTCTCAGTGGCTCATGCCTGTAATCCCAGCACTGTGGGAGGCTGAGGCCGGTGGATCACAAGGTCAGGAATTTGAGACCAGCTTGGCCAGCATAGTGAAACCCTACCTCTACTAAAAATACAAAAAGTTAGCTGGGTGTAGTGGTGGGTGCCTGTAATCCCAGCTACTTGGGAGGCTGAGGCAGGAGAATCGCTTGAACTTGGGAGGTGGAGGTTGCAGTGAGCTGAGATCACACCACTGCACTCCAGCCAGTTGACAGTGTGAGAATCTATCTAAAAAAAAAAAGATAGTCTACTTCTAAGAATGACAAAATTTTAAGACTGGCTTTCTGAGTTTGAACTGCACACAAAGTATTCAATTGCAGAAAACTATCAACAATGTGTATGTAAATAAATTTATGGCTTCCGTCTTTTCTTGAAATAATGTTTTGATGATAAGTGTAACTTAATATGTCAATATGTTTTTGGTTTGAGTATAATTTCCTGTTTTTGATGTCCCTTTGGATACATGTTAGTTCTTAGAAAGGTTGGGTATCACCTAGTGTCTGAAAGGTTAAGACAAGGCCTGCCTGTTAAATATAGTGACAAACCAAAACCTCAGCTGAGCACCGGCATCACTGCTCCAGAGGGCAACACTGATTACCCACTGTAGTTCTGAATCCAATAATACAACTTCTATCTATCAACTAAAGAAGCAGTATTTTATGAAAATGAGGACTTGTATGTTTTAGAAAAGTCATATCAAGATTACAGTAGAGCTAGTGTATTTACTGAATTCTCCTTTTCTCTGACCCAAAGAGTCTTGAGTGCAAGGTTTATGACAGTTTGTTTAACACACTGCTGGAAGTAATTGTTATCCATCATTTTTAGAAAGGTCTAATATGTTACTTTGAAACCTTTTTTCCCTACATCAGTAGAATAATATATTCTTTTACTACTAGTCATATATTATATTTCCATACTGAATAGAGCATTATGCTCCCTCTAAAATAAAATGATTTCCAACTTGATTTCCCCTCAATTTTAAATTGCATTCTTGTATTCTATTTCTTTTAATTTCTAATAATTATATTTTTATTGACATGATGTCTGTTTTGATTATAAATTCGCTAAGAACTGGATGATCTCTAGAATTTAATTCTTATCCAGAAATTAAGCTGAATACCTAAGGTTTATTTAGGGATTTTTATTGTGTCCCTCAATATGGTATAGACTTTACAAAGTTTTTCACATTTGATCCACAAAACATTTGAGTTTGGGTAAAATAATTATGTCCATTTTGCAGATGAGAAGTTAACATATGGATATTAAGTTGTGCAATTTCTTAAAAGATGAGGGAAGTGTCACAATGTGTAGAGCTAGGATGTGAACCCAGGAAGCTTAACTTCAAACCTGGAGTCTTAACCACAACGCAAGACTATGCTAAAGGACTTCAACAGGGGCGCTTTTATGCACGGTCTTCTGAGGGAAGGTGATATGGCAATTCCAAATGATACGAAATTAATGAATCAATGTTTTCCAGCTGTCCTCAATGATTTGCTCCACCTGTCTGCAGGCCTTTCTTTTATCCATCAGCACTCCTCACCCTCTCAACACAAAGAGCAGCCTCTCTAGGGGACTGTGTAGAGCTGCTATCTGACACCCAAAATTCACACCTTGCTTTTTTGCATTCTCCCTGACATCTCTATTCATCAGCCCGTCTGTCTGCTTCAGACTCACAATTCTCTTCAGGTTTGGTTTTGAAAGTGAGGCTCAACATTTCTGTTATTCTGAGGCTGTGGATCCCTCACACTCACAGGATGCCTCCTTTGCATGACAGAGATGCCTGAGTTCATTATCCAGAGGCTGCTTCTGAGTGAGAGAGATTTCATGCTTTCTAAAGACCTTCCTGACTAAAGTAGTTCTTCTCTTTACCTTTGTCATCTCGCAGCCACTCTCTAAGACAGATGAGGCACCCAGCATGTTCTATTTCCACAGCATTTACATATTATTAATAGAAGCAGACCAGTATCTAAAGGATGGCATTGAAGAAGAGTTTCTTTCACATTGTAGCACAGCACCCTACAGGAAGATGATCTTGCCAGTGTTCTCTTGAAACAAGTTTCCTTTTCTCAACTCAGAGAAATGCTTTTTATGTATCATTTGTAAAAGATTCTTATGGTCTACTATTTTTTAAAATTTCCTATTGTCAGTCTGACTGGCACTGTGAAATGACACCAATATTGTTGGATTCGACAAAGAGTCATTATAGTCACAATAAAATATCTTGTCTCTAGAAACTATTTATTCAAGTATAAAAAGGAATCAAGCATAACTTTAATGAGATTTCTCAGACTGCTTGTCTTTGCCTGAAAGAAATGTGTTCCCTCTGTCCAGTCAATCAGAGGATCAGAGTTCTTTCCAGCTTTCTCTCATTATCTGCCTGTTGACCAGTGCAGCCTTCAACAAGATAACCAAAGGCTCCCTACATCTCTGATGCTATGTAATTTATTGTGATGTAATGTATAGGTCTATAATTATTTCTGTAGCTTTGAGTCGACTTTGACTACAAAATCTTCCCTTATCTTTCTTACTGTGATTGCATTTACTCTGAGACTTTTAGTTTTATCCTGGACTGTAACTCAGAAAAATTACTAATTCCAATCTTCTTTAAACCTCTGATGTTGATTCCTAGCTTTATTTTTCCAATCCATGATGTACCCTTGCACAGGGAATAGAAATTTTTAAGAAACAGCAATGAGATTAAAGTTTGGCTATTACTTTCACATAATACATATTTTTCTTCTCCTATAAAAACAAACGTATATAAACTCTAATAAAAATGACAAGAAATAGAAATAAAACATAGGGATCAAAGTGGAATGACTTCTAAAAATATCCAGAGTTATTGATTTACTATAAAAACTAAATAGAAAGTTCTCAAGTCAGAAATAAGTTTATTCTGTTTATTCTTTTGTAAGTTAACTGTTTGGAATTTTCTTTTTAGATGGAGTTTCGCTCTTGTTACCCAGGCTGGAGTGCAATGGCGTGATCTTGGCTCACCGCAACCTCAGCCTCCTGGGTTCAGGCAATTCTCCTGCCTCAGCCTCCTGAGTAGCTGGGATTACAGGCATGCGCCACCATGCCCAGCTAATTTTTTTTGTTTGTATTTTTAGTAGAGATGGGGTTTCACCATGTTGACCAGGATGGTCTCAATCTCTTGACCTTGTGATCCACCCGCCTCAGCCTCCCAAAGTGCTGGGATTACAGGCGTGAGCCACTGCACCTGGCCCAAATGTTTGGAATTTTAAAGGCACTTATATTCACTACCACATTCAAGGAAACATCTTGGTAAGTAGAGATTTTTAAATCAGAGTCAGAAAAAAAATGTTATCAGGGAGATAGAGATATAAAGTGAGGAATGGAGAGGCTGAGTTACCTAATTGAGACCTTGGCAAGACCAAAAGCACCAATGATCTAGAATGGTGGCTGGTCATTCTCAAGGTATATTTAAGGGACAATGTGCATTAGCATCACCATAAATGTTTATCAGAACTGTACACCCCAGAACTCACCACTGATCTATTGTGTCAGACTGAGAGGAAAACCCAGAAATCTGCATTTCAAAGATACTTCCCAGGTGACTGTGCAACCAAATTAGAGGATTTTTCATAGCTATCAATTTATACATGCGCGGTGGCTCAAGCCTGTAATCCCAGCACTTTGGGAGGCTGAGGCGGGTGAATCACGAGGTCAAGATATCGAGACCATACTGGTCAACATGGTGAAACCCCGTTTCTTCTAAAAACACAAAAAAATTAGCTGGGCATGGTGGTGCGTGCCTGTAATCCCAGCTACTCAGGAGGCTGAGGCAGGAGAATTGCCTGAACCCAGGAGGCGGAGGTTGCGGTGAGCCGAGATCGTGCCATTGCACTCCAGCCTGGGTAACAAGAGCGAAACTCGGTCTCAAAAAAGAAAAAAAGGAAGTGAAAGTAAAGATGCAAACCAGTTTGCACATTAAAAATTCTTCTTATGCAGTTGCATGATTTGTATCAGGCATGCCTTGTTTTCTTTTGTCCATTCAGATGATGGGCCTAGTTCTTCATTTTATTTCTTGCCTATATGTTGTTACTGTCAGAGAAAAGGCAAATTTAAGTCTTATTTGAAATGTCTGCCTTCCTCTGGGTCATAAAATTTACGTGTGACCTTTAAGTACTTCAAAGATTCTTAAAAATATGTCAGTATCACACACATATGTATGTGATCAACGAGCTTATATATATCACCTTTCAGGCAGGATGTAAAACCACATGTACTTTCTTAATGTAAAATGAAATACATAGGTAAATATTTTAAAATATAATTCATTTCCCATATGTTTACATGCATGTATCTATAGACATTAAAAAAATGTGTATTTTTCTTCCCAGAAGAAAGAAAACAAAGTAAAAGGAAAAGAAGTAGTCAATTGAATTAAAGGAGAGAAAATAAATTTCTGGGAATATACTGTTCTCAACTCAAAGTTCTGAGCCATAATTACTATTAGAATAAAAAATACTTCAGGCCAGATCTGAAGTCAGTGATCAGCTGCTACGAGGAGCAGTAGTTATCAACATCGTGAGAATAACAGCAGTAACAAAGCAATGTGATCTGTATTTTTTACTGAATGAAGCATCAGATATTTAAATCATGTTTTCTTCCTATAATTTTGAAAGAAAATTAAAGTTATTAAAAATAAACAAATAGTACTTGTTTTGAACTACAGAAAATTATGTATTACAGTATTGTTCTATATGTCTTATGGAAGGAAAGAACTCCTAGTTTTAATGCAAAATAGAGCAAAACTGATTTGACCCCAATTTTTCTTTAAACCTATACCTCAAAAAAGTACTTTAAAACTGAAGTAAAGACTATCTCTGTCAATGCAACACATATTTTTGTAGACATTTTTCCTTGTTGTCCATCCTTTCACGTACTATATCCCTTTCACGTCTGCTTTTATATCTATAGCATCCGGCTCGCTTATGATCCATGATATCTCCAAATTAAACTAAGAAATAGAGGCAGCAAAGCTGAATGTAAAAAACAGAAAGTTTGATCTCAGTAGACTTTTTTCCAGTACACTGCGTTCTGTTTTCTGATTCACACTCAGTGATTTGTGTATTGTAACAACTAGCTCAGAATCCAGTGTGGCCGGTACTCTCAAAAACAGACACTATTCCTAACCAAAAATATGGCAAGCTACCCCAAGAACAGCAAGATTAATGTAACTGTCCCGTCACTCACCTACTGAAATATCCAATGAGGGAAAAGCTTCCATTAAATATACTATGAATAAGCATTTAACATTTGGAGCTTTAAATGATACAGCAGAGAAGCATTTGTGTATTTTTATTGTTGATTCAATCAGCAGTTTGTAAGGTTGCCAGGCAATGGATCAGTACACTTATAGAAAAATCAGATTTAATTAGACTAATTCATTGATAAAAACAAACCAAACCAAGACAAGTAAAAATTGGGAAACAATTTATTTTTATTGCTCACATCACTGGCTGAGCCAAAATTTTGTTTAATTTATTGGTGTTTCTTTTATTTTATGACAAATTAGAGAAAAAAAAAAAAATCTTCCTAACGATTTCTGCATTTGAGATGAGAAATGAGCATTAAGTGATGAATGCCCAATAGTGACCAATAAATCATTTAGCTATCTCTGGAGACATTTCTGTTTTCTTGTAATGTTTTGTTCCTTTGGATACATAATACAATTGCACTTAATAATGAAAAAGTACACATAACCATGATTTATTATTTTTATTGGGATACCAAAAGCAATTGTTATATAAGGACACCAATGTGGATGGAGAATTGGCATGATCTTCTAAATTTGCTGATTTTGGAGAAGATTTATATTTGATTATACAGTCTTGATAATGAACAACCATTGAAAATGAGGTTAAAGGCAGTCAATTTTCCATATATTTACTCAATGGTATATAATGGTTTATAAAGATATTTCTAAGAATGGAAATTGAATTTAACTAGCAAAGATTTTAATTTTAACCTACAAGTAAAATATATTTTTTAAATGCTCTAACTACCTAAGAACTCTATTTTTTCATGTTTGTATATTTGCATATATGTGTGTGCGAGGTATAGTTCTGAGATGTTTGTTTTGTAGTTCATTTGCCTTAACTATTAAAAGTTACTCTTGGTCAGGCATGGTGGCTCACATTTGTAATCCCAGCACTGTGGGAGGCCAAGGTGGGTTGATCACGAGGTCAAGAGTTCAAGACCAGCCTGACTAACACAGTAAAACCCCGTCTCTACTAAAAATACAAAAATTAGCCTAGAGTGATGGTGCACACCTGTAATCCCAGCTACTCAGGAGGCTCAGACAGGAGGATCACTTGAACCTGGGAGGCAGAGGTTGCAATGAGTCGAGATTGTGCCACTGCACTTCAGCCTGGGCGACAGAGCAAGACTCTAAGACTCCGTGTCAAAAAAGAAAAAAAAAGGTATTCTTAAATTACTTGAAGCCAGTGGTATTAAACCAGGGGTGATTTTGCCTCTCAATGGACATTTGGCAACATCTAAAGGCAATTTTGGTTGTTACAACTAAGGGAGTGCCATTGGCATCTAGAGAGTAGAAGCCAAAAATGCTACTAACCATCCTATAGGACATAGAACAGGCACCTATGTCAAAGAATTATGAGGCCCCAAATGTCTACCATGGCAATCTTCAGAAACCCTGTTTTCTTTTAAACTTTTTAATTTGACCTTATTTTCAAGTAAATTTCTTAGTTCAGAGGAAGCACTCGTTTAATGTAGCAACAGAACGTTGCATGCTGGTAGTGCCACTCTTGCCCAGTGCTACTGGATGAGTAATGCATTTAGACTAGTTAATATGAAACAAGGCATGCCCTTGTTTTAATGAAAACAAATGTAATTAATTTGTTTTAAAAAACAAATTTTCCAAAAACAAATTTTTAATTTAATTTAAAAAAGGCAGGCCTTTGTTTCATTCAGGATTCATATTAACTAGTTTAAATGCATTACCCATCCAGTAGCACTGGGCTTCTGAACATGAATCTTCAATAGCCCTCAGTGTTGTATTGCTTTCTTTATCTATCTGTGACAATAAACATCATTACTTTCTGTTTTTGTTAAGTGTGAAGATAGAATTCTAATGAACCATCAGATATCATAAAAAGGAAGTGAGAACAAGCACCTGGCTCAAAGGTCGGCTGCCTGCTCATATAAGGTCCTAAATTCACTCTGGCAGTCTATATAAAATAAATGAGCTGTAGAAAAATGCTTTTTATGGCAGTGTACCTAAGACTTAAAATGTTTCTCACCAGGAAAAACAAAATAAACCAAACATACACACATAACGCCCAAAACAACCACACTCTCTTTCTACTCTGTTGCCTAAAATGGCAGGCACATTTCAAAGTATGCAGAGCTTACGTTTCACTGCTAAATTATTGCAAATAAATAAATCCAGAGAACAGAAAATGAAATATGCAGGACTTCAACATATCCAAATGTCAATGCATAACAACTAGTTGAAAGACCAACCTTTTAATATGTATCAAGACCAATTCTTGGGCTATAATATGCCAATGCAAATAAAGCAAAATCAACTTAATGTGAAGAATTTGTTGAAGGTACTCTATCCTTTTAACTGTCTCCACTTGGCTGTTAGAGTGAAATGGTGTTAGACTTTTCTCATTAACTTTTAAAAGCTTAGAGAAAAGGCAGAATTTTACACTTCTCAGAGTTAATAGGCCTTTTGTTTATTGCCATTCTTAAGTAAAAATTCACAAGTAGAAAGATGCCAAAACATATTTCCCTCTCTGGATACCTTTATAATTTTTAAAACAGTTCACCAAATCAATATTTACAGATTTTAGATTTTAATTTATTTATACTTTTTAAATGCTAAAAATTATTTTTGTAAGGTTGCTGAGGTTGGTTGGCCTTGAACTCTTGGCCTCGCCTTCGCAAGCGCCACGACATCCGGCTGGAGCCACTTTGGGCCCCTAAAAATTATTTTTATAATGCACTTAACGGCTTACAAAGATTAACACAACTAGCAAAGACAAAAAAATCTAAAAATGTAATGAAATGTATTTTCATTACATGCAAGAATATGAGAAAATAAGAAAAATTAGATGGAGACAGAAAGAGGGACACACAATTTACAGTGCTGGAGACTCACTTGTAGAAGCCACTGGAAATTTTGGAAATGTCAAATTATATCTCAATAAATGACTACAAAATATGATCTCAGAATATATCATATCTCATATCCTAAGATACCACAGTCCCTCATTTTGGTAAACCATTGCTTGTCTTTTCTTTTCCCTGTCTTGTCTTTAAAAATATATATATCCTATTATAATTCAATAACTCTCTTTATCTTAGCCATACTATATCCCTTAGTTAGTCCCATACCCAAATGACTAACAAATACACAGCACAAATCTCTTTTCTTAGGTGTACACCCACATATCCATCTACCTATTTGACATCTTCTGTTATATGACTGTAAGATATTTCTGTTGTTATTGATAGCTCCCTCTGCTTCATTCTGTAACCTTCATTCATCTGTTGTACTGCCAGCTTTCCAGTTTCACTACCTTCATTGAAGACACTGTGATAGGAACAACTCCAATAGCTTTTTAATGGGCTCTCAGACATTTACTCCAAACCCCACTAATCTGTGAAAGCAAATCTGGTCTTATTAGCTCTTCATAAAATCTTAAAAAAATTCCCCGTTGCAATTTTAAAATAACAAACTCTTTAATATGGCCAAAAAGACTTGTTCTTAAAACAAAATACCATTTCAATCACATTTCAAACGCCCTGCTTCCTGTATTTCAGCTACTATGGACCTTCATTTGCATTCTCCCAGCTCTCTTCAACCACAGAATCACTGAACAAGCTATTTTTCCTCTATCACATTGAACACACTGAACATCTTTTTTTTATTATTATTTTTATTGCATTTTAGGTTTTGGGGTACATGTGCAGAACATGCAAGATAGTTGCATAGGTACACACATGGCAGTGTGATTTGCTGTCTTCCTCCCCTTCATCCACACATCAGGCATTTCTCCCCATGCTATCTCTCCCCAACTCCCCCACCCCGCTGTCCCTCCCCTATTCCCCCCAACAGACCCCAGTGTGTAGTGTTCCCCTCCCTGTGTCCATGTGTTCTCATTGTTCATCACCTGCCTATGAGTGAGAACATGCAGTATTTCATTTTCTGTTCTTGTGTGAGTTTGCTGAGAATGATGTTCTCCAGATTCATCCGTGTCCCTACAAAGGACATGAACTCAACGTTTTTAATGGCTGCATAATATTCCACGGTGTATATGTACCACATTTTCCCAGTCCAGTCTATCATCGATGGGCATTTGGGTTGGTTCCAGGTCTTTGCTATTGTAAACAGTGCTGCAATGAACATTCGTGTGCATGTGTCCTTATAGTAGAACGATTTATAGTCCTTTGGATATATACCCAGTAATGGGATTGCTGGGTCAAATGGAATTTCTGTTTCTAGGTCCTTGAGAAATAGCCACACTGTCTTCCACAACGGTTGAACTAGTTTACACTCCCACCAGCAGTGTAAAACTGTTCCTATTTCTCCATATCCTCTCCAGCATCTGCTGTCTCCAGATTTTTAAATGATCGCCATTCTAACTGGCATGAGATGGTATCTCAATGTGGTTTTGATTTGCATCTCTCTAATGACCAGTGATGATGAGCATTTTTTCATGTGTTTGTTGGCCTCATGTATGTCTTCTTTTGTAAAGTGTCTGTTCATATCCTTTGTCCATTTTTGAATGTTTTTTTTTTTTTTCTTGTAAATCTGTTTATTTGTAGAATCTGGATATCAGCCCTTTGTCAGATGGGTAAACTGCAGAAATTTTTTCCCATTCTGTTGGTTGCCGATTCACTCTAATGACTGTTTCTTTTGCCATGCAGAAGCTGTGGAGTTTGATTAGGTCCCATTTGTCTATTTTGGCTTTTTTTGCCAATGCTTTTGGTGTTTTGGTCATGACGTCCTTCCCTACTCCTATGTCCTGTTTGTTTTTGCCTAGATTTTCTTCCTGGGTTTTTATGGTGCCAGGTCTTATGTTTAAGTCTTTAATCCATCTGGAGTTAATTTTAGTGTAAGGTGTTAGGAAGGGGTCCAGTTTCTGCTTTCTGCACATGGTTAGCCAGTTTTCCCAACACCATTTATTAAACAGGGAATCCTTTCCCCATTGCTTGTTTTTGTCAGGTTTATCCAAGATTATATGGTTGTAGATATGTTGTGTTTCCTCTGATGCCTCTGTTCTGTTCCATTGGTCTATATCTCTTTTTTGGTACCAGTATCATGCTGTTTTGATTACTGTAGCCTTGTAGTATAGTTTGAAGTCTGGTAGCGTCATGCCTCCTGCCCTGTTCTTTTTGTTTAGAATTGACTTGGCTATGCGGGCTCTCTTTTGGTTCCATATGAAGTTTAAGGTGGTTTTTTCCAGTTCTGTGAAGAAGGTCATTGGTAGCTTGATGGGGATAGCATTGAATCTGTAAATTACTTTGGGCAGTATGGCCGTTTTCATGATATTGACTCTTCCTAACCATGAACATGGAATGTTTCTCCATCTGTTTGTGTCCTCTCTTATTTCATTGAGCAGTAGTTTGTAGTTCTCCTTGAAGAGGTCCTTTATGTTTCTTGTTAGTTGTATTCCTAGGTATTTTATTCTCTTTGTAGCAATTGTGAATGGCAATTCGTTCTTCATTTGGCTCTCTTTAAGTCTGCTACTGGTATATGGAAATGCTTGTGATTTTTGTATCCTGAGATTTTGCTGAAGTTGCTTATCAGTTTCAGGAATTTTTGGGCTGAGATAATGAGGTCTTCTAGATATACTGTCATGTCGTCTGCAAATAGAACATCTTTTATTCCTTTACATTCAAAATCTTGTCTCCTGGTTCACCCCATTCATCTTTCTGATTTTATCACAAGTGCAATTTCTTTAGAAAAGTGTTCTCAGACCTTTTTACTAGGCCCAACCTGCCTAAAGGAGTCTCATAGAGCTCCATGGTCCTCCATTTTCTTCCTGACATGCATGCAAATTTACATTTGTTTGTGGAATTCCCTAGTGAGTGTCTTTATCCTTCACAAGGATACTGATACAACTTGGCTGTGTCCCCACTCAAATCTTATCTTGAATTGTAGCTCTCATAATTCCCATCTGTTATAGGAGGGACCTGGTGAGTGACAATTGAATCATGGGGGCAGTTTCCACCATGAAAACCACTTCTCTTGGTAGTGAATAAGTCTCACAAGATCTGACGGTTTTATAAGGGTAGCAACCCCTTTCGCTTGGTTTTCATTCTCTCTTGTCTGCCACCATGTAAGACATGCCTTTCACCTTCTGCCATTATTGTGATGCCTCCCAGCCATGTGGAACTGTGAGTTCATTAAACTTCTTTTTCTTTATAAATTACCCAGTCTCTGGTATGCCTTTATCAGCAGCATGAAAATTAATCAACACAGATATCAAAGAGGGCACAAACCATGCCCTAATTTTTGCTCATTACTAGACCCTTAAGTCTAACATCAGTTATTGGCACTTAATGCCTGTCCAACAAATACTTGTCAAATGTATAGATGGATATTATAGTGGTATCTTGAATTAAGAATAATAAAAGTCAGCCAGGTGCAGTGGCTCATGCCTGTAATACCAGCCCTTTGGGAGGCCAAGGTGGGTGAATCACCTGAGGTCAGGAATTTGAGACCAGCCTGGCCAACATGATGATACCATATCTCTACTAAAAATATAAAAAAATAGCTGGGTGTGGTGGCAGGAACCAGTAATCCCAGCCACTCAAGAGGCTGAGGCAGGACAATTACTTGAACCAGGGAGGCAGAGGTGGCAGTGAGCTAAGATCATGCCACTGCACTCCAGCCTGGACAACAAGCGCAAAACTCCATCTCAAAAAAAAAAAAAAAAAAAAAAAAAGAGATAAAAGTCAACTATTTGAGATGATGGTACTAATTTCTGAACCATTGTTACATTGTGTGGAAAGACACATAATGGCAGAAAATGCCAGGGTTTGAAAATTATTAGGGTAACATAATGCCCCAAAGCCAATAACAAATTATTACATATGGAAATCTTTTAACACTGTTTATACACACTGTTTTGTTACTCTGGATACTCTGTGGGACAGAGGGTATTATTCTTATTTTATCAAGAGAAAACTGAGCTTAGAAAAAGTTAAGCAATCATTAGAGCGAACCAACAATCAATAGAATTGGAAAAATTTTTGCAATCTACCCATCTAACAAAGGGCTAATATCCAGAATCTACAAAGAACTAAAACAGATTTACAAGAAAAAAAAAAAAAAAACAAACCCATCCAAAAGTGGGTGAAGGATATGAACAGACACTTTTCAAAAGAAGAGATATATGAAGCCAACAAACATATGAAAAAATGTTCATCATCACTAGTTATTAGAGAATTGCAAATCAAAACCACATTGAGATACCATCAAATGCCAGTTAGAATGGCGATCATTAAAAAGTCTGGAGACAACAGATGCTGGAGAGGTTATGGAGAAATGGGAACACTTTTACACTGTTGGTGGGAGTATTAGTTCAACCATTATAGAAGACCGTGTGGTGATTCCTCAAGGATCTAGAAATAGAAATTCCATTTGATCCAGCAATCCCATTACTGGATATATACCCAAAGGACTATAAAGTGCTGTATTATAAAGACACATGCACAAGCACGTTCATCGTGGCACTGTTTACAATAGCAAGGACCTGGAACTAACCCAAATGCCCATCAGTGATAGACTGGACAAAGAAAATGTGGCACATATCCACCATGTAATACTATGTAGCCATAAGAAATGATGAGTTTGTGTCCTTTGTAAAGTCATGGATGGATCTGGAAACCATCATTCTCAGCAAACTGACACAAGAACAGAAAATCAAACACCACATGTTCTCACTCATAAGCAGGTGTTGAACAATGAGAGCACATGGCCACAGGGAGGGGAGCATCACACACTGAGGTCTGTTGGGGTGGGGGTTAGGGGAGGGACAGTGAGAGGGAGGGTAGAGAGAGATAATGTGGGAGAAATGTCAGGTATAGGTGATGGGGTGATGGAGGCAGCAAAACACCTTGCCATGAATGTACCTATGCAATAATCTTGCATGATCTGCACCTGCACCCCAGAATCTAAAGTAAAATTACAAAAAAAAAAAAGTCAAGTAACTTTCTCTAAGTCTTTTAAAATGTAAATGATAGAGTTCGGATTTGAACCCAGGTTGTAGTAATTTCAAAGTCCATGATCTTAACCTCTATGCTACATAGCATTAGTAATGTCTAAATTTAGGTGACTGTTTGGAAGAGAAGGTCATGAATGCTTTTTCTTAATGTTAATAATCTTCATTCATTTAATAATTTTGGATGATTGCCCTCTATAACAGAGACTTGTTCTACATTTCATCTAAATATACAAGAGTAAAACTTTGCAATTTTTAAAATCGCAGTATTAACTACACAATGGGGTCACTTAGGGAAAGTCATTTATGAATATGACCAAAAATTTCATTCTAAAAACACCCACTGCCAGTAGCCCAAAAACATTTAAGTCTTTCTCTTAAAAAAGATCTTTCTTCTTCTTTTTTTAATCAATGGCACAACATTTTTGTCAGAAAACACTAAGGAATATCAACTAATCAAAGACACCTGTACCTGTAGCTGGGCAGACAAAAGGTTTATCAAGGAAGGTTTATGGAAAGCAAATGGTCTCCAAATATACAAATCCAAAAAAGAAAGGACAAGGCCCGGTGAAGCCTATCTGCAGACAGCACAGAGTAACTGAGTAATCACAGAGTAATCATTAAAGGTTTCATTAACTGTGTTTTCCATCATGTTAACCTGAAGAAAAATAAATAAATTTTGCTTAATTCAGTGAAATTGCTGGTTTTAAGAAGAACCTATTGGGGACCAATATTTTATAATTCAATATTGGTGATGCACTGTGCAAATTCCCATTAATGGCACAGCATCATCAAACTGCATAAATGTTCCACTGGCCATAACTTATTTGCTACTGACCTCCACAGATTGTTGGAAGTAGCAGTTGTGTATATATTCCAAATTTAAAAAGCAATTTTTTATTTCCCGTGACAGCTCTGTGACTGCCTTTAAACAGTACAGACCCATTTAATAGCTAATTTATTCAGAAATGAAATAATGTCACACAAAAAGCTCTTCTTTCCTTTTTCAGTAACAGTATGGAATCCGGATTTCTAAGCAATAGCAGAAGAATACTTAAGCCTCTCAGACATTACAGTAAGCAGAGAATGCATGAATTCTTTTGTGGAAATGGTAGATAACAGTAGCTTTTCTGAAATCTCACTCAATTTTTTAATTGGCAATCCAATGAAACCTTTAAATGTGGGGAGTGGGAGGAGGAAATATTTCAATAATCACATACTAAAAATAACTTGCTGAAGAAAGGCCCGAGGCTCTCAGGTATACTAAGGACAAACAAGCAACTTTATCCTGTACCAGGGAAGACAAAAGCCTCACAGTCACA
Source organism: Saguinus oedipus (assembly GCA_031835075.1). Classification (NCBI taxonomy): domain Eukaryota; kingdom Metazoa; phylum Chordata; class Mammalia; order Primates; family Cebidae; genus Saguinus; species Saguinus oedipus. Next base: position 41,659,073 of record CM063183.1, read on the forward strand.
GTGTTAAAAGGCAAGCAGGTCTCCAGAGGTTAAAGGCTAGCATCCTGATGGCATAATTAGGCAACTGGATACAAAGCCAGAAGAGTTCTGGAGGGACAATTAGAATTGTCACCAGATCTTTCCTGGATAAGTCTCTAAATGTTTCTAAGCCTTAGTTTTCTTGTCTTTAGAAGACTGGATTTGGCTCATGGCTCTCGTAGGCCTAGTCTAGGAAAGCACCAAAGCTTCTAAACTCTCAGAAGGAATTTTACCTACCAAGAAAGATAAAACTGGACTCCATATTTGTGAGTTCTAATTCACAGAAAATGTTGATAATTTTTATATCATTGTATGTCATAAATCTGTGATGTCAAAAATTCTTACAAATCCTTATGATTATGGATTTTCTGATAGCACAGTAGAAATTCACTGAGGTCATTAGGTTCATTGAAGATATTTCATTAATGAGAGTTACTTTTTGATTAAAAGGTGTATATTAATATTGTTTTCAAGATACCTCCATTATGCAATGTGACTGAAAACACAAAATACTAGTCACAAAGTGAAATGTAACTCCATTTCTTTAAAATACTTCCACACCCATCCATTTAAAAATATTTGGATAAACCACATAAAATGTCTATTATGCATCTATATTTTACCTAAGCAAACCTGCCATTTTATACCTTTTAAACTGAATGAATTTGTTTGTATGTGTGTATAACATGAATTAAAATGCTAAATAATTCCAACAATCAACATGACATCCTGCATTATCAGAACTTTTCTAAATAAAACAAGCTTTTATGGGCTACTAACTCCATTTCATTGGTCTTTCTCTATTCCATAATGACAAACTTTAAATAAATATTTACTTACTTATGTTATCATTTTCCTAAATGCACATCGCAAGAGGGGAATTTTAACATTGTTTTCAGTATTTTACAGGAAGTATCACAAATTATGTAAGTATCTTGTCCAATGGGACATAATATAAAGATTGGCTAAAGTCTTTGGGGCTTCAAAAGTTAATACATCAAAGGGAATTATGTGGAGTTACCCAGGCATATGTCTTTTATTGTCATTGAAATATAATAGAATTTGGTTACTTTTATGGTTACTTCAAATCCTGAATAAATTATCTGTGAATTAAAAATTCAATTGGCAGCATAAACACTGTCATCAGTTGACACTGATTTCTCTAAGCTCTTGAACCTTTGTATCACTTCTCTTCGTACAAATACTGCTTTGTATATTTCTCAGGCAAGTTTTTCATTTCATTTTGTCTTTAAATTCTAAGTAGCTTTAAAAATTGTGCCATTGTTTCATCTATTCTTCCCTTCCAATTTTGTTAGGCATTTAGTGATAGTGGGCTTTGGCAGAAACTTATCCCTTGCTCAGACCCAGGGATATGAGTCTTGATTAGCCAAGACATTCTTGGCAGTACCCTTCTAATGCCTGTAACTGACTTAGGAAAGGGTCAATGACACTGGAGGAAAGATGCTGGGGAACTTACGGGCAAGGTTCTCATTTGAAACGCACACTCAGCATCCTAGTTTATCTAAGGACACAGTTACATGAAAATGCAATGCATGAAACTAGTATACCCATTTTGTGATCACACTGGGAAATGACTAAGGGCAAAAGCCAATATTCTAAAGACAGAAGAGTGAAGATGGCTGGGTTCTGAAGAACCTAGAGCCATCAAACTACCTGAGCTTTGGACTTTTGGTTGTGTGACCTGACAAACTGGCATATTTTCTCCTTAAAGAAAAATATCACATTTGTGTGGTGTATGTTTTTGACTGTGTGAATATGTGTGCCTGTCTACTTACATTTACATAAAATAGTCAATAAGGTGTTAATGACGATTTTTTTAATGAGTTTTTTTCTAGTATTCTTTCTTGGCAGAATTAAAGTCAGTTATAATTTTCCCCACTTTTTATGCATATTCCTATATTTAGTGTAGGAGGGTTAAAAGGACAAGGAGGAAGGAGGAGGCAAAAAGATGAAATAAAAATTCATTTTGGAATCAGAAATTGGTTACTAAGAAAAGTGACTTGAAGCAATTCACTTTTGGAGTATCCTTCATAATCAATAACTTCCCACAGCTTGGTTCACAAACCATATTTTCAGTTGAATTAGTAACAAAGGAAACAATTAGATATGATCATCAACCTTTTCATGCATTAATGCCAGTGCAAATTAACTCCTACCACTAAAATTACTCCTTCTGTCTGTCAAAATCCGTGAAGACTATGACTTACTGCACTCAGGGCATAATTGTGTCTCCCTGCCTGCATAAAACTGACACATAAAATCAATATTAATTAAAAAAAGATCAAACCTGTCCTCATTATCTTATTTGGCTGTCTCTTCAAAATGGGATTAGTGTTTATGACAGAACAAACCAGAGTCTAGACTTAACTGATTCCCCTGCCAAATAATAAATGATCCATTTACTCGTTGGATCTATTAGTAAGTATCTATTTCCCTAAGGATGAAGTTATGCATAGTGTACCTTTAAAAAGGACTGAATGACTAACTATAAAATCATCTAGACTATATACCACACTTTGCCATGAATATACTTTTTTGTTCTACACATCTGTATTCTCTATTTTCCCCACTACCCAAATGCTCCTAATACAAGAAAAGAATAATAATTTTGTCATAAATCTAGGATCACTATGCCCTGCAGAATTATATAATTTATTTGACATTTTATATTTCCTATTAAAATGTATATAATTTTAAGTTTTATTGTTATTACACATTTATTTTAATATAAAAGTAGTGATTTTCTAAAATATTGAGAGAAATAAGTGAACTCAGGAGACTTCTCATTTTCATCAGGTGGCTTTACAAATTTGTGTCTTAGGTTATGAAGTTTCATGATACTTCTTCTCCATTCCTCTCTTCCCTGCATGCTGGCCTTCCACAGAGCACCTTAATGAATAAAATGGCAACAATTCCAGAGAATGTTACCATCACCCTAATTATCTCAAAGTCATTGACCCCCAGAAACAGAAAACACAGGATTCGTTTCTTCTGTTCTTTCCTGCTCCCAGGGACACTTTTCAGCCATCTCTGGGAGCTGGGAGCCTACATGATGTGAGATATTTTCGTATTACCATCAAAACTCATTCAAACAATATCTGCTTTAATAAGTTGGTGTTTACTTGCCAACAAATATCAATAACTCACAGCCACAAAAAAGAATTAAAAAGGAAAAGAAAATAGAAGAAATACAGGTGGTTTATGAATATTCAATCAATCACTTTTAAGCATAGGTACTTTTATCACTTATTTGGGCCTATTTTAACAATTTATGCTTAAGATATAGGAAAATGAAGTATAGCTTAAATCTCTGACTAATGTTCCAAAGAGAAATAAATTTAACTTTGAGAGTTACATATATTTACATATATATGTATATATACATATATACATATACATATTTTTTTTTTCCTTTTCTGCCCTCAAATTATCACTTCTACATACAGTACATCACCTCCACTGTCCAAATGATTTGGTTTCCTCTAAAGAAACACAAGCCTATATGAATGTAGGTAAATTATTTAATTTCCACATCCTAGTGTTCTAATTCATGAAATAAGCATCTTAATAATACTCACCTAATAGATTCCTTGAGAGGATTAAATGAGTCCTCAATAAATGGTAGCTGATACTACTAATAAATAACATTGGCAGATTCTAACACTGACTCATATAGACAATACTTCAAGAATATTCTTCACAACATTACTTACTTCCATATGTTCACATTAAAGATGAGAAAAATTGATTTTCCAAGGACAGTAGATAGACCCAAAGTCATCCTCCAATTAGCTGATGGCATAGACTGAATAAGTGGACAGACAATGTTCAAGGTCACTAGAACTTGCTGTAGCACATTTCACAATTGTAGCCGAAATAAAAACATAAGAAAAGGTAGTGGATTCCAAAGTAATATTGACATTTTCACTAGAGAGAGAAAACAAAATTTAGAACATTTAAATATTTTTAAAGGGTTTGTTTTCTCTTCTATGACAAAAATTTGATTTTACTTTTGCATTAGTGAGTGATTTGCCTTTTAAATTTGAGTTTAGGTGCGTCCCTACCATGTCTTTGTTGCTATCAGTTTGTACAGTTAAAATCCAAATGCCTTGGTTTCCTTCTAGGAATGAGCGAACTATATACTTAAAGTCACTGAAATTTTAAAGTGGGCACTCGTAACAGAATTAAAAAGGAGATGTTAATGGAGGGTGGCAAACTAACTACAGGAAACTGCTCAGCATTTTGAGGTCAGAAAATATTTAAAATGAGACACATTCCTACATCAGCAGTTTATGTTAGCTGGGAAATGGGAAAGGGAAGTTGGGAGAGTATCTGAAGAAAGGGAACATTTAGTGAACATTAAATAATCAGACTTAATGCTAAGAACTTCCCATATCAATTACATTTTCCAGAAATTCAATGAGCAAGGTAGTTTGCAGATAAAAAAAACTGAATGTCACTTAATTTGACAAACGTCAAAGACATTTTTAAAACTTTGAATCTTGTCTAATGAATTTAACCATCACGTGATCTTTTAAACCCTCACTAGAGGCTCATCTTCTGCATTTTCTTATTTATAAAACAACCCTAGGTTTCCTTTTGGTGTTAAATAGCATTCTACCTTGAAAAGAAGCAAGAAATGACTACTTTATACTGAAATTATTCAGTGGAAAAATAATTTGATCACAAATTTCCAGGGAATTACTGGTTTGTGAGAGAATGCAAATTAATGTAAAGAGAAAGGTTCCTTCTTCCTATAGTCACCATTTACTCACTAGCTTGAAAACTAATTCTAACCCAAGATTGCCCTTAAACCAGGGTTAAACACTAACTGTAATTCTTATAAACACCATAACTATGCAGGGTGGAATTCTCACCCACACTGAGCCTTTTCCAAGTGTTTCTGATTTCACGTGTGTTGAGAACATTTATACACAAGACCTGAGCTACACAATTTTAAAAGGTATTACTGTAAAATATAAGCTGTGTCTTTAAAGTCACATGTTTTTATAGTGTTACAAAAAAGGAGTAATAATATAAAACCATCATAGTTAATTTCTAATAATTTGGTAAAAACAATAATATTTTTAAAAATGAAGCTAAGAAAGTAATATTTGTAAACACAAGAAACTCCCAATGTGGAACAAAAAAGAATGAATAGCAAAGAGGCCATTAAGACCTCACAAGTGCTCATGTCCCCAGATAGAAGTACTTGGCCACTATATATAAGAAAATATTTTCTTTCTAATAATAACAATAACAACAATAATTATAGCAAGACATAATTAATAATAAGTTACTACTAGTTGAGAATCTATTAAATCTGAATTACTCCATTCATATTTTTAAAGGGTTTGTATATATACACAGTTTTTCATACGCAGGGTATAAAAACTCATATACATATAAAGGGTTCTTCATGTACAGTTCTACTGATGTTCAGAAACTTGTTTTCCCCATTTTATAGATGATCAAATTGAGGTCCAGGCTACTTAAGTGACTTCAATGATGCAAAATCCATGTAGAGAGATAGTACCTATTTAATTAGTTGTCATGCACTGAGATTTAGATTGTGAACATGTATATTTATAATACGATTATTGTTACATGACACTGTAAAAAATACTGTTCTTTTCTTGGGAAATAAACACATGCTTAGCACAGAATGTTAAAAGCAGCATGGAGTAGTATGAGATAAAATTAAACATGTGCTTTCAAGATTATAGCAACAAATGACCACAAAGGGAAACAATGATAACCGAATCATAATTTTCTGACTATCAGTTGGTGTTTCTGTATTTGTGCTTTGTGCCCTCTCAGTGAAAAGCAACTATGAGCATGTAGTCTCCAGTTGAGTATGTGGCTGGAAGGCATGCACCATCATGGTTAATTAGACAGGCTTCAGAATCCAGCAAGCAGAATGGAATCTTAGCTCTAACACTTCCTAGCTAGGCAAACTTGGGCAAGCATTTAATCTCTCCAAACCTCTGTTACTTATCTATATAATAAAGTCGCTAATAGTAGCTACATGAAATGACTATGGCTAGAATTAAATAAGGCAAGAGCCAGCACAGTATTTGGTTCATTATAAGAGCTCAGTAAATCATGGGTATTTTTACATTTATAGCTACCCCTCCAGGATTAAAAAGGAACTGCTATAACTTTTTCCTCTAGAGGTACTATCACTAATAAGTGCTCCCCTTCCCTCCCCTCCCCTCCTCTTCATTTTTCTCTTTTCATTGAGAAAACCAAATCTAACATGAACATAGCATTTCTCTCTGTGTCTTGGCATAGCCCATTATTTCTTGATTCACCATAGGGTTAATAGATGGTGGTGAGACACAGGGTGGTGCATTAGTCCCTTCTCATGCTGCTAATAAAAACATACCCAAGACTGGGTCATTTACAAAGGGAAGAGGTTTAATTGATTCACAGATCAGCATGGCAGGGAAGGCCTCAGGAAATTTACAATCATGGTGGAAGAGAAAGCAAACAAGTCCTCCTTTACATGGCAGCAGGAGAGAGAAGAATGAGAAGTGAGACAAGGGTGAAGCCCCTTATAAAATCATTAGATCTCATGAGAATTTACTGTCATGAGAATAGCATGGGAAAACTGCCCCACGATTCAGTTACATCGACTGGCTCTCTTCTATGACACGTGGGGATTTTGGTAACTACAATTCAAGATGAGATTTGGGTGGGGACAAAGCCAAGCCATGTCATGTGGAAATTTTAAAACACCTAATCAAGAAGACAGAACCCTTCCTCTCATGGCCAGTGCGACACCTAGCCCAGTCTCCTCTGTGTTCAGATCACAGCAGCATCCTGTCATGACTTGAAGCTAGGGGAGCTCCATTTCAATTTTTGAGCTAAAACATTCTCTCCTGACACCCAAATTTATATTTCTGTATCGATTTTGACACAGAAAAATTACTCTGCATGGTGGGAAAGTTCTAAAGTTGTTGCACATTTTTACCTGCCTTAAGGACATTAAGGGTTAAGGAGGCTTCCAAGAGCTCACTTGGCCGAGGAGCTGGAGAGCAAGTATACTATTGTACCAATGAAAAGATGAGAGCTGGGCACAGTGGCTCATGCCTGTAATCCCAACACTTTAGGACACCCAGGAAGGAGGACTGCTTGAGGTAAGGAGTTCAACACTAGCCTCCGCAACACAGTGAGACCTTATCTCTACAACATTTTTTAAAATTGGCCAGGCATAGCGGTATGTGCTTGTGGTTTCAACTATACAGAGGCTGAGGCAGACGGATAGCTTAAGCCCAGGAGTTCAAGGCTGCAGTGAGCCATAATTATGGCACTACACTCCAGCCTGGGTAACAGAACAAGATCCTGTCTCCAACAAACAAACACAAAAAAACGTGGTCTAGTTTCAAGTAACGAGGGCACAAAGGCACATTTGAAACAATCCACTCAGACTAGGGGCTTCCTTTCCCTTTCTTTTCATTGACTACTGGCCACTAGAGGGCTGCTGTGAGTCATCCCCTTGTCAGAGGCTCTTAATGCTCATAGTTCTGAAACTAAGATGCATTTGAAGGGCAGGACCAAATTCTCCTCCACTTCTACAGTATCTGCAGAGTGTCTAGAAATGAGAAGGACCATTTCAAGAGGTGATCAATATCCTGTTGTGGAAGATAGATGAATGCATTGGGTTGGAAGCAAATTTGTTTTTTAAGGCAGACCTAGGGAACTTATGAACACTCCAGTTAACTTCTTCAGTGTGTCTGAGGACTGCTCACACTTCTGTTGACAAGTAAGGAGGGTGAACTCTAAGAAGAATATTTAAGTCCAATAAAGAACCAAGTTCATATACTTTTCTTGTGCTCTCTGTGTTTTAGGGTAGATTATCATGAGTGGTAAACAAAGGACAGATTGACATTAGAGAGTGGGGCTTAGATACCCACTCATATACAATGGGTCATTTAGGTTGCACAGAAATCAGAAAGATGTCCACAGATCAGAAGTGATTTCCTCTCAAACCACTGACCTCTGGCTTGTCTTTCTGAAGAATTTCTTTTCTGTTGGTCAGAGTTTACTTGGTATGTTCTTGACCCTAAGATGGAATGAGGGGATCAGACACATGGGAGGTCAGAGAGGAGGAAGAGATTATTTGCACCTGGATCAAGGTTTCATAATTTATGGATTTCTCTGTGAATGTTTGGTGGAAACAAAACTCCCCCCATTTGTTTAATTTTCTCTTGTTCTTCACACAACATAATCAACCACGTGTGTTAGATTCTTGAGGGTTCCATCTATTTCCCTGGTTTTCTTTTAATTCTATTTACTCTCACTCCAAGCCAATCCACAGGGTAGAATTCCAACTTCAATTCAGACATCAGAGCAAGTGTGGCCACATGTAATCTACCTCATCTTCTCTAATAGACTTAATTCTTCTCAAGATGGGACAAGATTCTATTATCTTTGATAGTTTTATCTACTTCATCATTCAAGAACAGGATTTTCTACATGGGTAATAATAATAATAATATCCTTCTATGTGATAACATAGAAATGAAGAAATAGATGAAGAAATATATATAGAAATGAAGAAATACATAATAAAGAAATGAAGTAATATGTGTAAAATCATGTAGAAGAATATTATTATCCTTCTACATGATTTTACATATATTACTTCATTTCTTCTATGAACAACCTATCAGATAGGAAAATTGCTGGCAACATTTTAGAGATGATGAAGATACTGAAACACATTGTGGTTGAGCAACTTGCCCAAGGCTCCCAACCAGGAGAAGCTGTCTATGGGATGTAATCCCCAAAAGTCTGTTTTCCATATCATTAACAGTGTCCTAGCCGCAGCTAAACACCACCACCTCTGCTATGACCAGCAGCCTCAGTTTTTGAGCTGCACCTACTCTGGACCAGACATGATACTGATAATCTGATGAGTATCATTTCCCTTAGCATTCAAAACACATCATCAGCTGGGTACTGTCCCCATGCCTAGATGAAGAAACAGAGGCTTGGCAGTGTTTAGTGGGATATCAGAGATCACACATCTAGTAATAACACAACCAAGACTGCTGCATGTTTCTCTGACTATAAAGGCTATATATTTACTCAGCAAATCATGTTGCTGGGTAAGACTCTACCCAACCATCCCTGGAAACACCTTAGGCTTCTTTTAGCACACTGTGCAGCACTGATAAGGTTAAATAGCAATTGTGATTATGCATCACCGCATTACTAATATCTCCGTAAATAAAATGTGTATTTGATTTTCGTTTAACTTCAAAAGAATCTGATTATCAAATAACCATTGAAGAATTATTGGCAATTATGTTCTGTAATTATGGTGCCTGTTAATGTCATTAGTGTGCAGCCTTTCATATTTAGTCCTATTAATTAATCCCCATAAGCATAGAAAGTTATAATCAATATAACAAAGGCTCTATGGTAAATTACAAATAATCCCCAAATCCCTCCAACAGTTTCCAGGGCTCCTTGGGCTTCCTTGGTTAGGACACATTTAGTTTGGGGGCTGGGAGTGTCTGTGGTAATTGATAGCTCTTCACCCAGAATCAGCTATCTCACTAATGTGCCTAATTAGGCAAATGCTTAAAATTGGAGTCCCAACTGCTACTGACAACTATAAATTCCTGTAGGGCAATAAAAATAATTAACAGCTTGAGTCAAGAGACCCACAAATCAGATATACAACTTTTCAATTCTCTGAGCAATATATTGTTTCAGATAACAACTACTGTCAGTGAGTGTCTGGTTTCGGTTTTGGAGAAGTTGAATGCAGTAAGTATGTCTCATGTTGAAAGTCCAACAGAGATTCATGATGGCTCTATCTCACAGATAGGCAAGATCAATATGCATGCTGACACTGACACTAGGAACGGATGCTTTAGAAAACACTGGTCTCTGAATATCATGTTTTTCAAAATCTCCCAACATCCTCAGATTTTCTTTTAAACATTTTTCAAACTCTAATGTATAAGTCTGTTTTACAGAAAACCAATTTTTGTCTTTGTAATTTTAAACATCTACATTAATACACATCAGATTTTGTAAATGGTTGCATTCACATATGTTATCTGAAACAATCACTGTTATAATTGTCTAAAGATGCAGCAAACTGCCTCAGAAGTGGTACATTCTAATAAGATGTGGCATGACAATCTATTCTGCATTTTTTAGAATTGGACTAGGTGGTTTCTGAGGCCCTGCTCTATGTTGGAATCTAGAAGTCAGTGAATCCCATTCTTTTTCCCACAGAGAAAAAGGATTAGAACTTGCTTCCTCTCGGCATCCCACGCCCTTTCCTGATTCCATTCTTGTTCTGGACAATTTCCCAGGAACTACTGCATAACCCTACACAGCTGCTGGGCTTCAGAAACAATTTGGGAGGAGAAAATAGAGGCTCAGAATAAAGAAAATATCGAATAAAGCATAATTGCAGCAAACATAACAGAGAACATGTTCATCTTTTAAAAATGCTAAAGGAAGAACATGACACATTTAGGAGACATCCAAAAATCGGCTTCTTCAGATAAATAACTATTAGTTGGTAAATAAATCTAACTTTCAATTTGGAAGAATTAGTAGGCAGAATTATCATATTTAAGATCTGAAAATAACCTTAAAGGTCATTAGAAGCCAACATTACAAAATGAGTAAGCCAAAATTGAGAAAGGGTAAATAAGTTATCCAAAGTCACCAAGTACATTGATGGCTGAAATGGAACTGGAAATCGAGATATCTTAACTACCCCATCTGCCACCACCCATAAACTAAATGGTTAGTTCAATTTAAAAGTTGATTACAGAGTGTGCTTACAGGCACCACTTCAGATTTGTGGTTTTAAAATAAAATATTGTATCCTAACATCACTGACAGCCATAGTTAGCATGGATCTTCAGTCTTGTCAAGATGCAGAGTTAAGATATGTATAGACATTTGGATGGGAGATCTTATTGGATCCTGTAGTTCATATTTTACAAGTTTTCAGCAAATTTCATACAAACTAAAATAACCGTAATAACAATAATGCATGATAATAAGAGGAGCCTATACTATTTTGAGGCCAAAACAACTATAGTTCACATAATTTGTCGCATAACATTCAGAGCTCTCATCTGATCTGTAGTCATTTTTTTTTCCCATTTCTTTTTTGCTGGCTTCCTTAGCTTTTTATTTATTTTTTTAATTAGTTATCAGTAGTTAAAAATGATAAAATGTCACATAAAAGCTAACTATACTTTCCTTGAATGAAGATCACTAGTTGTTGAAAAGCAGAGAAAGAAGAAAGAGAAGAGAAGAGAAAAGGAGGGGAGGGAAGGGGAGGGATCAAAGAATTCCTTCTATGCTTGGCTTAACTGTGTTTGAATTCCTGACTCCACTTTAATGTTTCCTTAGTCTACACCACCACCAGAGTTATTATACAAATTCTAACCACCACCAAAATACTGATACAAGCATTAATTAGCTAGCCTAAGTGGCTATAGATTTCCTTGAAATTAAAAATATATTTCACCTTTGTAGTTTCAATGAAAATAAGAAATGAATATAAAGAATGTCACTCTTAACAACCATGCTTATTATAAGAGAATATATAGAATACATTATGGAGGATGCGTATTCCTTCATGCATCATGGTTATGGGACCAGCCCTTCTCTGTTGTATTTCTTCTTCCTTAATAGCTAGCTATACAATAAGAACAAATTTTGAAAAAATAAAACAAAAGAAGACATTCTGATTTAAGAGAAGGTGGCGGAAGAGGAGGTAGTGTCAGTGGCACAGGTAGGACCCAAAGTCTTCCTGACAATTCTCTCTGGGACATGGGTTACATACACAAACTGGGCTTCTGAAAGCCTTAAAATTTATCCAGAGATGGCATTTAGGCTTTAGATTTAACATTTTCTGTGCTCTATTTCATCATATTTATAAAACTGTTTTCATAGCTTTGAATAAATATGAGCTTATTACTTGAATATTTAGTTCATTACACACTATTGTATACATTTGTGATTGTGAACAGATAAACTTCTGCTTTTTGTTGAAGACAGGACTGAGTTGGCAATGTCTACTGTGTTAAACAGAAAAATAATTCTGTCGGACCACTTTCACCTTCTCCCAGATCAGGGCCTATACAGACACTGGGGAAAATAAACTTCCAAGTGATGGCAGCACAATCCAGCTGTTTTGTGGAAGATATAACTGCCTTGCACGGGAGTTAAAAGCCTGCCAGCAAGGAAGCCTTCCATGCAGGAAGCCACACTTCCCAGAGCAGAAACACTGCTGGCATCTAACTCTGGATTCCACCCCATATGCCATATTTCCAGCCCATCTTGGGACAGCACATAGTCTGTGTTCCTTGGGTGTGCAAGACTTCAAAAAGGCATAACTAGCTTTAATGATGATTCCAGTATTAAAGAGTAAAAGCACCTTTGTTTAGCTTTCTAACAGCCTACTTACCTGTGGCCAGGAAGAAGTGGAAAAATAATCGTATAATTAAATTAGTCATTTCCCAGACTAAAGATAAACTTGGAACGTGACTCACTTAAGCACAACTTTCCACGGGTGTCACTTCTCCAGTAAGATTAAGAGAAGGGCCCATGTCTCCTATTCTGGAAAACTGTTTGAGGGTTGAACCCCCCTCCGCTGTGTATCACCTAGCATGCTGCCTGGTGAACAGTAAGAATCAGGAAAGAGTTATTGAATTGAGTAGTTATTGAATTGAAAATTGAACCCAGTCTGCCAACTTTAAAACAGTCACTTTGAACACAGAATATATTAAGGTGTTATTTCATGTAAAGGCTGTTACAAATGTTGACTCAGGCTCAAACCTTTTAGCATTTTTAATTTTAATCCAATTGAAGGATTCTGCAAAATAGGCCAAGGAAATAAATTCAAATAAATTAAGAATGCGTATAAGGGCATCTAGTTCTCAAGAAACAACCACTCTTTGGCCTGCCTATCATTTCTATTTGTGTAATTGTTCCTTTTCTCTAAGGTTCTCGACACTTAGGCCTCTGAAGGTAGAAATGCACTGTGTAGGATATTCACCTCTGCCAGTGGAAATAAAACTGTAAATGATTTGGTTTTGTGATTATTTAACATATAAACATGTGCTCATTGAGAAAACTGATGTCTGGACAACTGACATTGTATTTCTGCCAAATACCAAGCTAATGTTCATAAAGTTTTACTGGAGGGCACCCAATGCTAACTATAGGATTTCAAACTGCTGATTTGCAGAGATGAATCATGAAGTAACCTACATTGTATGGCTAATCAGAATTCCCATCCTTATTCATGCTCTGAAAAGAAGCCTAAAATTTCTATTTGGAAGCCACTTCAGAAAGCTTTCATTAATTTAAATTTTAGAGCAGATTTTTTCCCATTATGTGTATGCAACTGAAAGCCTATTTAACACAACACCATGATAAAAGTGAAAAAATATATATCGGGTTTTTACAACGCCTCCATTTTACTTTATTCCAGAATCCAGAAGCATTGAAAATCCGGGGATTTCTGCATTTCTTAGGATATTCTGAAAACTAAAAAAGAACTGGTGATAATTTGGTGATTTCCAGTTCTCTCCAATTTATTTGAAACATGTAAAATGAATGATTCTATGTTCCTTAAAGCTGCCCCCAAATTAAGCAATCTAATAGTTGATAATTAGATGTATTTAATTCTAATTTAAAAGCCATCTTTACTTGGCATGCTCTTTATGGAAATACTACTCAACTAAATCCTATTAAAATTTACATGGTTTATTTATGACACTCCATCTGAGGGAAAATGTACATATTCTAAAAGCTGCATTCTTTAATCTTGCTGTTAATTTACTTGTATGCTTAATGAATTTACAGGTTTAGTATTATTTAAACTTTGTGAAATATATGTAACTTTATTTCACCTTTAATATTTGGTAATATTAAAGGTAAAACAAAGAAAAGTTACATATATTTCAATATGTAAAATTTACATATATTTCAATATTTCAATATGTAATAGAACAACAAACAAAGGTTCTATTAGAGTTTTTAAGATGGTTACAATTGTAGAAGAAAAATAAGATAAAATTAAATTTAAGAAGCCGAAGTGGTACAGTTCTTCTGATTTTCTACATACACAGGAGAGAAACAGGTTTTCAGGAAATCTCAAATGGGAAGTAGACGTGTTGAGCATGTTGAGCTAGGAAGGCTCCTAGCAGAAACAAATGAGATGCTGTACTACCTCTCCATTACGGCCAACACAGAAGGAGGAAAGAGAATGACCGCATCGTGGCAGTCTACAAATAACTAATCACTTCCATGCACAGTTGATTTTCAGTCGAGTCTGGCAGTAAAACCTCAGGGACTCCGTCACCCCCTTGCAGGCCAGCTTCACATGATATAGTATTATTATTAGCAGCAATATTTTGACCATTTTTAGTTATTTTTTTCTTATCTCTCTCCTGAAGTTGATTCAAGAAAAGATAACCTGAAAATAAAGAAAATAAATACCAGAAAAGGTTAAAGTTGGAAAAACTGCATGTTTTTAGGAAACGTTCTGAGTGATTAGATAGGGGAATAAAAAGTATGAAATGATTATACCATGTTCCATGCAGCCTGACAAGATAATCCCTAAGTGAAGAGAATTTTTTACAGCTGCAAATTTCTGTCTGTGGGTAAAGTGTGACTGACAAGCCACAAACATAAATTAGTGAAACCAAAAGGAAGTCATTTAACAGCTTGTTATTTTACAATTTTCTACATTTCAATAAATTCATCATGACAATTTTTTTGGGGGGGATTCCCAAAGGCATTAATGTACTAGTTTAATGGAACAATAAAATAATATTACAGGAAAATATAAACTCTGCTAAAAATATTAAGCTAATACACCATAAAAGGTAAATGAGTAGGTGATTCATTTACCATTCATTTACAAATTATTTAAATTATAAAAATGAAAGCAGCCTCTTCATTTCAAAGGCAAAAGAAACATCATTTAGTAGTTTAGTAATCAAGTCTATTTGAGAGATAATTTATCTGGTCAGTTATTGATCTCCCTTGTAAATGATTTTATATTACAGTATGCTCCTAGCTCATCGTACATATACATACATCTTACTATTATTTGTTGAACATAGATTCATATCAAACTGGCTTTAAGATTCTTAAAAATTTGTGGGAGCTCAAGTTCAACATCCCACATTTACTAAGGCAAAATGAGATGAAGAATCAACTTTTTTTCCCAAACAACTGATTCCTTATCTTCTAAAATGCCACAATTTTCTTTATACCATGCAGAAATACTATGAAATATAAATTAACAGTAAAATTCCCTGAGTTATCTATTTCACTTTGAAATATGAACACAGCCTGTATTAACCACCATAAATTCAAAGAGAAAATGCTTTAAATAGATAGTAGGCTAGCTTAAGCTTAAGCATATTGTTTTGCTGTGGTTCTTTTTCAGAAATGAGTATCAAGCTACAGTCCACTCTGCAGAAAGCTTCAAGCTTTCCAAAAATTGAAAACCTTCTCCAGTAAATCACAACTGTTTTACCATATGCCTCTTTGTTCTGCCAAGCATTACCAGCCTGTTCTACTTTTAAGCAAATTTCATTATATTATAGCTCAGAGCAATGTTCATTAAAAAGTATTACTGAAAAATGTCAAGTTGTTTTTATATAGAAACTGGAATTTATTTTCTACTGAAAAGTCAGATATTTATTGAACACAGGACATTTTTAAAACACAGCTTTCATTTCACAAGTTCCTTCAACTTAATGATTATTTGAAGTACTTTGGGTCTTGTACCAGTTAATGGTCGCTAGTATCTCTCATTGATGTAGATCAACCATTGCCTTCTGGAGTCAACCTACACTCAGATTAGTGGAAAATTTCTGTTTCTTCACCTATGTTCATGTTTTCATTGATCTGACTATTCTCCTGGCTCCCTGCCAGAGGCTTCCTGAAAACTACCTCATTGGACATACTTTAGGTGATGGTAAACTTCATTATAGCCTATTCACTATAGTATAATACAATTCAAAGAACACTAGCTTAGAAATCTCAACCCCACCACTTCTAATTGTGTGACTCTCAATTAAGTCACTAAGCTCTCAGTGTCTTCATTTCCTTATCTGTAAAATGGAATGACAATACCCTGCTCTGCTTTTTGAACCGAATTATTATGAGCACAAAAGTTAGCGATGTATGTTCCAATATTATATATTCCATTTACCATACACCAAACACGAAACCAGAAAGCTTCATTTTAAAGTACCAAGTTCCTTCCCAAGGAACAGTTTTTCCTCTCTTCAGATAGCAAAATTCACTGGCCATAAGAGCCTGTGATCCCCAAAAGACAGGATACATTTTTATCACCTATTGTAATTAAGTTCAGCCTTTGATTCCAGGCCCAAAGAAGATTTATAAAATACTAGGCTTTAAACCATGAAACAAAAGAAATCAAGCCATTCCTGATTCTTCTGAGGAGAAAAAATGTTTTTAATCCCATGAGGAAAATCAGATATACTCAAACTGAATCACGCTTTACATTTAAACTAATGATAAGAACAACAATAGAAATAATAATCAACACTAAGCCAGATTCGGTTGTTTTTTAATTCTAGGCCAAATCATTCTCTGCAGACCCTGGAGCTTTCCTAAAATGAAGCCCAATCCTGAAGGTGAGCTGAATCACGTCGTGAGGCCTCCTTCACTTTAATCTACTGCATTTTTATGCAGTGAAATCAGGATAAAATGTAAATCAAGGTCACTTTTGATGGAAAAAAGGTGACAAAAAGGTATCTAGAGGGACAGCAGGAAACTGAACAGGGGTAGGATGGGAAAGAACAGGCCTACTTAATTTGACTTGCTAATGTTTATGAAGAGACTCTGAGCAGAATTGTAGATGGATCATCCACATACAAATCTCAGCCTTTCCTTGCACTTTCCTATGCTACATCGTCTTTCCTTCCCACAGGGATCTTTCTCTGGTATTGTCTACATCCTTAGCAATGAGAGAATGGAGGCTGTCCAAAATCACCTGTCACGACACTGTCACCCCTACTCTCTAGGTATGGCTTCACCTAAAATACAATTATAAGCATAGAAACTTCCATCTCACAAGTATAGTGGTGATAGCAAAACTCAGAGTATAGCAAAGTATATCAACACAGAAATTGTGTTCATTCAGGTATGATAAACAGCATTTGTTTACAAAGAACTCAAACAGAATGACAAGGAAACCACTAAGACTTCACTAGATAAACACATATAGCACTTTTAAAATCATATTAAGAGATGCTAATCAAGAGCTTTCAAATTTCTTTACCCTTTATCCAAGCAATTCGCTTAAGAGAATCTATTCTAAAACACACACTGCATTTTTTTTTGCATAAAGGTGTGCATTACAGAATTATTTTGATGGGCAGAGCTTTAGAAGCAACCTAAATATCTAACTATAGTAAAACAGTAAGTATATTAAGATATTTACATAAGGAATAGGTGGTTGATGTACAAAGGAATTTATGAGTGGAATAGAAAAAAATTCTCGTATTTACCATATGAGAATATCCACACCAAAACTTTTTGTTGACAATATACACATAAAAAGATTAGGTTATAAATCAAGATTTAGCAAAGTTGAAAGTTTAATTTTTTTTTTTTGCCCTCTTCTTGAGATCATATTTGCATGTTCCTTATAAAACCAATGAATATACTCTTGTAATCCATACATGTTGGGTATTTATGTGTTAAAACTGAAAGCCTAATCTTGTGCTGCCTTTGAAAAATGGCTGTGTTGCTATGGCTAAAGAATGCTTTAAAAAAAAGAAACATGGTATACTAGTGTGAGAAACTGTGCTTTGTTTTTAAATGTGATGGTTTTCTTGGTGACATTTTGAAGTCAATCTTTTCTCTCCTGAATGACAGAATTTCTATATTAAGAGAGTATGTGGAGACAAATAGTGCCTCTCAGTTGCGCAAAGAAGCATATTTAGTATCCAACTACAACTTCCATATTTCTGTGGAAATTATAGAATATTTAGTCCAGATATAGGTACCTGAGTTAAACAGAAATGGTTACAGAATCAATCAGTAAGAGTTATGGCATATACACAGACCGCCACACAGAGAGTGAGGCCTGTGGAAGAGAAAAAAAATTAAGAGTGCAGAAGGAACAAGAGGGCAAACTGGTAACAATTTTGTAACCAAACACTGGCATGAATGAATAACTCAACTCTAAAGAAATACAGAATGTTTAGAGTGATAGATATCTCAATTGCCCTGACTTGATAATTATACACTGTAACACACATATCAAATATTACATGTACCCCCATAATATGTACAACTATGATATATGAATACAAATTAAAAGTAAGTACAGAATAAGTCATATCTATCATCACAGGGTAGTATCATCCTTTTTAAAAAGTTCTCAATAAAATACCTGAATCAAATGTGGTTCAGTAATAGTAATACTGAATCTAGGCATCCTTATCAATTATCTTTTCACTAGAATGGTGTCTAAGCAGAGCTGGTGTTTGACTGGGCATGCCCAGGAAAAAGTTGACTGTTACAAGACCGGTGGCCCTCAAGAGAGGAGGTAATGATGGCTTCACATTACTGTGAAACATTTAAATAGCAGTTGTTCTGGCTTGCTTTCTTCCACGCAGAAATGAATGTGACTGGTGGCATCCTTTGCTGCCTCACTGTTTCTTTTTCCAGAGTAACATGGTTTCTTTTCCTTTGGTTCACACAGGTCCTGCAGATCAACTTCATGTCAGAAAGTAAACAGTAAAGAGAACACCTTTAAGAGCTCTCACTCATCTGTTCACACCGACCTACTCACAATTCTGCTGGTTTCAGGATGACCAGGTAATGAGTGTGGGCTATCCAACATGGCTTGACAATATTGTGCGGTCATCAAACATTACCTCCTCTCTTGAGGGCCACCAGTCTTGAGGCTCTCTTGAGACCTTCTTTCCAATGTTAGTCCATAGGAACTCCTGACATATTCACAAGAGAAACATATAGCAAGCTGAGTGACATTATTTTCATTCCATTACTTGAAGGAATATATGTAATTTTAGAATGGATTAGATAGCTCTCCTGCATCGCTTTATTGAAGATATGTCTGGAGTCTGCAGTCAGAAATTAGTGAAGCCCTTCCTTATCCATCTGAAAGTTTCAAGCTTCTCTAAAACTCAAACAAGAAATAGAAATAGTTTAACAAATGCAGAGACCAGACACAACATCATAATGCAAATATCGCTTTCCTAGATTCAACTATGCTCGATTCACTTTTCCTTATGGCTCATGTCATACGGTTCATTTCATGGCAAAGCTGCAATTATAAGGCCTAGAAATGTTGACCTTTACTTAATGACTGACTCTCTAGTGAGCACAAGTAATGAGCCAAAAGCCCAAATCCAGATTCTAATGAAAAATAAAGGTATATCTATCACTTAATGTAATGAAATTTTTGTTCATTAAAGACCAAGAAACAAAGGCTGATTATAACTTTCTTCTTATATACGATTTAAAAACAAACCAAAAAGAAAAAAATGAGGTTTCACTGTGTTCTAAAGGCTGGACTTGAACTCCTGGGCTCAAGCAATCCTCCTGCCTCAGCCTCCCAAGTAGTGGGAATGAAAAAGGTGCCCACGACCATGCCCATCTTATAAACCACTTTTAAATAGCAGTCGTTCTGGTTTGTTTTCTTCCACCCAGAAATGAATTCGATTGGTGGCATTCTTCGTTGCCTCATTCTTTCTTTTTCCAGAGTAGCATGGTCTCTCTTTGGTCCACACAGGCCCTACACATCAACTTCATGTCAGAAAGTAAAAAGTAAAAAGAACACGGTTGAATGTTTTCACTCATCTGTTCACAGCAACCTAATTATAACACTACTGCTTCCAGGATGACCAGGCACTGAGTGAGGTCCATCCAACATAAGGATTCTTTCCAAGGAAATTTGGAGCAAATCAACTAGGCTAATTGGTAGTTCAAGTTTTTATCCCATAAAATGACTGTAGTTCACCAGAATGTATCAGAAACCCATGCACAACAGTTTATATTAGAGTTGTTTATTAACATGAGGATTATCTTCAAACCAAGAATAAAAAGCTATAATTGACTCTTGGCAAATGCATAAAAATGAGAGCAACAGTGTGCACAGGTGATTTCTAAACTGGAAAATAATTATAAACATTTCTTGTAATAAACAAATCACCTTTTATAGTGACATATTGTGAGTAAACTGCATAATGCCTATGCATATTTCAAGGTAAAAATTAATAGTACATAAATTCTTTTTGTTACTTTAAGAGTAGAACTCATAAATCCCACAGTGTACTGGTTGCAAAGTCCTACTGAAAACTCAGAAATGGCACTGATGGGAGAACTGAGCTCAGAGATTTCCACAACTTGGGTATATGTTCTTTAAAAAGCCACGTATCTTTTTATCTTGAGCGTCTAGAACTAGCACATATATATATAAAAAAAAAAAACTAGCAGAAAAGAAAAGGCTTTGACCAGGAATCAGCCACTAATTCTGCTACCATCTTGGTGTACGATTTGGGGAAAGTCAAGAAATCACTATGCATCTCAACTCATGGATCTAAAAGATGAAATAATCAAGAAGTTTGTAAGACTCCAATTAGACAATGCATAAGAAAAAAGCATTAAAAATAATGCATGTTGTGAAAGTGCAAGACAAGTTATTAAAGGGTTGATATGTCAAGAACATCAGTTAAGTTTCAGAATAAACCATTATGGTCTATTCTTGATTTGGTTAAGGACATGAGGGTAAATATGCCCATGCTATTTCATTTCATGGATAGCGGTGGTGAGAACCACTGTGGCCAAGAGTTTTGTTAATTAATCTAGAAATTTTTCTGACCAATGCTTAGCACTATCAATCTAACTAAGCTCTGTGGCATGTGTGTGTGTGTGTGTGTGTGTGCACGCACACGCGCGCATGACTTAATCAACAACTAATAAAGATCTCTGGAGTGAAGATCACCTATATTATGCCTAGTACCACCAGTTATTTGAAGGGACAGGCGTTCTCCACTTATCAAGTCTTAGGAAGCTGCCTCTTGGAGAATTACAGCTCTGGCACAAGCAGATCATAGACTCAGTTTATGCTTCAAGAAACTCTATTTAGTGGTGACTGCACATAGGTCATTTTTAAAAATCTCACTGCACGCAGCCTGATCCTGTACTACTCAAAAACGTCAATTGTTATGATTCATTATTCTTCAAAGGCCTCAAGTTGGTATTCAGTATTCCACTGGGAGCTTGGAAAATGGATCTGTCCCTTCACTGAGTTATTAGGTAAGTTTTAACACATCTTTTTATCAGTACAAGAGAGTCCAGAGAACCTAGTCTCTGTAAATTCAGGGAAGGGACCTTGTATTTTATGGCACATGAAAAGGGCATTAGTCACACCTAACTTGTTCCCAGCCATAGGCCTCTGTTCAGGTTCCTCTCTTCTCTAGGTTCCCTTTGCCCTACCAGCCAAATCAAGAGACAAATCTTTTTTCTCTCACACCCAGAGTGAGCCTCAGATCCTGTATGAAGACTCCCGCAATGGGGGAATTATCTCCTCCAGTGGACTTTACAGAGCTGTTTTAAGGTCCCATTCCCTCTCAAATCACCTCTTCTACTGCTACTCCTGTCTGGTTAGGATACTACCCACTCTAACCACACTTTCTCTCATTCCTATACTCAATCATTTTAAAAAGTCTGCCAGAATCTCTGATCCCAACAGTTTCTTTTTTTTTTTTTTTTTTTTTTTTTTTTTTTTTTTGCCAATCATTGAGAGGTTGTAAGGTTGCTGAGGTTGGTTGGCCTTGAACTCTTGGCCTCGCCTTCGCAAGCGCCACGACATCCGGCCGGAGCCACTTTGGGCCCCAACAGTTTCACCAAAAAAAAAAAAAAAAAAAAAAAAAAAGTACAAACAAACAAAGAAACAAATATGTTATGCATTATAGCAGTGATTTTCAATTGAGTGTATGTGGGGTGGGTGTGGCTTGATGGAAACATGAAAACTCTGAGGCAGATGTGGCAAGCAGATGGGCGGGGCATGTGTAAGGTGATGGGTCCTTCCAGGGTGGCCTTATCTACCTTGCTCACAGCCAGCACCACATCTATCTCATTGTTTGTGCCTCAGCTCAGGAGCTTTTTAACTCTCACTCAACACCTCCCAACTGATTTTCTGACCTACAGTCCTGTTCTTTTTAACCATGACCCAAATCAACCAATTCATTCTCTACCTTGCTTGCTGAATGCCCTATTTAAATGCAGGCATGATTCCCTCAAGCCCTTCTGAAATCCTTCAGTGTCTCTCTATTTCCTTGAAGATTAACCAAAATTCCCAACAAGGTTGAGTAGGCTTTCCTATTTGGGCCTTTACTAGCTTACTAGCTCCCTTTTTTTGTTTTGTTTGTTCATTTTATTTTATATATATATATATATTTAGAGACCAGGTGGCTATTCACAGGTGATATAATTTGGCTGTGTCCCCACCCAAATATCATACTGATAGTAGCTCCCATAATCCTCATGTGTGGTAGAAGGTACCAGGTGGGAAGTAGTTGAATCATGGGGGCAAGTTTTTTCTGTGCTGTTCTCGTAATAGTGAATAGGTCTCTTGAGATCTGATGGTTTTATAAAGGACAGTTCCCCTATACACTCGCTCTTGCTTGCTGCCATGTAAGATGTGCCTTTGCTCCTCCTTTGCCTTCTGCCATGATTGTGAGGTCTCCCAGCCATGTGAAACTGTGAATCCATTAATCCTCTTTTCCTTTATTAATTACGCAGTCTGGGGTATTTCTTCATAGCAGTATGAAAATGAACTAATACAGTAAATTTCTTGTGATGGTTAATATTGAGTGTCAACTTGATTGAACTGAAGGATATAAAGTATTTTTTCCTGGGTGTGTCTGTGAGGGTGTTGCCAAAAGAGATTAACATTTGTGTTAGTGGACTGGGAGAGGCAGACTCACTCTCAATCTGGGTGAGTACCATCTAATCAACTGCCAGCACAGCTAGGACAAAAGCAGGCAGAGGAACATGAAAGAACTAAACTGGCTGAGTCTTCTGGCCTTCATCTTTCTCCCATGCCAGATGCTTCCTGCCCTTGAACATCAGACACCAAATTCTTCAGCTTTCAGATTCTTGGACCAACACCATTGATTTTCCAGGGACTCCCTGGCCTTCAGCCACAGAATGAAGGCTGAACTGTTGGCTTCCCTGCTTCTGAAGTTTTGGGACTACTTTAACTGGCTCCTTGCTCCTCGGCTTGCAGAAGGCCTGCTGTGGGACTTCATCTTGTGACCAGGTGAGTCTGTACTCCTTAATAAAGTCCCTTTTATATATACATGTATCCTATTATTCCTGTCCCTTTAGAGAATTCTAATACAACAGGCATGATCATAGCACACTGCACAGCCTTGAACTTCTGGACTCAAGTGATCTTTCCATGTCAGTCTCTTGAGTAGCTGAGACTACAGGCTTATGCCACCATGTCTAGCTCTAAGAGGTCATGTATTTTTATATTTCTTTATTTTTTAATTTTTAATTCAGGGGGCACATGTAAAGGTTTGTTACATGAGTATATTTTATGATGCTGAGATTTGGGGTATGATTGATCCTGTCATTCAGGTAGTAAGCATAGTGCCCAACAGATAGTTTTTCAATTCTTGCCCCATTCCCTTCTTCTCCCTCTAATAGTGCCCAGTGTCTACTGTTGTCATCTTTGTGTTCATGTGCATCCAATGTTTAGCTGCTACTTATGAGTGAGAACATATGGTATTTTGTTCACTGTTCCTGCTTTAGGATAATGGCATCAATGTTGCCAAAAAAACAACAAAAACATTATTTCATTCATTTTTCATAGCTGTGTAGTATTCTATGGTATATATGTACATTTTTTAATGAAATACACTCTTGATGGGCACCTAGATTGAAACCCTGTCTTTGCAATTGTGAGTACTTCAGTGATGAACATACCAGTTCATGTCATTTTGGTAGAATAATTTATTTTATTTTGGATATATACCCAGTACTGAGATTTCTAGTCCCTTTTGTTCGTTTCTTCCTTTCCTAACCTAATTCTCTAGGTGTCAGCCATGCCTGAAGCATTACTTGCAGTTCTCAAAGTGGTGCAAGCTTCTTGCTTTAGAGCTTCTATACAGTTGTTGCTCCTGGCTGATTCCTGTCATCCCTTGTATAACTAAATAGGCTACTTATCTTTTGTTTTTTAAGACCCTCCTCATGTATCACTGCTCGAGGCCTCTCTTGATCTCTGAAGGCTTTTTAGGAGCCTCCCTTCATTTTCTTTGAACATTAATGATGCCATAGTCCTGTCTCAATCTCTCACACCTATCTACCCTCCCAAGTTTCTGTGAGAATCGACTAGTTTCTGTAATTGACAGCTATATGGTGTTACTATGAATTAGTTCCGGCTGATCACATCATTTCCTGACACTCCCAAACCTCTGGACTGTGGATTTTCAATGTTAGTGTCAGACAGCTGGTGAGGTCTACCCGCTATTTTACCATTGCTCGCCTGCAATTTAATTCCTCTGGGCCTCAATTCCTCAATCTGTAAAATAACAATGACTATTCTATTGGTTTTTATGGTGACAAAGTAAGATAATGTATATATGAAATACAGCTTAATTAATGCCTTATACTAGTAAGAACTTAATTAATAGTTTCTCTCCCTCCTCCTCCTTGAAATTATTATTATTATGCTAGGCACTTAATAAATACTTGATGCATTGAATTAATTAGCTGAGAGCTTTTTATATCTAGGAACCAGATTTCCACTTCTGCTCTCCAGCCAACTTGTGGAAGGTGAAAGGAAGATGCTTAGCATCAAAAGATTCCTCTT
The DNA here is from genome assembly GCA_031835075.1 of Saguinus oedipus. NCBI lineage: Eukaryota > Metazoa > Chordata > Mammalia > Primates > Cebidae > Saguinus > Saguinus oedipus. The sequence goes on from CM063183.1 coordinate 41,684,010, forward strand.
TCCAGCACATGCAGGGTTCTCCACTTTTGCCTTATAACTGCCAATGAAGGTAATATTGCACCTGATAAAGTCAGTTAGGAGATCTCCCATACAGAGTAATGAAAAAGCCTATAACAGCTAGTGATCTGCCTTTCCTGCTGTTTCCTCCACAGAATAATTTTGCCATAAAAAATAAAGGGGACATCTCCTTTTAGTGAATTATGACAAATTTTAAACTGACTTATCCCTCTTGGAACTTAGGAGTGTCCTACATTCCCCTCCAATGACACTCCCACTGAGATGACATGTGACACTTCCTGGGAATGCATTAAAACTAAAGAGAAGGTTAAGACTGTGACACATCCATCAGCCCTTTTTTTTTTTTTTTTTTTTTTGCTGAAGCAGGGACATCCCTCCTCCCTTGTCTCCTCAGTCCACAGCTCTCTATTCTGAGAATCTTTTTATTCTACTGGCCTGAAAGACATTTATAGACAAAAGTCCATGCAGAGCAATGTATCCCCCTCTCTATCATATATATTTCTCAAATACCTACTACATGCCAGATACGGTAGCTCTGGGGACACAACGCTCAGCAAACAAAGCCCCTGCCTTTATTGAATTATAGTGTGTGTTGGGAGGGGGGCATGACATAAAGCAAATGTATTTCTAAAATTTCCACATTGAACAAATGACATTCAAACCATACTTTGCATATGGTGCAAACCATATGCACCAATAATACTTGACATCTAAAGCTAAGTTTTAAAAATAAACATTCTTTTTAGAGGCCAGTCATCCCTTAGCAACTATTTCAACTGTGGCTACAGGAAAGGTGATAATTAGTAACACATATTGAAAACTTAATACTCTGCTATCTTTTTCAGGTATTTTTACTTGATTATCACACACCTAAAATCCTTATGTGGTAATACGCTTATCATTATATGCATTTTATAGTTGAGGAAACAGAGCAGTTAAATAATTTGCTCACAGTTGTATTGTGAGTAAGTGGCCTTGAACCCAAGCATCTTGGCGATAGAGTACATGTGCACAGACAGATGATGACACACTGTCTCCAAAGGTGCTTCAGGAAATCTTAAGGAGCGAGCCAATGAGTGAGGATCATGAATGGGAAAATCAAATCTACCCACACAATGAAGGATCACTAAATTGCCAAAATGCTCAAGAGCATGGTTTATTGTATTCTTCATTTTTGTGTAAATAATGAAAATAATGCTCTTAGTTCCCAAGGGGAGCACACCTGTAGTCGTTCATGCTGAAGATCTTAAATATGTGGTTATGGAATTGACAGAAAAACTTCCCTCAAAGATCAATGGGCTGTAAGTTGCTATTGTTATGGTTGTTTAAACAAAGTGAATGGTGAGTACTTTTTGCTTCAAGTTGTCTCTGGTTGAGATTTGTAAGGAAAGCCAGATATCGGATCAGCTCCTAGGGAGACGACTCTGTGCAGTCCAAAGATAACCTCTTTCCATGAAACTAACTTAACTATCTTGCAGGAGGCTTGAAGCACAACACATAATATGAAGGGGGAAAACTATTCTTACTTTCCTTCTCCTGTTCTAGTATGCTTAACCAGATGCTCCTGTGACCATAACCCTAATTGTCCACTTCAAAAGAAAAACTACTTAAGCTTCTGGAGTGTAACACAACTCTACCGGTTAATCACTGAAAGAGGGAGAGGGAGAGGCAGAGGGGAAACAAGAGCTCCTCGCAGACATCAGGAAGACAAATACAAATTGTCCCTACAAAAGGAAAAAGATCACCATCTAAGTGCTTCTCTATCTTCTCTCACTTCTCTCTGTTTCACCCTCTTTCTGCCCAAGTAAAGTGGTGATGGAGAAGGAGGAGGAATTCCAGCTAAACAGTACATTAGTATCAACTGTAGGCTGGTGAGCTGTGTGCATGCTCAAGGGACAGGGAAACTCAAGAGAGTGCACTATAGGACACTGAACGCAGTTATAATCAAGCTTTCTTTCTACATATAGTAACAGAGACAATTTGAAAATAAGCATATCCAGAATGGTAAGGCACTTGCACAGTATTTCAGCCATGCTCCTTCCAAGTATCAAAATCTGAATATCAAAGCAGGGTAGGGAGGGGAGCAGGTGAAAAACAATAATAAAAACAGTGAGCCAGCATTTTTTGAAGCTATCAGAAGCTCAACAGAGCTGAAGCGATTATGGGATAAGAATGGAAAGATACAGGTGGAAAAATTGATGTACAGCAGCAATATCTTAAATTAACTGTTTGCTGTTGAACACATGTGAAACTGTAGTTAACAGTCTCAGTGACTGATTGGTCTTTATGCCTACAAGAAAAAGGAAATTTTGAAAGTCCTGGCTCTTTGCATTTAGGTCTCTAATTAGGCAATTAGAGCTCATGTGCTACAAGAAAGCTCTCAACCGTCATAAATCACAGCCACATTCCTTTTAAAAAAAGATTCTTAAGAGTTAAAGAAGGCCTTTTAAAAAATACATTGCTTTCACATTTCTTCCAAGAAGCACAGAAATCAGGGAGGAACAGGGAAAGGAGGTTTTCTATCCATCAGAAGGAACAGGAATGCATTTTGACATGCTTGCCTAAGCAGTCTCCCCATGATTTATGGGCTGAAGTGTCATTTACATGGATGGGATGGGGTGGGAGTGTGAAAACTGAAAACACGATCTGAGAACCACCTGTATCAAGAGCACCTGAATTGCTTATAAAAAAAGGCGTATTTCTCACTGAATTCTGAAATATTGAATCTCAGCAGAAAGCCCAGTGAATCTACTTTTAACAAGCTCCTCAGTGATTGGCAGGAGCTTTGAAAGAGGCAAGGGCCAAGTAGGTAGGTGGGGAGGTTTGAGGTTGTTGGGCAAAACAAGGTTACATGCTTTTCCTTAGACGCCAAACAAGGCCTCAGGATTTAATAAAATCACACAATACTTCTAGTGTTACCAATGCTGTATGCTGGGATTAATCCCACATAACATAATCATAAGATGATGCCACTTAGTATAGTGCATTGCTGTCCTATCTCAGCCATGCAAATTTTAAGGCCAGTCTTTTTTTGATAAACTCCCAATGGTAGAAAAACTCTACAAAGTCTAGTCCCCAGGGAGGGTCAATTATCAGGACTACATTGCTTCTCCTGTTCAGATTTGCAGATATAAGGACAGTCTAAAGTTCAACATTACAAAGACAGAAAGCAATTTAGTAATTATTGGAAGTCATTCGTGGACAAAACAATAGCTGGGAGATTTGTTTAAAGGAAGAAACTAATAACTTTGTTCATACCAAGCCATTTCAAAGATGGGAAAATGATTTTTCAACATTTCAGTAAAAGTAGAATTAATAAAATACCTTGGATACACTGGCTAGACAAAGGATTCCTGGTCTTCACCAACTTGAGAATTTTGGCAAATAAGTCAGTTAATTACAAGGAGCCCCATATGCTGAGTGCAGTTGCCAGGAAATTTGCTTAGGTCCTGCTTAGTCAAATTTGAGAGAGAGCCGAACTGCCATACCTGTGAGGAAAATATGTGGACATTCCTGGAGTATATGCCTTAAATATCACAGTTTAAAATGCCTTAGGTTGTGCAGCGCTATATGTTTTTTAATGTACTGATTTAATTGATTTATACAATAATATATCTTTGTTATTGCACTTAGCACCTTATATTGTACTAAGTTTCACATTTTCTTTCCCTTATTGTCTATAAGGTGTAAATTTGACAGCAATTGAATTCATTAATTTAAAAATTTAAAAATGCCCAGTATTTTGTGTAATACTGAACATATCTTTCACAAATGCTTACCAAATCAATCTGTCCTTCTAGATATTTATTTGGTGAAAGGAACCTGTATCAGACGGTGAACATTAGTTCACTTAGTATAGTGCTAGTGATTAGGTGGGAGACTCCTAGATTTCTGGCAGTGTGCTAAAGCACTGAGGATGTAAATATGAATAGAAAACAGTTCCTGCCCTTGAGAAGGTCATAGTCAAGTGGACCTAGAAATCTCCATAAGTATTATAATGCAATGGTAAATATATATGCTAAACAATATGTCTTTAAAATACATAATTTGCTGAATACATTCATATTTCCATATATTGAGTTTGTTCAAATTCACCTATGCGATTTATGTTACCAATGCATTTTAATCCTGGGTTATATAGCTAATAAAAGTAAGGACATTAGTAATTATTATTTTAAAATTATATTTTAATAGTTAAGTAATACTAATTAAGGGTATTAAACATGCAATTAATGTTTGTTTTATTATAAACATGTCCAAGCATAAAGCTGTACACTGAAAAACTATAAAAATTCAGATTTACCATCGTGAATGCTAACCGTTATCAAATAGTACAATTCTAGCCTATAATTTATCACACTCTGCATTTGTTGATATAAAGACAAATTCCAAAAGCACTAAGTAACATTTCTAGTTATAAATAGGATTTCTACTCAGGCCTGGGGACAGTGCATTATTTACAAATGTACACCCAATGCCTTTTCCAATGAGTCTGACTGCAGTTCTTTCTACATGGCTGATACAAAGGAAGAAATGTTGAGGCTACTCTTTGGGATTCTCTGCAGTATATTTGCTAACCATGTGGAAGAAGTATATGGAATGTTTTAATGGAAAAGGGCAGTGAAGTTAGAGATGAAGAGATACACCTTGGTCAAACCAGGTAATAACCTAATATAACTTTAGAAAAGAAAGCAACTTGCTCTATCACCCAGGTTGGAGTGCAGTGGTATGATCACTGCTCACTGCAGCCTCCATCTTCTGGGCTCTAGCTGTCCTCCCACCTCAGCCTCCTGAGTAGCTAGGACTGTAGGTGCGCACCACCACTCCCTGATTATTATTATTATTATCATCATTATTTTAGTAGAGGTGAGGTCTCACTATGTTGCACAGGCTGGTCCCAAACTCCTAAGCTCAACTGATCCACCCACGTCAGTGTCCCAAAGTTCTGGGATTACCAGCTAATTTGGTTTTCTATTTCTTTTCTTGCAATAGGAAAACATAGACTAGGAAGTCTCTAAAGTCATTTCTATCTCTAAGTCTCTAGGATTTAGTGATGAGCTGTAATCTCAGAGAAGATACTATGTGGAGGGGCTAGCTGGTTGCAGCTGGGTCACTGAAAATCACCAAAAAGTTCATACCCTTAGTAAAATTCTTTTACATATTGATAGCTCACAACTCCCTCAGCTTTCAAAAGCAACAACAACAATAGTAATCACACACACACACAGACACAGGCATACACACTCTGAACTTGCAAACCAAAACTTCTTGGGATTTTTCAGGGTATCATCTCAGCTATTCAGCTTCCTGGGAGATAAAGCAAGTATTAACACTTCGTTTTTACCTATAAGCAGTTACAGAAAAAATGTAAATCATTCCTTAAACATCAATTTATGAGTTTTTGACAGTGCTGGGGGATAAAGCTATTGGTTCTGGGTTCTACTTAAGACACACTCCTTTGTCCTCACTACTACTTGTGTATCTGTGGTTAAGACAGCACCAAAAATACCTCTTTCCAACCAGAGGGCTCTTAAAATCTGCAGTTAAGCAAAGATTTGGAACCAACCCAAATGCCCATCAGGTATAGACTAGATAAAGAAAATGTGGCATGTATACACCATGGAATACTATGCAGCCATAAAAAAGGATGAGTTCATGTCCTTTGCAGGGATGTGGATGAATCTGGAAACCATCATTCTCAGCAAACCAACACAAGAACAGAAAACCAAACACTGCATGTTCACACTTATAAGTGGGTGTTGAACAATGAGAACACATGGACACAGGGAAGGGAATATCACACTCTGGGGTCTGTTAGGGATTGGGGGGTAGGGGAGCTATAGCAGGGGGTGGGGAGGTTGGGGAGGGATAACATTAGGAGAAACACATAACGTAGTTGAAGGGAGGATGGAGACAGCAAACCACCATGTTATTGTATACCTATCTAATAATCCTGCAAGATCTGCATATGTACCCCAGAACTTAAAGTATAATAATAATAAAAAAAAAAACACTGCATAGATAATTCTAAAAAAAAAAAATCTGCAATTAAGCACGAGCAAGCCAATGCAAGTCTATAGCATCACAGATGGGTTATCCAACTCAATTACAGACATTCCCTAATCTCCAGCAAAGAAACCTGCTGTCTCTCTAATGCACTAACATCATTTCCCTAGGGCAAGGTCTGATTTCTCTGAGTATGTTATTCATAGAAATATTATACATTTTGGTAAATGCAAATAGAGGATAAACTCAGTCAAAAATAATTCACAGATTGGCTTATTTAAAAGAGATGGGAGTGAGAAATCACTTTTTCCTGTATTTGTTTTCCCAAGGTTTCTTCTCACCCCTCTGCAGAATGAGATTCCAAGTTTAGAGAAATTAAGAAACCAGTAACCACTGGGACTGGTTGCCTGGAAACTGCCTGATTACAACCAACTCACTAGGCTACAAGAAAATTCTACCTGATCCTTTAGGACCATTTGTCAAGCCTCATTATGATGATAAAGAAAATTTATACTTTCATAAAGCCTTAAAAAATATTGCGACGAAAGTCTGAAAAATCTAGGCATCTGCTCTGGGGAAGAAATGGAAAATTAACACGACTATCCAGTGTCAAAAATTGACAATCTAGACAAAATAAAAAAAATTAGTTCAGCATCTTGCACAGAATTCAGAAATCAAAAATCCAAATCCAATGCTGAACAAATAATGTCTGGGAATTGTACTGTCTGCCATGGGGGTTAGAAGCCAAGGCAGCCAGAACATCACTAATAAAGGGCATTTGTATTCTGCAGCAGTGCTGCTGCACTGTGCTTCCTCGTACGTCGGAGGAGAACTTTCCCTCTGACACTGCCATTAACAGCTGCTTTGAAACATACACCAGTCGGTTTTGTTGGCCTTGACAGGTGAACAAGATGTGTCAGGAAAATAACACTATAAGAACATTGCAGAAGTTTAACAAACTCTAAGAATGTCTATAAATGTTTAAGACAATTAGCAACCAGTCTGAGAAAACAGAGTCTATTTTATACTTTAGTGAAAGAAATTTTTATAGCTAAATGACTGTAGGCATATATATATATATATTTGTATGTATATATGTACACATACATAATTCTATATTTTTATATACATTAGATAGATGATAGTTTTCTCCTTTCAAGAACAATGGAAGTTACCAAATGCATCAGTAAATTCTGGCTCCATTAAACGTTTCCATTGTTGTTACTGATCTACTTCTTATAGATCTACTTATAGTTACATTGGACTAAGGTGCATCTCACAGGGCAGCTAAAAGGTGACTTTGGCGCCATCTTAATATGGACTTTGCCACTGATTACGTCTATGATTAATTTTTGAACCATTAATCATAATTTGCTCAAGCATAGAAATGTAAATTTTAGTAAAATCTAACTATAATTGCTTATAATTATTTTTTATATCCATTGTAGGAAATAAATTCAGCATATTTTTTAAATTTTTTAAATTTTTTTTATAACTTTTTTGAGGTTTGATTAATGAGTCCATTCTTCATAGATAAATGCTCAACATTCTAGTGCCACAGGGATTAATAGAGACTGGTACAGAGAGAGCAAAGTAATTAGCTTAAATTTTGCTATAGATGCTATGGGAAGCAAACCATTTTTACTTTAAAGGGACTATTTTTCAGTACTTCAGATATTCCAACACATCCACAGTACTCGCAAATATTGTTCCAGGGTAAAATGTAAGGCCTCTAAGCCCTAGGTTTCAGGGAACATATCTTAATTACGTTTGAACCCTGAGTACTTATTTCAGGCCTAGCACACAGTGGACACTCATCAAACCTCTGCTGAACTGAACCAGGCCATAGTATCATCAGCGGAAGTGATATGCTACTTTAGAGCTGAGACAGACATGGAAATCAGAAATGGACTGCAGATTGTACTAAAGAGAGTGCCTGGAAGGGTGATGGTCATAGATTACATGGAAAAACAACAAACATCACAACAGGAAATCTGATGATCGTCATTTGACCTCCACCACCCATTCCCCTGGCCATTCACTCTATATATTATTGTCAGGATTAGTCTCTAAAAACACAAAATCATAACACTATTCAACTGCTTGAGAACTTATATGGAAAAACAAATATATGAATTATTAATTGCAATTATCTTCAAGCAACTTACAATTTGGTTGCTAGATAGAAATAACACATGATAGTTTTCATAAAATAGGAATTGAGAGAAAAGACAGGACAATGTGAATTAAAGTGTTCGTAGAAGCTGCCTAATGAAGGTAGGACTGGAATCAGGTCTATTTATTTGCAAGAATAAAGTGTAGAGGAAGATCATCCAGGATAGCTAAGAAACAAGCAAAAACACAGAGGTGAGAATTTGAATGGTACATTAGAACAGATACAAAGATACATTTGGAGATGGGTTATGGATAAGAATGAGTTTTGGCTAGAACCTTGGGACCTGGGAGGCATTTTTCATGAAGGAAGTATTTAAAAGATGCTATGTGTTTCCAGGAATACTCATGAAGGGCTATTGGTGAAATAGATAGCATTTGTGATGAACCTAGGGACACATTGATTCATTCATTTGGTAAATATTTTTTGAACACCTGATATATCCTAACCACTGAAAATAAAGCAGTGGACAGAATCCCTGCCCTAATAAAATTTACTGGGGGTGAGAATGCACAAATGATAACAAATTAGATAAGTTAGTATATAATAAAAGGTCAAGTGCCATAGCAGGTAAGGGTTTAAAGAATGGGAGAATGAGTTCCAAAATATTAAATTTTTACCATCTCCCAAAATATCTAGTACAGGTATGGCCATGCCACATAAATAGTAGGTGACTGGGATACTGCCTGCTGAAAACAAGTCCAAGGGTTATGTGATACAGATTTTCTCCTAATAAAACCTAAGACAACCAATTAGAATCCTCTGATGTCTCTCATGTGCTTGTCTAACACAAAAAAATGCCTGGGTGCAGCCCATACCAACCTAAAATGTGAGGATATCTGGGATGGGCTCACGCAGCACACAAAGTTGGATGTATTGCAGGTTTTCAAAATTCTTTCCACATTCTCTAGAATGACCCGCTGATAATGAACAAAGATTTTTCATTAAATATTTGTTAGGTAATATGCCTATCACTGTTCTATGTGCTATAAAGATTAAAATATTAAAAGACACTCATGGCATTGCCTTTCTTATACAAAAATCAAACATAAAAGTAAACTTAAAAGTCAGGAAAAGATCAGTAGTGTAATGACATCAAAATGAGCTTGGTTTTACAAAAAAAAATGTACAAAGGAGTTCAGGGTCTCCTGTGATGTATGAAACTTGAAAAAAGGAAGGCCACTTATATAAATGCTTAAGTTTTCTTGAGTCTTTGAGGTGTTTAAATTCTATCAGAGCAGGCATTATGAATGTGATTTTCCAATTACAACACCTAACTTGTTCTGACCCGTCCTTGGTCATCAGTTGAATTTTTTATATCTCAAATGCCATCCTCAAATATGGGCCAATGTCCATACAGAGGTAACTTTCCATGTACAAAATTAGCAGGAGCAAGTGAGAAAGGGCAGTGCTTACATGCCCTTTCTGTAGGACATATTTCCACTGACTGAGTTGATGTTTATGGGCTGTAGGTATTCAGTGAGACATAATATGGGGTGGCGAAACTCAATGCCCTACAAACAGAAACTAAAGGAAGAGCCTTGTCCTCATATTGCCAATACAGAGCAGCGCAACTACTTGACAATATAAAGATAATACTTTACTTTCCTACTGGGCTTGGTTCTTGCTAAAATTTGATTAATGAGAAGAACTATTAGATCCCAGTAATAAGCTCTCACACGACTACTTGACCTACTTAACTTCCTTTCCCATTGACCCATAATAGTTCCTGTTTCTATATGGCAGTTATTTGGACTTTACAATATCTCAATAATCTCATTTCCAGTATTGGTAGCGCCACTCCCCAGGCCGCACTCCTACTCTGCAAAACTGCCATCTCCCTCTCATTAATTCTCTTTATTCAACTCCTTCAACCTTTGTCCAAAGGGTCCCTTTTCAGATCAGACATTCTGTTTTCTTCCTTAATCTGTAGCTTTTGACATTTATCATTATCTTCCAATGAGACACAGAAATAATACAAGAAGTTAAATGTTTTCGCAAGCAACCCTAGATTTCTGTGTCCCTTTGCAGGGGAGGAAAACAGAAAGAAGGAAAAGCTGCCAGATAGAAGGCCTGAAATAAATGACCTGCACCACCCATAGGCAAATTCTACCTCTTTTTCCAGAACATTTCGTAAGAGAGAATCAATAAAAGCTGAATCTGAAACCTTGGTGCAGTGTACCAGCTAAGCTCTGAACTCCCAAGCTAATCCTGTGTTCTCAGAAGCTATAAGTGCATATCTCTTCACCTTTGCTCAGAGGGATGAGCTCACCACAGAAATTGGCCTGTTTTTTGACCTCAAAATCCAGGTGGGACAGGGTTGGGGGTGGCAGAAGCAATGAGAGGGAAGGTTTCCAGGTCACTTGTTCTAAACTGAGATGTGCTGGCAGAAGGGATGGACAAGGTTGAGTTTCCGTGGCCCTGAGCTGGGTCACACAGCTGGAATCACACTTTGCTCAATACAAATGTCTTTCACTCTTTCACTCACCCACAAGCAACACAAGAACTGCAAAAGGACACTGTTGAGAAGAAACAGCTCCAGTGCCACCGGCCACTGTCAGCATCTAGGCTACCTAGTAAAGCAACCCCCGTGCGACCCGAATGCTGAATAAACGTTTACATCAGCTCATGTTTCCCTATGACTAGCTGATTAGTATATTCAATTAAAATATAATAAACACCAAAATGAATGCTGGCAGGGGGCTCAGCATTTTCAGTTTTTGTGCAGGTTTTTTTGAAAATCACATCATGTTTGTTTCATTTTATCACACATTGTTGTCTTAAAGAAAAATACTCATTCACATGTTAAAATTTCATCACCATACCTAAGGCAGCATTCCTTTTTAAAACAACAACCAAAAAGAAACGAAATTTACTAAAAAGCGCCAAATTTCTACACTGAAACTACTCAAATGAAATGGTCTAATCATAAAATTAAACACATTTTAGATACGTTGATGTGAGGGCATTTAGTACATTTGAATACAACTGATATTTCAGTTTCTTTAGCCTATGTTCTCTAAAAGTAAGACTAAACAGTGGTTCTGTATCTATGACACACTACAAATGTATATATTTATTTTTGAGGCTGTGTATTAGCTGATTGTAAATTACCCTTCAAAGTATGTTTTATAACATAATGTTCATGCAAATTCTACTAAATATATATGTATACAAATATTAAATACGAAGGGAACTGGTATATAAATAATGAACTGACTAGACTATGCATTTATTATGTTTTTTTTTTTTTTTTGAAACAGAGTCTTGCTCTGTCACCCAGGCTGCAGTGCAATGGAACCATCTCGGCTCACTGCAACCTGTGCCTCCAGGGTTCAAGCAATTATCCTGCCTCAGCCTCCCACGTCACTGGGGCTACAGGCAACCACCACCACAGCTGCCTAATTTTGGCTAATATTTGTATTTTTAGTAGAGATGGGGTTTTACCATACTGACCAGGCTGGTCTCCAAATCTCTTGTGATCCACCCACCTCAGCCTTCCAAAGTGCTGGGATTACAGGCGTAAGCCACCATACCTGACTTTAATATGTATTTCATAACACAATATTAGCTTTTATAGGAATCATTGCTTGAAAAAGCAGACCATTAGGCCGGGCGCGGTGGCTCAAGCCTGTAATCCCAGAACTTTGGGAGGCCGAGGCGGGTGGATCACGAGGTCAAGAGATCGAGACCATCCTGGTCAACATGGTGAAACCCCGTCTCTACTAAAAAATACAAAAAATTAGCCGGGCTTGGTGGCGCGTGCCTGTAATCCCAGCTACTCAGGAGGCTGAGGCAGGAGAATTGCCTGAACCCAGGAGGCGGAGGTTGCGGTGAGCCGAGATCGCGCCATTGCACTCCAGCCTGGGAAACGAGCGAAACTCCGTCTCAAAAAAAAAAAAAAAAGAAAAAGCAGACCATTAAATTGAATTTGAGTTTTGATGACTCAAGTCCTAGTTCCTTTTAAATATGTCGGAGCAATTTGGTTGTATCACTTGTTTCTTTTCCATAAATTTTTTCTTACCATTTATGAAATGTTTGTTATGATAAAAATTATTATACCACAGATATTTCTACTCCCATCCCAATCACCAATCTAATTTGTAAACCTTGCCCTGTGATCTAAACTGAACCAAATAAACAATAACAAACAAAACTTTATGCATCTACCTACTCCTATTGATTACATATATCTTTTTCTTGCCTTGTCTTTACTACTAGTGTATTAATTCCTAAGCCCAAGAACTTTGCATTCCTACGGCTCTACTCCATCCTTTGTGTTAAGCACAAATTAAAAAGAATGTAAACCAACACTTTAATTTGTTTTTTGCTAGCTCCAAGATAGTCTGATTTCCTGTGTGGTAAGAATATCTCTTATCCTGCCTTTCAGTCTCCATCCAGGGCTTCAAATAATATAGTCTCTCAGTTTATATACAACATTCCCAGTTGAATATGATTCTCTAACAGTAGCAGACTGAATTGTTCCTCGATATTCAGTGAGGCATCGGAGGACAGCAAAAATCTCAGCAACACTGCATTTAAAAAAACTTTTTTTTGCTTCTGTGCCATTCTAACAATTTCCTCCCCTGAGATAGTCTCACCTTTTCCTTAGATTTGTGTTTCTGGACTCACTGATGAATTTAGATTCGATTCAAAGGTCCTCATACTGCTATGTTCTATTATTATCTATTAATAAAATAAAACTTATTTTATTAATATCTATCAATAAATATCTATCAAAAAATAACTATTTTTGTTAGCAAGCAAATGTTAGAATTTTTATTCTATTAACTCATGCTTTGAGGATTTCTTTCCATTTTCTTTTTTTTTTTTTTTTAATTTCAGAGTTTCCCTTTTTTTTTTTTTCTTTTCTTTTTTTTTTTTTTTTTTTTTTTTGGCGCTTTACGTTCTAGGGTACATGTGCAGATCTTGCAGGATTGTTGCATAGGTACACACATGCCATGGTGGTTTGCTGCCTCCATCCACCCATCACCTACATCAGGTATTTCTCCCAATGTTATCCCTCCCCAACCACCCCACCTCTCACTGTCCCTCCCCTAGCCCCCAACCCCCCAACAGACCCTGGTGTGTGATGTTCCCCTCCCTGTGCTCATGTGTTCTCATTGTTCAACACCTGTCTATGAGTGAGAACATGTGTTTGATTTTCTGTTCTTGTGTCAGTTTGCTGGAATGACGGTTTCCCCATTCATCCATATCCCTACAAAGGACATGAACTCATCCTTTTTAATGGTTGCATAGTATTACATGGTGTATATGTGCCACATTTTCTTTATGTCCAGTCTGTCATTGTTAGGCATTTGGGTTGGTTCCAGGTCTTTACTATTGTAAACAGTGCTGCAGTGAACATATGCATGCATGTATCTTTAGAACAGAACCATTTATAATCCTTTGGGTATATACCCAGTATTGGGATTGCTGTGTCAAATGGTATTTCTATTTCTAGGTCCTTGAGGAATCGCCACACTGTCTTCCACAATGGTTGAACTAATTTACACTCCCACCAACTGTGTAAGAGTGTTCCTGTTTCTCCACATCCTCTCCAACATCTGTTGTCTCCAGATTTTTTTAATGATTGCCACTCTAAGCTCCTGTTTATGACTTTGTAGATAACAAACAAAACTATAAAGATTGTAACTATTTATTGGGCTTTCAAGACACAAGAGCTGCTTTATTAGTGGATACTCTCAGCATTCTGTCCAGGTGGTTGCTATCAATTACAAGTGAAGTCTTTGCAAATAGTCACTTAATGAATAAATGGAAAGGAAGACCAAAATGTTTTTCATCCACAGAAAAATCTTTGCCACAGCATTGATATGCTCGCAGCTTTGTCTTAACATTTTGGTCTCTTATAATCTCTTGTTTAAAAGTCAACTTTCTAATGTAAACATCTCCCAGTTTATTCTGAGTGATTCTTTTCTGTTGGAATGAGAATCATTATCTCTAAGCTTGCATTTATGTGTTGTTTAATTGGGTGTGGTGTGGTTGTTGGCTCTGTGATAAGAAAGCGTCACAGTCTCTGACCTCTAGATGCTTAAAATCTAAGATGAAGTAAATATTCCAATATATTACTGTGGGCCCAAAGCCTAATGGGCCATTTAAAATCATTCTATGAAAAAATTGACTGCCATTTTGATAATGCTGAGAAGAACATATGTCCCTTCACATTTCAGCTTGTGTTGGATCATTAGGCACAAGTTTGAACAATTCCAAGGAAAACTTATAAACACATTTTGAAATAAAATTTGGATGGGAAAATACCAAGACTTAACAGAAACATTTTGCAGAATGATTTACTTTATAAAATTATTTGGTCCATACTTCTTTCAAATGACATATTTTTTGTTTAAGTCAACTTAATTGACGTTTTCATTTATATAGAAAATTAACTTGTTCATGATTTGTCAGGGACACCAAAGATGTATGAAGGAAGGGCCACATATACCACAGAAATTTTATCCTATTCTCTTATCTTTTATTTTAGAACATTCATAATTTTTAAATGTTGCATCAACCTTTTGAGGCAATGTTGGTGACTTCTTCATTTAACTGAAACATCCCTGCATATCAACAATTGAAAAACAGAAACACTTAAATGAAACCCACATACATGTATGAAAAATATACATTATACTATACACATAGTGTAATATATATATATATATATATCTCCATACATACTCATGCCATCAGGGAACACTTCATTTAGAGCAGTATGAAAATTCAAGCAGGACTCACGTCTCATTGTTATGGAGCTACGCCCACAAATCCCCCAGGCTACTCTAGTTAAAACTCTGGCAGAAATTTTATTCTGAGATTGTGCTCCTGCCACATCACACTGTCAATATCCAATATTCCAAAGCTTCAAGGGCCAGTTCCCACCGATCCTAGTCCTATTTAAGGAAATGCAATGCAATCTAATGCCAGTTCTGAAAGCACGTAAGTACATGCTACAATCAAAGATTTAAGTGACCATTTATTTTGTCTTGTATCTGCTTGAGAAAATCCTTTGCCAGCCAATTTTCTCCTATTAGAATTAGCTTTCAAAGTTAGACTGTCATTTGCTTGCTTGCAGACAAAGGTAACAATTTCAAATCACAAAAATGTGTATTTTCAGATGGTGAGTATTTGCTTTTTTAAGTACGGAGAGTAGCGATCCAGGTACTCTTACTAGATTTTATATATTGCTTAAATTAACTGCCCAGAAAAGCCTCCAAGGGGTAAATTGCCTTTTTGTAATATTACCTTTAATTTCTTTTAGCAAATGGAATATGAGGTTTAAGTGGGTTAAAGAAAATCAAGTAAAATATATATGGTATACAATTTTTCACGGTCAAATGCCTAAAAGCAAACATTTTGTGGTTAGTTTACTATGAATGTACCAGGGCTAGCAAGGGAGTATTTTGCAAGATAGTTGACTTTTAGAACTGCTTACGGGTTGAAACTACACGCTCCTAATAACATTTAACAATCAGAATTGCTTTGGACACCAGCCCCTGTTGGCTAATGCTGGCTACTTAGGCTCTGTAAAGCTTTTGTAACTATTTTGCAAACCAAGTACCATAAAACCAAGCTTTCAATTTTACATCCAATGTGTCTGTGCTGGCATTACAGGAACACCGGGAGAGCATTTTAAAGGTGCAAGGTCAAATACTTGATATTCCATTAAGTAAAATATAAAAGAAAATACTGCACATCATCTAAATAACTTAAAAAGTTAAGTTCTAACCAATATTAAGTCTGCAAGGGACAGAAAAGAAGCATGGTGTAATAAAAAAGAACACTAGACTGAGAATTAGGCCATGGGCAAATCAAATCCATTCTGAGCCTAGTTTCTCCATTTCTTAAAAAGGCATACTAATGCTGGCTTCACTGACCTCTTTGCATAAAAGCCTACATGTAGAAATGCTTAAAATCTAGACAATTTAATACAAATATTAGACAATACTATCATTTCCATTTCTCTTGATAATCATACAGCAGGTCTCTGAACAGGACTTGTGCACTGTGTTATTCATAACATAACTTGAGAAGAGGTGGTAGTTTTCACACACCTCCTCCCCTCCTTTCTTTCTTCACACTTGATGAGCTTCAGAGATACAGTCACTAAACTCCTCAGACACTTTTAGCAGCATCAGAAAGAAGCAGCTGCCACTGACAATCCTGTCTGATTCCACAGGGACTACGGATGTAAAAACAATGAATCATTACAGGTGCGTCTGCCTTTTTCATTCAAAGACAAAATGAAAAGAAGATGAAATTCACCAAACCCAGTGTTTTTAAAACAGAAAGTGAAGAGATCAACCAGGAAATACTTTCTTCCTTTAATTCATATGAGAGGAATTTACATATAATTTAGTAATTTTTAAAAAATAATCTGCTACTGTGCTGGGTGCTGCCCCAGTCTACAAAAAAGAGTACTATCTAACTTCAAGAAACACATTGTTCGAGAATAACAACATAAGGCATGATGGTAGTATACAATTAATTCTAATTCCAAGTAGAACCCTGGTGAGACAAGAGGTAGTAAGAAGGCCACTGGAATTAATGAAAGGAAGGTGACAGAGTCCTGAAAAGGTTTAATGAAAGTGACAGAGCTTTGAATGAGTCCAGGGATCTTGGTAGGAGAAATATCACTGAAGATAGAGACTAGGAAGAGGAATATGTTCAACATTGAGAAATCTAAGAAGTTTCAAGAATATCCTCCTACAGTTTCCCCATCTACTCAAACGTGCCTGTGTTTGTGCAAGCTGCTGATGTTCATCTGTTACGAAGGTGACATTAATAACCTAAATTTAAAAAAATTCTTTAAAACTGGCATATAATGAAGAATCCCTATGGATTAAAAATGAAACATTTACTATACATGTAATCATGCTTTAGAAATTAAAAATAAATGCAAATATGCAAAACAAAGATCACATCTAATCCCACCACCCACAGATATTTTGATTTATGTCCTGCCAAGGCTATGCCTGTGTACCCATATACTTTATATATTTTTTTCTTTTATTATACTCTAAGTTCTGGGATACATGTGCAGAACATGCAGGTTTGTTACATAGGTATATATGTACCATTTTGGTTTGATGTACCCATCAAACTGCTATCTACATTAGGTATTTCTTCTCATGTTACCCCTCCCTTAGACTCCTACCCCCAACAGGCCCCCGTGTGTGATGTTCCCCTCCCCATGTCCAGGTGTTCTCATTGTTCAATTGTCACTGATAAGGACATGTGGTGTTTGGTTTTCTGTTCCCGTGTTAGTTTGCTGAGAATGATGGTTTCCAGATTCATCCATGTCCCCATAAAGGACATGAACTCAACTTTTTTATGGCTGCGGAATATTCCATGGTGTATATGTGCCACATTTTCTTTATGCAGTCTATCATTGATGGGCATTTAGGCATTGCAGCACTGTTTACAATAGTAAAGACTCAGAACCAACCCAAATGCTGTTGTATTGGGAGAAACAGCTAATGTAGGTGAAGAGGAGATAGAGGCAGCAAATCACCATGGCATGTGTATAGCTATGTAACAATCCTGCAAGATCTGTCAACTTACCCCAGAACTTAAAGTATATAAAAAGGGGGTGGCTGTCAATGTCTTGCGATGGCAACATGCAGAAATGCAAATGACCCATGGGAAACTGTCTAATTGTCTCCAAGCTCTTAGCCCTGAATGTGCAGGAAGATGATAAAAGATTTTGTAAAGGAAGGAAGGATTGTGAGTCAAAGGCATTCAGCACTCAAACTTATTCCTAACTCAGCCTTACCTGTGAAACCTCTCAGCAGTAACAAATCAGCCAAATAAAAAGGTGGCTTCTGGTGAAGCTGATTTCTAAAAACTGGACTTTCTATAGAGGTTATATAAATAGTGATTTTTCACTTTATAAAGCAATCCTCTATAGAATCTTTAAATATCAAGTTCTCTTAGTATGAGTAGAAAGTAAATTAGTCTAAGAGATATTTATGCTTTTTTATTCAGCATATTAATTAATAGACTATGATCAGGATGAAACTGACTCAGTTCAAATCTGGCTCTGTGTGCTGGTCGAGTTACTTAGCATGCTTCAGTTCCCTCTGATGTAAACTGGAAGCACTGATGGCTATTGACTCCATCATCACAAAGCTAATGAAAGGCTCTTTTGTCACTGCATGATACATAGAAAACATTCAACAAATATCAGTCACTATATTTGTATTATTATCACTGAAAATGAAGTCATCAAGTTGATATATTTTCCTCCGTTCTTTTCCTCTATGTTTACAATTAACTACAAAATGTTTTCTTTTCTTGAATGACAGATAGATGCTAAATAAAAGAAGATTTACCAAAATCTAACTCCAACAACAAATGGGTTAAGGTTCCAATCAAATTATAGGTTATTTCTAAAATTGGGAGAAGGGAAAATATTGAGAAAAGGATGATACACTTTAGGAGGCTGATGCAGGTGGATCACTTGAGGTGAGGAGTTTGAGACCAGCTTGGCTGACATGGTGAAACTCCGCCTCTACAAAAAATTAGCCAGGTGTGGTGGCGCATGCCTATA
This sequence comes from Saguinus oedipus, assembly GCA_031835075.1. Classification (NCBI taxonomy): domain Eukaryota; kingdom Metazoa; phylum Chordata; class Mammalia; order Primates; family Cebidae; genus Saguinus; species Saguinus oedipus. The sequence goes on from CM063183.1 coordinate 41,702,777, forward strand.
GTCGCAGCTACTCAGTAGGCTATGGCAGGAGAATCACTTGAACCTGGGAGGCAGAGGTTGCAGTGAGCCAAGATTGCGCCAAGGAACTCCAGCCTGGGCTACAGAGTGAGACTCTTGTCTCAAAAAAACAAATAAACAAGCAAAAGAAAAGGATGATGAATTCTTAAAGATGGATTGTAGCACCTGTGATAACTTCTTTATTTCTATACTTTTACACGGTGTACTAACAAAAAACCCAAAAATAAGAAAAAAGTTCTATAGTATTTAAAGGTCTGTAACATACTATTCACTTAACACAAACAACATATGAAGCTTAGAGATAGAGTATTTAAATAATTATGGGGGACAGCAGAGGGCTGCATGACATTCCTCTCCAAAATGTAATCATTATTTCCAGGTATGGTTGGTTCTAAACCTAACACCAGTGACTCATCCTTTTCCAGAGATTCTAAAGTAGATGGAAAAATGCATGCTTGAAGAAAGGTGGTGAACAAAGAGGGAGGAAGACTAATAGATGGTGGCTCTATTGCAAAGGCAAAGCTGTTGAATAAATGGGGAAAATGAGAGAACTCTGTACAAACTAAACCATACCATTTTTGAAAGTTTCATTGTTTCTGAGACTTCCACTTTGATAATGTGGAAAGAATAGTTTGTTCACCACCACCCCACTCTGTTTTTATTACATCGATTTCACATTTGAGACAAATGAATGTTGGAGAAGTTATAAGTGTGGTCAAGATCATGCATGTAGTAAACAATAGATTTAGGACCGAATTGTAGTTGAAAAGTCAGTTTATGTGTTATTTTCACTGTATTATAACAGCATCAGCTTAACTTGAATTCCAGCCAAGTGCTTATTCTTCTAAAGCCTACATCACAAACTACAGAAATAATTCTCGGCCAACCCAAGCATCAAATAAAGAATAACCTCACCTTCTGGTGCCCAGCCAGCCTGGGGATTCTGTTAAATTGTGAGTGTAGCTGTTATTCTTGGTTACATGGGGATCCTTCTGTTAATTTTGGCACATATTTGGCTTTTCTTAGGCTCTCGGTCTGTGACTTTTTAAGCTATTCACTTGTATCCTGGCTATGTCCATGTCCTCAGAGAATAAAACAAAATCATAGATCAGGCTGTTCTTTTTATTTTGTCCCGGACACTCTCATTCCCCAGATAAATCACAGGTGCAGCAATAAATCCATGGGGAAAAGAACAGTACAAGTTCCATTTGAACCGCATTCTCTACCTTTTCTACATTGTATCTACTATTCACAGTGAATTCCTACTCAGAACCTTTTTTCTCTCTAGTACTCTAGCCACGTAAATCGCTTGGTAATATACATACTAGTTTATTGTTGTTCACAGGCAAACATGGTGCTACTTTTCCAAGAGTGGGAATAACTCATTCTGAACAACTAGTCCCCCAAAGGCATATCCATATCTCTTAACTTGGCTTTGACAGGAATTATAGGAGTAACATAACTATTACTTGGCAAGAAAGCTGATAGTAAACCTGGTCTTCTTATTCCTAACCCTGCACCTATCGTCTGCCTAGCCTCATATTTAAAGAATACCTTTCACTTTTCTCAAAGATCCAAGTAACAGATATTCAAAGCGTCACAGAGTCATGTCTAGCAATCTTCTGCTGAGGTCTAAAACCTTGCAAAATTCTGGAAAATGGCATCCAAATAATATTGTGGTTTTGTAAGTTAATAGTGTATATGAGTGTGTGAACATGTATGGGTAGGTATGTATGCGTGAGAGTGGCTAAAAATTTCTTAGTAAATATATTACTTTGAGTAACATCTGGAATTGTGCTGGGCACTAGGGTTATAAAATAAATCACAAATGAATTGAGTCTTTGAGGAACTTCGTTACACTTTAATCAACAAGTCAGATGGAGAAAAAAACGCTTTTACTACACCAGCCTGAGTACTAGGATATAAATGTGGACAGGGTCCTGTCCGGAGAGAAGGGTGATTTGGTTTTCAGGGACAAGTCGTCTTGAAGGAGATGGCAGTAGAAGCCATGCATGCATAGGTGTGACCCTGGAAAAGAAGAACGTGGACAGTGTTGCAGATAGAGAAAACGAAAGCACAAAAAAACATGGTGAGTATGGAAGAACATGAACATTCACTATTACTGACAATGACAGTTTGGGAAGGGAGTGGCAGAGTTAAGACTTGAAAGATATTATGACAACGACATTCTGCAAGACCATATGGACATACTTAGAAGCTTAAAATTTAACCTGTAGATAATGAGGAATCATCAAAAGTCTTTATGGAAAAATGTGAAAGAACAGTTTGCCTTTGAGGCAAGCCAGTCAAGGATGAAATGGGGTTAAGACCCCAGGCAGGGAAAAATTAGCGAGCAAATGAAAGCAATAGTTTCCAAAGATACAATGAGGACTTGGGCAAGGGTGATGGTAATAGTGAGAACAGGAAGAACCATAATGTGGGCACTGTGTACACAATGAGATCCTCTCTCCAGGGGCGTGTGAAAGGGATGGCCACGAGGGTATTATAGATATGAATTGGAATATACTGTGTCCTTCCCCCAATACAGTTCTTGAAGCTGTAACTCCCAATGTGACTGTATTTGGAGATTGGGGCTTTAAGGTAGTAATTAAAGTTAAATTAGCTTATAGTGATGATACCCTAATCCCACAGAATTTGTCTTTCCAAGAAGAGGAAGAGACAATCGAGTTTTCTCTCTCTGAGAGCACACAGAGAAAAGACTATGTGAGGGCACAGTGAGAAGGGAGACATCTGTAAGCCAGGGATAGAGGCCTCGCCAGAAACTGACCATGCTGGCACCTCGATCTCCAGCAACTAGAAGTCTGAGAAAATAGACCTTTGTTTTTTAAGCTACCCAGTCAGTGACACTTTATTATGGCAGACCCAGTTGACAAATACAGAGGGTTTTGTTGACAGAAGTAAATTATAAAAAATATATAAAGAGAGCAAAACCACTGAGAGACAGTCCTGAAGAAGCAGAAATCCTGGAGTAGAGACGTGAGTAGAGCGGGAGCTTCTGCTTGGTAGTTTTGTAGGATGAAGCAGAAGACACGTGAGTTCCATGTAGAAGGGAGTTCTAAAGCATGGAATGATGGATTTCTGTTTCTGAGGAGGCTATTCTAGAGTTGTGCTTGGATCAGCCAAACTGTTGTCCAACTACTATTATATCCTGAATCTATTTTCATTCCTGAAGTCTGTGTGGTAGCCAAGTCTGTTTCTTGTTTGCCTTGCTTACCAGTGTGGTATAACAGCCACGCCCCCGCCCTCCTTTGGCATCAACTGGAGCAGGCCTCTTCACTTGTACTCTGAAACTGGCAAACATGGAGAGTGGGAGGAAGAGATGTCAGGATGAGCAGAATGCAAATAATGACTGCAGGCTCCAGAAATCTTGGGATGAGATGTTAATTATCCCAGAAGATGACTCCAGAAATCTTGGGATGAGATGTTAATTATCCCAGCAGATTCTATAAAAAATATGAACTGCAATATATATATATATAAAGTATGAATATTTTAGCCATCCAAATTATAATACCCGAAAACCTCTTGTGCACATAATGAGGGCCATCTATGCAACACAGGAAGTGTGGCATGATGCTGTCTCTAAATGAAGAGGGGCTCTTTTTAAAGACACCACAAAATCTGTTTCTATTCCTCTTTATAGCAAATTGGCTTAGTTTAAATGCCAGTCTATAAAAGGCTTCATCCACACTCTCAGTACCTACCAGTTGTGAAGAAAGAAAGGAAGGAAACCTCTGTGTGCACTTTTTTCTCAGCACCTGTCAACATGGGGCTTGGGTTTTCAGACAGAATTTCATAAATGAAATAAAAAATAATGATCTTTCCTTTACCTGTTTGCCATTATGGCGCCATCAAGTGTAAGACAAGATTATAGGATTTAGACAGTCCTTGCAGAGGAACTGGCAAGCAGATTATTCTTCTGCCTGCTTACGGATAGTTTCCATTTTGATCTGAGACACATCGGTGTGTGTGTATTTGTGTGTGTGTGTATGTGTGTGTGTGTGTGAGAGAGAGAGAGAGAGAGAAATAGAGACAGTGTGGCAGTTCCTCCCTTTTGTCTTCTACACTAATGCATTCCACCTGTGTTTTTAACATCCAGATGCTATCAGATTTTAATTATACTGATTAATGCCTGCATAAGAATTACAAATGGTAAGCCAATCTTCCCTCAAATTAGCTTGGTCGATCTGTTTAAAGGCAGAACAATGAAATAGGACACCAGGCTAAAATCATATAAAAAATGGAAATGTCTTCATTTGTTTTTGTTTGTGTACTTTTAATTAAAGGTGATAGAATGGTCTTTCACTATCAGCGCAGCACATACAATGTGCAAAGATGAATGCATTTCCAGCTGTAGGTTGCATTGCTGTTTTAGCATTACTCTTACTGTTGGGAAAACATCTGTGGAAAATAAGCAGCTAGGGAGTTCTCATAATAAAATTGGAAAGAGATGTCAAAAGAGATATTGCCACCTCCATCTTTGAAGAGCTTCCTGAAGAGGATCATTGTGTGCTCTAGTTTCTCTGACCAGAGATTCCAACTCTACTCTGAAATACCTTACAATATCATTAAATATTTCTTTCATGGGTCTCTGACAAAACAAAACAAAACAAGAAAATAGGCTGGGCATGGTGGCTTGCACCTGTAATCCCAGCACTTTTGGGAGGCTGAGGTAAGTGGATCACATGATATCAGGAGTTCGAGACCAGTCTGACCACAATGATGAAACCCCATTGCTACTAAAAACACAAAAAATTAACCAGGGAAGGTGGCAGGTGCCTGTAATATTCCAGCTACTCAAGAAGCTGAGGAGGGAGAATTGCTTGAATCCAGGAGGCAGAGGTTGCAGTGAACCAAGATTGCACCATTGTTGCCTGGGACACAAGAGCAAAACTGTCTAAAAAAAAAAAGAAACAAAACAAACAAAAAACAAGAAAATGGAAAATCATCTAACCTAATTTGCCAAGTAATTTAAGGTGAAATAATTTTATCCTTGGCCAGTTTTTGAAGAAAATAAACACAAAACATATATTTTTTAAAAAAATCAGGGCTTTATAACAACCTTGAAAAGACCAGGAACCATGAGTTAGTTGTTTTCCTGAGTAAGGACATTGTGCAGAGGAGAGGTGAGGACTGCCTTCAGCACCAGTGACCTGCCCTGAGGCTTTTTCAGTCCATGATTGCCAATTCTTTCATCTAAAAATGGAGATCTCACCACTTCTCAGCATGCCGTAAAGATTAAATGGCATAATGTACATGAAAGCATCCTGAAAATTTCTGTATATTGACCTACTGTGAGTCTGCAGAGATAAATATCCCAAAATATTTTTGCTTCAAAATATAAGAAGGTAAATATGGCTTTTCAATTACAGTATTTTATCACTTCTGCCTCATTGTCTTCTCTGCTCTTTTTAAGCACTTTACCAAGAGCTTTCTGTTGAGAGTGCATCAATGTCGTGTAACAATTCCACACAAAACTTGTTTCCATGAGTCTGATGCTTGTGGACAAGGACACAGTCATCAGTTTGAGTGATAACTTTTGTAACATCATAGACTCTTGTTTCTAAGATACCTACTAGTGGAAAAATGTGTGTATGTTTGGGGAGGGGTGTGTGTGTGTGAGAGAGAGTGTTTGTGTGTGTGTGAGAGAGAGGAGAGAGAGAGGAGAAACCCTTTCAAGAATGTCTTTAAATCAGGTATATGTTTATTTCTGAGAATAAGACAAAAACCTAAACATACAAATGATGGCAAGCTTAACTGCAATGCATAGCTGTCAACTGTGTGCCTAATACACACCAGATCCAAACCTTAGAAAACAAAAATGAATAAATCATAGTCCCTACCTCTAAAGAGATTACAATGCAGAAGAGTAAAATGGATAAGTAAATGCTGTAATTACCATAAGCACTATGATAAGGGTAACCAAGGCCTGGAGTGGTCATGGAAGGTTTCTCAATAAAGGTGCTACCTCGTGTAACTCCTTGATGGATGACAGGGAAATGGAAAGACATGAGGAGTGGGACACTAAGAATGCAAGGAGCAGGAAATTGATTGAAGGAGAAAAGGAAGAACAGGAAAGGAGATAGCTAATGTTAAGGCCTATGGGTCCAAACAAACCAATAAAAAGGCATATTAAGGAATTTCATATATTCTAGAATGGCCAAGGATTTTAATTGTAATTTTACATTGTATATGCATTTTCATATTTTTCTATATGCATATCGACAGCTACATCTTTATATACCTACTGCTTAGACCCCAAACCTGATTCATGGCTGCCAGCTCCTCCACATACAGGCGACAAGAAAAGGGCAAATACAACATGCCTGCAATGCCCAAAAGGTTTTCTTCTGTTAAATGCAACCATGAAAGAATACAGCTTAACATAAACTCATTGAAGCCTCATCTTTCAAGCAAACAGTGCAAAGATTTCAGCTCTATTGAATCTCAGCTACAGGGCAATCACAACTGTAACTAACTCCTACATCTTTCATCTTTGACAATGAAATTAAAATATTGCTTCATGCTACAGTAGGAAAGAACACTCTAAAATAAATAATCCCAAAGTTTAAATAAAACTGAAAATAACAGCAGTGTCTTTCTGAAATAGTGGGCAGCAATGTTAATGAATGAAGGCTTTGCATACGAATTGAACAAACACATATTGATTTTGAAGGTATACAGAAAGACTACTGAGATGAACTACAGACAGCAGAAAGTTAAGAATCAAAGCCAAAATGAGCCAATTTAGACAAGGAACACAAATTATTTTTTCAAAAAGGGATACACAGGGAAAGTAAAGATGGGAGTTAGCATTCACCTGAGATACCCAATGACAGAAAAGTCATGGAAGTCATGGAAGAAATTTGATACAAGTGAGAAGAATAAAGCTCATTTTTAAACCTTAAATTCTCCCTGCTCATAGTTTGGATAAAGAGGAAATCCTCAAGTCCTAGGTTTTCAAAATTATGTCTCTTAAAGAATGTGAAGCTTTGCAAACCAAAGCAGGATCAGCTCTTTTCATCTCACAGTTATCTCTGTCATTGTTCCTGGTGGTGGTGACATGCTGGCCTCTCATATTTCTGTAAGCTTGGCCCTTTGGGTTTTCCCACAGTGTCAGCCTAAAAGGCCAAGGAGTTGTAAACCTGGTTTTAACTTTCCTCATTCCCTCCCAAAACACACATACACATACACACACACATGCACACGCACACGGTCTACCTGTCCTATGGCTTCTGAATTATGAAATGTGCCCCACTCAGTTCTTGAAAGTTTTTCCATTATGCATGCTGTTCAATCCAATGTTGATTCAAAGAGACCAATTAATCTTTAAAATTAGAAACTGCTTTAATAACTCAATAGAGATAGATGACTATCTCTTACATCACTTGAGTCTTTCCTTTCCTCAAGTATTTCCTCTCTAGATTTTGGGTCACCAAAACAACCCAACTGCCATCTACTCACTCTTCTCTACATAAACAAAAATGAAACAAAAATCTTACAGAGATATTATTTCTAGAGACTACTATATTATTCACTAAGAAAACACACCTGCTTATCTTTTGGGAGCAAATCCATAGTGTGAAATACAGGTTGAGCATTCCTTATCTGAAATGCTTAGGATAAGAAGTGCTCCTAATTTTTTATTTTTTATGTTTGGATTTTGGAATATTTGCCTATACATAATGTTTGCATGGAAAATCTAGGGATGAGGAGAAAAGATGTATCACAGCTGAAGATGACTGGGTTTTCTTCCCCTCAAGAGTTCTGAATAAACTGTGTATTGTGTGCTTGTATTTTGACTGCAACTTATCACATTAGATCAGGTGTGGAATTTTCCACTTTTGACATCAAGTGGGCACTCAAAGCTTTGGATTTTGGAGCACTTCAGATTTCATATTTTCAGATTAGGGATGCTCAACCTGCACTAGGAACTCATTTTTAAGGTTTCCTTTGTTTGGTAATTTTTATGGAAAGAAGAAAATCTCAACAGATGAAATAAACAGCCACTAAAACTGGATTTATGCTGTTATTTTATTTCAGCAATAAGTAAATGCAATCAAATGTTTTCTTAAAAGAGACTGTCAAAAGTAAGACATGTATGTAACTAAGAGTGAAATCTTTGTAGAGTTAGACTTTAAAGTTCAATATGAATGTAAATGCTTTACTAACAGTGGGATTGGAAATTGGATAAGTTCCCTTGAGATAGAAATAGTCAAAATGCTACAGGAGATTCCAAACTGCTTTCTACAAAAAAAAATAAAATCTTAGCTTTGCCTATAAGTAGGTCTCTAGTTCTTCTCCATGCAGGAGAAATGTGGTCTTCCACCCCCAGGAGAATAATGGTTAGGTTTCTCAGCTCGCATAACAGAATGTCAACATCACCATCTGCTCATCTGGCTTTTAAAGGATGCATATGGGCTCGTCTTCTGGCCCATATTCTCCTCTTGCTTTGGGGCTTTTCCCTTCCGTTTGGTCGTTAGTATGTACTCCTAAGTTTGCCAAATGCATGCTGGAGGCCACTGAAGACTTTGCTGAAGAATAGCTCAGTATGAATTGAATTATTATCAATTCAAAGGTTTCCCTGAAAAAATTCCTCTGCAGCGTATTCAAATTGTAGAGCCCCAATTGTAGTCCCTGACTTTGGTAACTTAAAAGTTATTTTAAAATTAAGGCCTTTGTTAATAAATACTGTTTGCTTAAAGATTAAAAGGTAGAATTATATCCTTCAGGCCAAACTGCAGTCTCCATGGGTCTTTATCTGCTTGTATTAATTCAAACAGAAGGTTCTGTGTGTCATCTCTCACTTAGAGCTGAAAGTAAACCTCTAGAAGCATACATTTCCATTGTTGTTTCCATTCTACATAGGCTTAAAGTAAGCTTTAGAAACATACTTCACAACAGAGATATGGGTGGGCATCGTGAACAGTTAAGCATGAGTGCAGAAAGTAAAAGGACAGACGAAACAAAATAATTGCTTAATGCACAAATAAATTCAAATCCTATCTGAAATGTAGTATATCGGGAGAACATTAGTTAGGGTATCTACAACTAATTAGCTTTGTGACTTTGGGTAAGACATAATCTCTTTGGATATTTATGCAAAGCTAGAATTATGTGTGAGAAAGCTAAAGTTTAGAAGGACAGAAAGCAATTACAAATAAAGACTTTGAACACAAATCTTGAATTTTACCATTAATTGAATGACAGAAAAAAAATAAAGACTGTATTATTAACTTATATTTGTCTATTTTCTCTGTAAGATTTCCAATCAGTGATTCAGAGATTATGTCCATCTTGATCACCACTTTATCTCTGGTGCCTAGTCCAATGCAGACTGACCATTTAATATATTTTGGAGGAAAGACTAAATGAGTTTTAAACATATTATCTAACACTGTAATACTCTTATGGCCCCATTCTTCAGTTATTTGCTAATATAATAGAGGCATTTGCATCCTCTGTAATATAAAAATAGAAAGTGATGGTATTGGTTGTAGCTGAATATTTAAAGAGAGAAAGTTAACATCAAATAAAGAATTTCCTGAAACATCACTACTGAAAAAATGGGTACAAAATCTTTTATTATACTGAAAGCAAAAATTTTTTTTATCACGAGAAGAGTAAATGGTTAATTAAAAGCAAATTAGATGAAATATGATGATATAAAAAGGTATCCCATTTAATTAACATGGTATTAGATACTTTAGAGAATTTATTTAAATTTCTCAACAATTCAAAAAAAAATACAATATGGGTTTGAAATAATAATTAAAACAGAGGACAGTTAAGTGACTTATCCAAAGTAACATAAGCTGTAAGCAGAAGAATTGAGATTTGAGCACTGATATTACTGTTTCTAATGTCAGCTCTTTTTCCAGAATCTATTTCACATTAATTGATAGTCTACCAACTATCAGATGTTTCACTGAGCACTCTTTGGGAAGGAAGGGAAATTAAACATTGGCATTAGATAATGAGAGACATTTCTTTCCACTGAGCGTAAATAATAGGATGAAGATACATTTTGAAATATGATTTATTCAGAAGAAAAAGGAAAGTTTGCTAGAGATCTTCAATCTATTTATGATAAAAGCACTGTGTAAAAAACAAGAAAAGTGAATTTCTTAAGAGTAATGTTAGATGAAAACCCATCATAGTTAACGGTGTGAGTAAAAGTGCATTAATTGTCAATATTAAGAAAATGTTCAGATAAATCATGCCAGGATAAAACAGAGGGCTTATAAACAAATCTTTCAGTTGGGTGGTCATCAAAAATGTATGAACATCCACTCAGTTAAAACTACTTACTCTTTGGATTTGTTATCTTTATGTTTAGTGGAGGGAAGCAGGGCCATCTTTGACGTATGGTTCCACTTCACCTTCACTAAAGGGTTAATCAAGAACCATTACTCTAAAAACTCCAAACAATTCTGCACACCTTTATAATGCCTTATTGTCTATTCCTTAATTTTATTACCATGGGAATTAACAGAAAATCTTCCCAATACAAAAAAAAGCGTGTTCTTTCAAAGATACACAGAAAGAGGCAGCTGAAGAGATTTTTCTTCCTGTTTACCCTTGGGAAGGGTAAACAGAAGATAAAAATCCAAAGGGACTATTGAGTAAGGGTAGCCATTGAATGAAGAAAACCTAAATTCCTTGGCCTTCTGGACAAGATAAACAAGGAATGCAAAAAGAACCTGGAACCCACAGAGGACCCTCAGCCTGAACAGCAGAATTATCCACAATGATTTTCATGTAATACATTTTTTTTAATCAGCAAAATTTAGCAGCTTATATTTTGATGAAAGAGAGGAATGTTCTTACTGGGGGGAATTTTGAGCCATAGGGGACGTTTGATAATGTTTTTGGATGTTATAAGTGGGGGGTAGATGCTTTTGGTATCTCGTAAAAATACGCAGAAGCAGGGAAGCTGCTAAACACCCTAAAATGCACAGTCCACCACAACCAAGAATTAACCAGCCCTAAGTGCCGATCGTTCTGAGGCTGTGAAACCTTGGAGTAGAAGGAAAATTTGCATCACACCCTTTTTTATAGGCATTTTTCAGGTTTCTTTGCCTCATCTCACTGAAAGAGGCCTGACTAGCAAATTTCAGCAATGACCTTGTTTCAAGGTGCATCATTTGTCAGCATCAAATTCACATCCTCTTTCTTATTTAAAATCTACCATTAGTTATTTCTCCCTCAAAAGGCTTCTACAATTTAACAGTCAGGACATGTTATGGCTGTGAAATAGATGTCCCTATCATACTGCTTTAGATGGGAAAAGAAACATTCTGCAGTGTTTATAAGTCATAAAGAATTCTAAATATCTCCCACTCAACACATTCAGGCAAAATGATGGTATAATTTCTGTGCTGGGTAGCACTCTACCATACCATTATGTGTCGTGTGAACCAAGCGTAGGTAATGCAGTATCTTCCTTTAATCAAATCTGCATTGTAATTTCTATAAAAAAATCAATTAAACACAAGGAGCAATTACTTATTTTTTATCACAGCATAATTTACTTTCCCAGAACAGCAGCATGAAAATGTGAGGAAAGATCTCATCTACCTCAGTGTGTTTAAAGTATGCATATTTTTAAATAAATGCGAATGAAATACTGTCAAATAAGCAATATATTATCTCTATATAATTCCCCATTTACATCAACTTTATCGATGGGTAATATGGCTTAATAGCAAAAGCCTAAGATACCTTTTTGAAAAACAATTTTTTCATAGTCAATATTATGGCTGAAAACATTTTTCAGACTCTTAGAGTGAAAATATAATTAGATAACAATTTGCTCATCAACCTCATCAAATAAGTTTCATAAATGACCTACTTAGGTGTCAAATAAACCTAAAAGAGCTATATTTTTTCCAAGCCTTAATCCATCCCTCTTTATATTTCCTTACCTATCTCTGTGTGTCACTATCAAGGAAGTTAGTTAACTACATGCTTAGTAGCTAGTAGGAAATCACAGAGCTAACCCAGCATCCTACAGTGGGACCTGTAGTCTTTTCAATGAAATCTATGTTACACTGGGCATCAGGAGTTTTTGACTTTAGCAAGATAAGAATCACCTGCAGGGTTTGGTAAGTAGGTTTGGAGAGCCCCCAAATTTGCATTTTAACAAGGTCTCCAGTGATGCTGATGCTTGACCCGTAGGTCTGGAAACTACCAGGGAATTTAAAAGACCCGATTTTCATCATGATTCAGTAATCTGTTATCTGCTCTTACCCACTGAGTCAGAGGCATCAGTTTATTTCTTTTGTCCTTACTTTTATGTTACAAATCTTATTTCTCAACCGTTAAACTAAAAGATCAACCCACTTCCACCTGGATGATTGCATTTTCTTTCCTTCCTTTCTTCCCTCTTCCTGCTCTTCCCCTTCCTTTCTTCTTTCTCCTCCTCTTTCTTCTCTCCATTACCCCTTTCCCCACTCCCCAATTTCCTCCCTCCCATACAATTCTATAGCTCTGATCTCTTTCAAATCCAGATGTAAATCTCACTTTGGCTATGCAATCATCTCTGATTTACCCCACTTAATATACAACTCTCCTCCATGTGGAACCACTCAGTACTAATGGACTCAATTTTAATAGACTAGTTTGCACTCCTTGCTTCATTAATTAGTAAATTAAGGCCTTTGTGTATCCCTATGGTGCATGCTTAATTATATTATATTATTTATTACATGTATTTTTTTCCTTTTTAAAACAATGGCTGCTAAAATGATTGCTAACAATCAGTGCATACTAAATATTACTAGCCCAATAATGTACTGTATTGCAGTCAGGGGCTGCAAAGTATTTCATCATGCAATGACCCAAGGTTCACAAGAAATCTAATTAGTGCTTCAACCAAAACCACCAGTCAAATCTGGGGGAAATTAGCTCCAAATCACAATGCTGCTTTAGTTTCCTCAGTGGCTGCTGATACTATCCTATTAATAATGGGGGAAGTTTATGGAAGAATTATTAAAGAGGCTTGGTCTGGTTGCTAGGCTGTCTGCATGACTGTAATAGGGATTCTCAGAAGCCGTGTTAAGCATGTTTAAATACTCCTAAAATGGCTGCTGGTGATGGAGAAAGTAGAATTCTCCAAAGTTAAGTTTTATACTTCTTTAAAAGCCTGGTTTGCTCTAAGGAAACTCATAAATGAGACATATTTTAACCATTTCATCATATTTGTTGGATCACTCAGTTCTGAACATAAGCAATTTTGGAATGAAGACCTTCTGGCCACACAGGTAATACATGTGTTGCAAAAAGTGGGACACCATGAGAGTTATGGAAAGAATGAACAAAATCTCTTTCTGTCTCTCTGTCTCTCTCTCCTTCGCCACCCCTACTCCACTGGCCCCATGTAAGATCTCATGACTAATGGAAGATTAATTCTCTGAGGCCTAAAGGAAAATTTTACACTTTGTCCGTAGTTAAAAAGTTTGGCTTTCCCCTAAGTGATTTCATAAAAATGGAGTAATAGAAGAACTCTCAGTATTAAGGAATTTCTTTAAAGGTGCCAAGGCATTTATTTAAAAGTCACAAGTTGCTAATCAGATTTCAAGGCCCGAAGTCCTGGTTGCCTCACATTAGTGATCATATTTTTTTACTTTATTTTTTTATGGCAATCCTGTAAATCTATGTATTTATGAGTTTTTAGTATCTTTGTTCATTTGGGCTGCTACAGCAAAACACCTTCAATTGGATAATTTATAAACAACAGAAATTTATTGTTCTCAGTTTTGCAAACTCGAAAATCTAAGATCAAGGCACCAGCAATGTTTGGTGTCTGGTAAGAGTCCAGTCTCTGCTTCAAAGATGGTGCCTTGATGCTGCAGTCTCCAGAGGTGAGGACACTGTGTCCTCACATGGCAGAAGGGCAAGGCAGCTCCCTTTTTCATAAGGGCATGAATCCTATTTTATAAGGGCAGAGCCCTCAGGACTTAATAACTTCCCAAAAGTCCCCATCTCTTAATACTATCACATTAGGTATTAGGTGCCAATATATGAATTTTGGAACAATATTCAGATCATAGCAATTAGTTTACTTTTAAGTTTTTTTCCTGATTAGTTCATAATTACATTTATTGTTACATGGAAGCTGTGGGTACAGACTTTTTTTCCTCTGTATCATAGACAAGATATTAGAAATGCAGCAATGGCATTTGCAACTGATATCCAGGTGTAGTTAGGCAGCAGTTCTCAATCACTGGAGATTTTGTCCCCCGGAGACATTAGAAAATGTCTGATGACACACTCGATTGTCACAAAGCTGGGGGAGGGATTCTACAGCATCTAGTGAGTACAGGCCAGGCAAGATCTCAAAACATTTTAAAAGTACGGAACAGCATCCACAAACAAAAAATTATCCAACCCAAAATGTAAATCATGCCAACACATTACATTTAGCTAGATCATGTGTAGCAAACACTGAGCTAGATCATGTGTAGACTTCAGACACAGGTTAATGGAGACTCTCCTACATATTAGCTATGCAAACTTGGAAACATTAATTAACCCGAACACCGCAACATCCTATCTATATTCAGGGTTTAGAAATTATTCCAGTGCAATCTCTGGAAAGGACTGAATGATGTAAATTTAATGCAAAGTAGCTATTTCAATGTCTGAAACAGAGTAAACACTCAATAAATCTTAGCCCTGGTATATCATAGGTACTCCATAAATGTTAGCTTCCCATTAGTTCAATTATATTTTTATGAGAAAATTCTGCTAGAGAAACTGTCATTCTAAGATAAACCAACCTCTTTGAAAATGTCTGGAAGTTTCCAGTGTAAGCTCAAAGAAAAGTTGTCTTGTACATTAATACTTAGGTGATCAGGCTTCTCTGCTCATATAACACAACTCTTTTTTTTTTTTTTCTTTTTTTTTTTTTCTGAGATGGAATCACGCTATGTTGCCAGGCTAGAGTGGCGCCCCATCTCATGTTTCTCACTTGAAACCTCTGCCTCCCAGGTTCAAGTGATTCTCCTGTCTCAGCCTCCCGAATAGCTGAGATTACAGGAGCATGCCACCATGCCCAGCTAATTTTTGTGTTTTTAGTAGAGACAGGGTTTCACCATGTTGGCCAGGATGGTCTCAATCTCTTGACTTCGTGATCCACCCGCCTCAGTATCCCAAAGTGCTAGGATTACAGGTGAGCATCACCACACCCGGCCCTGAGGGGGCTGGTGGAAGTTATGTACTAAAAGTAGCTATTTCCTATGATTCTGTAAAATATTTACTAGGAGAAAGATAATGCTTAATTATTAGGAATAATCATCCAGTAAACTGTTCACCTTTTCTTTTAAGCTAAACTTTTATCAATTAAATGGCAACTTTGATATTAAATACAAATGAGCCCATCTCCCTTTCACTAGATACCTGTGGCGTTAACAATGTCCCAAACCTGTACAGTTGGCACTTTAAAGAAATAAGGAAAATAAGAGGGAACTGTTAGCTATATATAATCACTTAGAAAACTCCAATAGCAGTAAAAGCATTTGTTTATATTGTTGTTATGATCTCAAAAATGCAGACCCTCAAAATCCCAAATGAATATTTTCCTTGATAGTCAAAAAGCAAAATTTGTTTAAAAACTATTTAGTAAAATTAGAAAACACTTCTACTTTTCTTAACCAGAAACTGCTTTTTAAGTTTGCTTTTTCAAGTATTAGAGTACTCATAAATATTTTTAAAAAGCCATTGAGTTTCAGCACCCCATGAAAAAGCAGTGATAATTTTGTATGTGTATCTAGTGATAATTTTGTATGTGTATCTCTGATTCAGGGCATATTTTCCAAACCACTCATCATGTTCCATGGACCGGACCCTTAACATTCTCTGGTTCAGCAAGTTAACCCTGCACATTTTATCTTCACAAAGAAAATAAGAAAGCTTTAGGAGGCAAATCTAAAGAAGGAGAACATTTTCCCTATAAAATAAACACCATGAGGCTATACACTGATTGATATTTCTGTACAGTTGGGTATGGAAATGTCAGATACTCTACCAAAGTCAATGCCATCTCAAATGCTGCAAAATTACAGCAGTCTGGATCAATTCTCTTTTGAGTAATAGTTGACAAAGCCATGCAGAAGACTTCGAATTTTTAATAAATTCAAATTTTAACCTTTAATGTTAGAAGATTAGAAGATATTGCTAAAAATAATTTGAGAAGCATTTTCTACATTGGCACTTGAGTTATTGACAGCAATTGCTGAAAAGTTAGCTATTTTATTTCTTTGTTGTTAGAATGTGTCTAAATATTAGGTTGGTGCAAAAGTAATTGCAGTTTTTATCATTGAAAATAATGACAAAAACCTCAATTACTTTTGCACCAGCCTGATAATTTTGCATAAGCTATCTATCTATATATGTATCTACTGTCTATCTCAGTATTCTCTTTTTCTGTGGGACTTGAAACAAATTAATATCAGAGAAATTTCCCATTTGTTTATATATGCAGTAGGATGATACTCAATTTAAATTCATTTAGTAACTGAATGAGTTACTTGTGTACTTTGTTCCAAGAAGACATATTAAGTTTCACCAAAATCTTTCACTATGTTTAGATTCCATTACAAAGTAGTTTTTAAGTTTGCATTTGATGTAAAGACAACGTTTATTCCTATACAGATGGTGAAATTGAAAGGCAGAAGAAACACCTGCATTTTGGAGAGATGGGGATGAGCCACAAAGTAGAAAGTAAGATTGTGTGAGGACTGTCCAAAAAAGCCATCCAAAATCTGAGGTCGGCTAGGGAATGTGTTCATCACATGGTACAGACAATCCCCAAACTGCAGTTGTTCAACTTAGGATTTTTCCACCTTACGATGGTGCGAAAGCCATACACATTCCATAGAAACCATACATTGAGTACCCACACAACCATTCTGTTTTTCACTTTCAGTACAGTATTCAATAAATTACATGAGACAGTCAACACTTTATTATAAAATATGCCTTGTGTTACATAATTTTTCCCAATTGTAGGCTAATTTAAGTGTTCTGATCATGTTTAAAGTAGTCTAGGCCAAGTTATGATGTTCAGTTGGTCAAGTATTTTAAATGCATAGGCTGTAACAGCATGGCAACTCAAGTAACAACTGCATTTGTTTAGAAAATACTTGGATTCAATATCCAATATCCAACTCTAATCTTGTGACACTTTAAGACATCCTCAATTACACACACATACACACACACACACACACACACACACAGAGAGAAAGAGAGAGAGAGAGAGAGAGAGAGAGAAACATGAGTTTTTATAAAAATTAAATGTACTTAAATTTAAAAGATGTTGTGTACATAATTTGTGGAAATAAATGACAGAAATGGTTTCACACAAGAAATGTTGAAGAACTGTAATTATACAAAAAGCCAAAAGTCACTATTTTGTGACATAATCTTTGGCCTCTAAGCAGGAATAATACACAGTTTTAATCTTGTCATTTCATCCATTTTATTTTGACGCACTGCTTATACTGAGCTCAAAGATATTTTGATTTTCTAATTTTTCTATTTTCAATTTCATTGCTGATTTGTCAGGAAATCTCTGAGGAGCCCAGTTTTCTCCTTTAACAAATGAAGATGAGATCACTCTTCCCCTTTCACATCATCCTCTGTTCACACCAGGTTAAGCCTCACTATCTATATTTACATTGCACTTTGCATTTTTTTCTATGGTATGTTTCATAATTTGAAAATATTATTTTTGCATTGATTTATGAGCGATTACAGGACATACTGTAGGAATCATGAATGTTTTACTAACAGATGTAACCCAAGTCAATGAGTCGCTACTGTCTAACTCAGGGTAGTCAGCCATGGAATAGTTATAAAATGAATAAATTAAGAATGAAATTTTAATAGCACTTGTTATAAGAATCTCCATTTGTAATGCTATTTTGAATTATTTTTGAAGTCTTAAATTGTTTAAATTTTTATAGAAAACTTTTTATATCACTTTCTAATGTATGTAAGCATAAATTCAAAATTAATTGTGTTTTTGAATGACTTCTATTAAACTGATTGCAAAATTTTCTACACCACAGTTATTTTTTCCAATTTTTAAATTTCTCTGATTCTTTAAAATTATTATCAATTATTTTATATGTAAGTTTATAAGAAGCAACTAATTCACTAATCAGAATTATTTATGTCAGTTTCTAATTATTTCTGGCATTGTGAGGTTTTGGTATAGTTTTTATTAGCATTTCTATCAAACTAAAGTTTTCTGAGTCCAGTTGGTCAGTTGCTAATTTTTTTGTTCAGGCTAAAAATGTACCTATGATAAGTAGTATTGGATTTTATAAAACTATAATTTATATCTGATGATTATGTCAACCTGCAATATGTACGGTGAATCATTTTATTTCTTGGAGAAAAAAAACAAGTTAAAAGTTTCAGAGTTTGTGAATATCTCTTAGGGAAAAAAAAAATCATAGTTACATAATGATTCAGGATCTGTGGATAGAGTAAGGTTTAAACGGCAAGACCAAAGGTGAGAACTAAAGCATTCTATGCTTCTACATTATACCTTTGACACAAACTTCGATCTTTAAAAGTAAACAAAAACAAACCCAGATTCTGCTAGAAAAGAAAAAAATTCAGCTTATGTAATAGGTTTTGTTCCTAAATGTTTTATAAGAATCTAGTTTTTATATAATTTTTATATTTGTATTTTCACTATTTCAAGGCTGGGTTTGATGTATTAGAAACAAGGGCAAACATTTGGTAAAGCAGTGAATCCTTCCAAAGACAAAAATTTATTTCCAGTATAACTTTTGAAGCAATGTGAATATTCTTCTAACAAGTTACCTTAAAATGAAATCAAGCTGTAACAATTCCTTGGTTTCTATGGGTTCTCTGTCATGTGCACTCTCAAGTATATGTGACCAAAGGTTTTTTAAGCCATAATATCACTATTATTTTGTCACCTACCTACCACAAGACACTAAAAATGGTCTTCTTTGAGATTTTGATAATTTAATTTTTCTGTATGGAGAAAAATCAAACTCAACAAAAGAAAATAATATATGATACAGAATTACAAGATCTTCTATATCACCACTTGTTTTAGGTTTAATGGTGTGCCCCTCAGGAAGATACACTGCAGTCCTAACCCTCAGTACCTCAGAGTATGACCTTATTTGAAAATAATATCTTGGCCAGGCATGGTGGCTCATGTCTGAAATCCCAGCACTTTGGGAGGCCAGGGAGAGTAAATCACCTGAGGTCGGCTGTTCGAGATCAGCCTAGCCAACATGGTAAAACCCCGTTTCTATTACAAATATATCCAGGCATGGTGGTGGGCACCTGTAATCCCACCTACTTGGGAGGTTGAGGCAGGAAAATTGCCTGAACCCAGGGGGCAGAGATTGCAGTGAGCAGAGATTGTATCATTACACTCCATCCTGGGCAACAAGAGTGAAACAAGAAAGAAAAGAAAAGAAAAGAGAAGAGAAGAGAAGAGAAGAGAAGAGAAGAGAAGAGAAGAGAAGAGAAGAGAAGAGAAGAGAAGAGAAGAGAAGAGAAGAGAAGAGAAGAGAAGAGAAGAGAAGAGAAGAGAAGAGAAGAGAAGAGAAGAGAAGAGAAGAGAAGAGAAGAGAAGAGAAGAGAAAAGAAAAGAGACAGAAAGACAGAAAGACAGGAAGGAAGGAAGGAAGGAAGGAAGGAAGGAAGGAAGGAAGGAAGGAAGGAAGGAAGGGAGAACAAACAAAAGAAGGGAAGGGAAGGGGAGAGGAGGGAGGGGAGGGAAGTGGAGGGAAGGGAAGGGAAAAGAAATTAGAAAATGGGGATTTTATAGAGGTAAAAAATCAAGTTAAAATGAGGTCATTCATGTGAGCCCTGATCCAATATGTTTTTTTGCCCTGACTATATGAAAGGATATGAAAATATGCAAAGAGACACCATGTGAAGACAGACAGCTGGAGAGATGCATCTCTAAGCCAAGAAATGCAGAAGACTGCCTGCACACCACTAGATACTAGGAAGAGACAAGGAATGATTGCTCTGCAGATTTCAGAAGCAGAGTGACCCTGCTGACATCTTGATTTCAGATTTTTAGCCTCGATAACTGTGAGATGATAACTTCTTTTGTTTTAAGTCATCCAGCTTTTTTTAAAAAAATTTTTTTTGTGGCAGCCCTAAACAATGGATTGACCTCTTTTTCCAGTATTAACAGTGGTAAAATTACAACAGTGACAATAACAAAATGTCTACTTTTCTCTTTACTCTTATAAAGTATTCCTGGCCCTCATTTCTGCTGATTTGATTACATTTACATACAATCTTTAAAAACTACTAATAAATATTTCAAGTACAGGAAAAAAAAAACTTAAGGAAGAACTTCTCAATGATGATGGTCTGAGAAGTCTTTTTTTTTTTTTTTTTTTTTTTTTCAGAAAATGTTCTTCACATATTTATTTTTCTTTTCTGCTATTATAAAAAAGACTGGAGAAGATACTAATTCAAATCCCCCATACATGATCAGTTGTGGAACAGGTCTTTCACCAGCATAGGTGAGAGTTCAGATACCACTCTCATACTCTCTCTAGTAAGCCTTTCCATTTCTAAATCATTGAAGCAGTAGAGGACAGTATTTTTATTTCTTTGCACTTTAAACAGATAATTTGTGCAGTAACGCATTGCGTAATATTTTCTGAGTTGGTTTCAATGCTGAGAATTCTCTTGAGTTCTCTTTTTTGGCAGAAAAAATAAATTTCTGGAAGATTTTCAAAAGCATATCCTTGCAAATGGAAATGGTGAGCTTAATAAACCATGTTGTTTGAGGTTAGCCTTGCTGAATATTGCTCCTTGTGTCATCTTTAGATTTATAAAGTCATGAGGGATACTTACACTCAAGATCATAAATAAAATGTTGGTGTAGCTAAGCAATTTTTTTCTATGCTTAAGAATTGTTTTCAAATACAACATACACTTTTATCACACTTCTAATTCTCTTCATCAAGAGAATTTGATGAAGAGAATTTGATAGTTTGTTTTTCTTTACAGCTTTTGGACTCGGCCTTTGACACATGAATATATCCGTATTAATCTCATAAACTTCAGAAGCTTTGTTGCATTTTCCTTCATATTCTCTCTGGGTCAACACTTAAAGTATAATCAAATAACCAATGGATTGCAATGTCCACAGTAGAAAATGAAGAAGATAAGCAAATATCACTATGATTCTTTTACTGACATATTTTCCCAATTCTTACTCCTTTCAAACAGCATATCAGTTCTAGAAATGAAATTAATCTTGTAAACATGATTATCAATTATAAAAAGATTAAAGTGTCAACCTTTATTAATTGGATCAATTTTTAATGTAACTAAGATTATCTTGCTTTCATCTACACTAGGTGAAACTATGGAATATAGGACATTAATAAGCAAAAGTGAGTTTAAAATAACAAGAGCTACAATTTATTCAATGTGTATTATGTGGAAAGAAAGAGTACTGGATGCTTTGCAAGAGTTATTCTGCTTAACTTGCTTAATGAAACTCTGAAACATTTATTATTATTTCAATATTACAGGTGAGGGATGTAATTGCTAGTACAATATAGGAAATACATGTCAGAATCAAGATTTGAAGTTGGGTCTCTTAGACTCCAAAATCTGAAACTTTCTCAAAGAAACATGTCATTTGTTTTCCACACGGACACTTTTGACCCTTGCCATAAAGTCAACATTACCTCCTTCACAATGTGAATACTCTGAACACTGTGTACTTTGAAGAAAAGGAAGTAAAACAACAAAAACACTTTCAGGCAAAATGAAGAATATGCAAAAATATTCCTTTTCTTTCTCTTTCTTTTTGCTGCTTTCCTTCCTAATTCCCTTTTCTTTATTTCCAACTCTAAGTCAAAACTTTTTCTTCCACCTTCAAACATCTGGAGCTACGATCTTTCTTCTTTCACCTGTTAAAACCACTTTTCTCTCCAACCACTCTCCCCTTCACCCAATAAACACATTTATATCACTATTTGTTATCCCATGACTATGAATTTAAGTCCTTTATTTCTTTGGGGACAGTGTGTGCATGTAAGAAGCAGTGCAGTTAAAATAAAGAAGGCAGGTTTGGGAGCCAGGCTCTTGGCAGCATCACTAGGTCAGCTTTTTGTAGGCTCTTTGTGCCTCAGCGTCATCATTTGTCAAGTAGTGCTTATTCTACCACTTATTGTGGGAATTCAGTGAGGTGCTTAGAACAAGGCATGCTACATAGTTTGGAATATACGTGTTAGCAGTTATCCAAATGCACCCTTCATTGAATTTAGAATGTAGGTAAAATATGTTTTCTACTAAAGGAATTGCACAAATTACCATGAAAAGGTAAAAACAGTATTGGGTCTGTTTTTTATTAAACCTCTAAAAACATATCACATGAGGACTTTAGACATGTAAGGTTACTACTATGAAGAAACAAAATGGAAAATGTCAAGTCATTTAAGATGCTCACTTACTACATTAAAATATTTGGCATGGTGGCTCATGCCTATAATCCCAACACTTTGGGAGACCAAGGTAGGCAGATCCATTGAGGCCAGGAGTTTGAAATCAGCCTGGCCAACATGGATAAATTCCATCTTTACTGAGAAAAATACAAACATTAGCTGAGTGTGATCCCAGCTGGTCGGGAGGCTGAGGCACAAGAATTACTTGAGCCCAGGAGGCAGACGTTGCAGTGAGCCAAGATCATGCCACTGCACTCCAGCCTGAGTAACAAAGTGAGACTAATTCTGTCTCAAACAAACAAACAAACAAACAAAAAACAGAAAAGAAAACCAAAAAATAAATAAATAAAATATTTTCCATTGATTACCTATATTTTATTTTTAATTAATAGGGTTAAAATGAAACATCAAAAAAAAAATAGAAGAAATTTAAAATAAGCTTTAGAAAAAATAGAGAGAAATATTGACTTTTCAAATTTCCCAAGAGTCTGGCTTTGGCACATTATAATGCCCTGATACCTGACATGATCCATTTTGTTGGCTACTTTTACAGGGTCCTTCTACTCTAATCCTTAGTCTCCAGGCTTTTAATAGTCACGTAGAATATTTTTTCCATTACGGAACATACCTACCTACATTTTGGCTGTTTTTCAAGCTGAGTGATTTTCCAGACATATTCATCCTTTCAGTACTCAAAATCTACTTTCGTAATATTTCCATTGATAGGCAATACACAAATATGTTTAAATGAAGGACATAATTTATTGTATTGTACTTTAAAATCCACATTGCTTGCTATACATAATCTGAAACCACTGTGAAAGTGTACTTATTTGAACATAATAGCAGGCATATGTTTTTTCCAATCTGATGTAGGCAGGACCTCAAATAATGTCTAAAGCAATGATGGTCAACCTATTTACTATTGGAGGAAAACATTCACTGTTATCAGCTTGAGTTGGAGAAATTACAGTTAAGAAGTATTTTGTAACTGATGATGGCTTCCACATTTGTAAATCAATGATTCATAATACATACATGTAAACCTATATTTTATTATTTTGATAGTAAACCCCATTATAACATATACTTTAATGCTATTATTCAACATAAAATGGCAAATACATTTTTATGATACATTTGTAGGACTGTTATTTTACTCAAGTTTTTTTTAATGTTTTACTTTTTTTGTAAGTTAAACTTTCTATGCTCAAAGAGTATATAGCTAGAAGAAACACAGATAAACCCTAAAAATTACAGTTTTGAGACTCAGTTAACTACCTCCCAGTAATTTTCCTGAGGGATATTTCCACAGTGACCAAGGTACATAAATAAATTTTTAAAAAAATTAATGTACCAATGTCCCTATTCATAAGTTGTTTTTTCTACTTGTAACTAAAAGTTTGATGGTTTCTTTTCCATCCTGTCTCTCTCTGTTATTGAGCTACCTCTGACTCGCCCTGCTTAAAGTTTTAAATTATTTCTATTCTACCTATACTCAGAAATACATGATCTGAAACTTGAATATGATCTCTTTTCTGTCTGATTGTTGGTGAGCATTATTCTGGTTGTTAGCTCCTTGAAGGCAGGTACTTTGTGTCACATTCCTAATTTACCTGACAATATATGTAGTTCAGCATAAAGAATGTAGTTGGCATTCAAAATATAATTTGTGATTAATTTATTTTGCTTTATAAGAGGAATTCTGGGGGCAGCATACATGCCAATGATCCTTGAAATATATATAAACTACAGTGCCTCTAGAGTGTTCTAGAAAACCCAATAGATTAAACATCAAAACCTCTTAGAATCTCTGAGTCAGATTAAAATGTTCTATTACTTCCCTTTGTTTCTTCATCTTTCATTGTCTCCTATTATGAGAAAGAAGATATAACAGTATAAGAAAACTTTTCTTACCTCTGCCTTGAAGAAAATTTAAGTGTAATATTCAGAATTATAATCAGGGATAAGTCAATGACAGATTCCAGCTCTGGTATGGCTAAGGTAGGACACGCAAGGGATCAACTAACTCATGTCAAGAAGAGTAAGGTTCTTACCCCACTGATGAGCTTCTCACTCCTAAAATAGATTAGAACTCTTTTTTGTTTTTTACAATTTCATTTTATAACATAAACTAGTATTTAACCTTTATATTTCAGAATCACTGGACTGAATACCTTTATATCAATTTATTCCAACTGCTATGAATATTGAAAGTGCATGAATGAATGATGGCAGCCAATGAGGTAGGCCTTGTAACAGTGTTTCCCATAGCAGAGGAATAAACACAAATATTTCCTCCAGAGAATCAGTTTGCAAAGGGAGCTCTTCAAGGTTCTGAACTCTTTTCCTTGCTCTGTTGAATTTATTAGATCTGACCTAACGATGATTCTGCTTGTCTTGGCATTATATTACTACCCTTAGCAATTCTTGAAATTAAGAAACTAACATAATTTGAATTACCAGTATAATGGAAACTAATTTTCTTGATGGGATTCAGTTTGAGGCAGTCGTTCTGTATAAACATTTTTATAATAGATACAATAGTCACCTCTTTTCTAGAAAAACATATTAAAGATAACCTAATGAATATGCCAAATTTACTAGGTCTTTATTTTTGCTTTATATAAAATGCTCTCAAATGTAAATATAATTCCCATATAGCAATAAAGTCCACATCTCTAGATTATCTATTACTTGCATTATGGGTTGTATTCATACTGCCTAGAATGTTAACCCTTATTGTGGCTTAAAAATACATTTGTGAAATGTAGGCACTTTTATAACTATAAATAAGGCTGCTGAGGTATTCTTTAGGATTCTCCATGTTAGTTACTGAAGGTAAAAAATACAGTGTTAAAGTATTGTAAACAGTTACTCAGTGCAATGTATATGCCTGGGTCCATCCAGAATGACTGTAACCAATTTGACATCATGTTATGGATAAAGAAGCAATGAAAAATAAACCAAAGAACCATGGTATATCATATTCTTAACTTTAGTAAACCATATTTTATGGAAAACTTTTTAGTTTTCTCAAAAGGCTAATAAATTTAAGTATTTGGAATACATCATTGTTAACTTTGAGTTCGCAGAAGTAAACTAACCAACTACCATTATGCCTTAGGATTAAGGGATATACCTCTTAATAAAGTTACTGAAATGCAAAAAAAAAAAAAAAAAAAAAAAAAAAAAGAGAGAGAGAGAGAGAAACTAACATAAGTTAAAATTTACCTGATTGTACATAGTTATCAAGATAGCAAACCCAAAAGTCCAAAAGGACCAGGGAGAAAATGTCAATAAATAAATGTCTGTGTTCAAGGAAATAAAACACAACCAAAACAATAACTAGAGCAACTGAGGGCCTACACAATCTAAGTATAGGGTTTTCTGACTCTTAATGCATCAATAAAATACTCAGCCTGTGGCAATTTTATTTTATGAAATAAACCAGTATACAACCTATATGTCAAGATCACTGGACTTAATACTTTCATAACAATTTACTCTGATTTACTAAAATATTTCTTGGCTGGGAAGATCACCCTACTGCCTCACTTTCAACATATTGATTAAAGATCTTAGAGCAATAACAAGTTTTAAGGACTTTCTAAACAATTAGGCAAGAAATTACAATTTGGCCAGTCATCCCAGGTGAATCATACCATTCTGACTCATAATATTTCCTTATGAACATATTGACAACTTTTAGGAAAACACTTTCTAACAGATGGCTTGAGAAAATTCGTAATATCTCTAGCCTGGTCATACATCTTAAGTACTTTCAGCAGAATATATTCATGGGATTTATAGAAAGTCAATCTATAGTGTTTACAGATTGAAAAGCAGATAATCAGGGGCCCCTTCATGAAAAATAATGAGAATTTGCTTACCATTTATTAATAATTAGAGATTCTACAAAGTTGTTAGAATGAGCTAGGTCTAGCCTAGAGGACTTAGTAAAAGTCCTCAAAGAAAACTTAAGCTTCACCCGAGTAACTTCTCTCTGAAGAACAAATCAGGATGCTTCCTGACTTCTATCTAAGGTCCTTGGAAGCAAAAAGTCCAAACATGCTTATGTTATTTCTGTCACAAATCCTCTTGCTTAGGAATTAACATCATCCTTTAAAGTTTCAGCATCATATGAATGCGGAAAACGCAGGTAGGTTCTTTCCTAGATAGAAGAACTAATCAAACACAATTTATACTTTATTCCAGAATTTAAGTGTTAACGTGCCAAACATTTTTGTCTTTAATTTGAATATCTTTCCCTTCATAATTATGTAGAGAAGAGGTTTAGTATTTTTGAGGCTATTAAAATTCCTGAGATAAAACTTGCTTTTTCTGCATACCATCACGCTCCAGAAAACATAAGAAAAATGTTAATTCTAACCTAAAAGAACCCAACTACTTCTGTGGATAATCAGTTTAAACATCCATGGGTCAGAGGAGAGGATAACAGTTTATTGTGATATACACATGTCTAAGAGAACCAGATCAAGGTCACTGACATGTTTAATATTAATTGCTAAACAACTGTCAGATGGCAATGGTTTGAGGTCACCACCTCTCATGAATTGAATCCAAATTGCTCTCTGAAGGAGAAATAATCTACTAAATTCTGTTCTTTCAATGATGAAAACAGGCATACCTGTCAATTTTCTATATAGAAAATACTGTTGTATTTATTCACTCAAATAGATTTTCAGCTATGGCAATTCAATTTCTTCACTGAACCTACTAGTATATGCCTCTTCAATATATTCACATTCAAATAAATAAAAGTAACACTCTTATTGAGAGAGGGATATATACCTCAGATAAATACATTGCTCCCTCTTACATCGCTATTGTTGATGAATTTAGTTTTAATACATTCTAAAGTAATCTTTTGAAATCAGTTGTTGACCTTAGAGTACAAAGAACATGAGCCCCAACTAATTAAGAGCATTTTTAAAAAATATATGGTAAAGATGTTGCTTTGATTGTTACCCTAAGCCACAAACTAGCATTGGATCATTTAATTCCTTCAAAAGCATTTGAAGGACCAGCTTCAAATCTTTCAAAATCTGTTTCATATATACCTATACAGAGAGGAATATAGAGAAGTTTCTGAATAAAATAATAATATTTTGCAGTTCTCTGAAAATTGAGAGTGAACTAGAAAATGTTTATTACTGAGTTTTAGTGTCTTTTAAAGAGCCAACACCTGATACTTCAAAAACGTTAATCTCTCCAATAAACATTTTACTCTTAGAAAGTCATCTTAAAACATAAACAAGCCTAGTAAGTAGCATTATTAGGAGAAATTTCTGGCTGAGTTCCATACATATATTCAATTTTCTGAACACCCTCTAAAAGCAATTTTACCTTACTTGACACAACACAGAAATTAATCAGCATAAGTAAGCTAAAACTTCAATGAAAGTGTTTACATCTTGCCTGGTGCAGTGGCTCATGCCTGTAATCCCAACACTTTGGGAGGCTGAGGTAGGTGGATCATGAGGTCAGGAGATGGAGACCATCCTGGCCAACATGGTGAAACCTCGTCCCTACTAAAATACAAATAATTAACCAAGTGTGGTGGTGCATGCCTATAGCTACTCAGGAGGCTGAGGCAGGGGAATCCCTTGAACCAGGGAGGTGGAGACTCCGGTGAGCTGAGATCGCATAACTGCACTCCTGCCTGGAAACAGAGTGAGACTTCGTCTCCAAAAAAAAAAAGTGTTTGCATCTTATTTTGAAAACATTCATAAAGAAATATGTACCTCAGTAAGAGGGATAGATAACCTAAAATAATTAAGAGTTTTACATATATGATGATCACATTTTAAAAGTTTTAGTTGACCTGCAGACAAATACAGTATGGTATTTTTGCCTTTATTCCTTAAACATAACATATATCCTTTCTCTCAATGACCCAAACTGATGATTTTTTGAAAAATCTCTGTGACTTAAGGTTTACGATTTCTAAGAACTTGCTAACTCACCATCTCTCAGTTATTCATTCACTGAAATTTTCTTTAGTCCCATCTAAATCTACAAGCATTGTCTGCAACCAAGATAGGAAAACATCTGCTCTAGACCTCTAGAACACATGGATGTTTTCTAGATACACAATAAATGGTGTCACAACAAAGAATCAAGATGCAGACTTCTCTTTACCTCTGAAAATGTTTATCTCACATTTTTATCACAACTTAGGTTAGTGGCTTTTTCTTGCTACTTAGGAAAATAGTGCCAAAGATCTTCAGTTGGCACTCAGAAACACAGACAATTGCAACCAGTGTTCTAGCGTTACTTCTGAATATTCTCCTTGACAAGTGGCAGGAGCACTGACACGCTCTCATAGGAGAATAAAAGGCAAACAAAGGCTTAGTATCTGGCTTTATAAATTTAAAGCAAGTGTAGTGCCTTCTATGTCTTTGTATAAACTTTTATATGACTCAAATAGAAGATAAAAATCTAATAGAGACTTTCAGAAGGTCAAATATGAAAGATAATCATGTCTAATGAATAAACTTATTTCTGCTGAAGTAAACAGAGATCACAATTTCAAAAAGAATCTATATTATTGTTTGACAGTATACCTAGAGTACAAATGTGGCTCCATATTGTGTGAGATTTTGGTACATTATTTAAAATTCTGAAAGCATTAAGCCATTTTAACCTATATAGAAGTATGACAACTTCTGATTATATAGACTATAAGGCTAACTCTTTTAATTTTGTACAGATGTTGAGTCCTACCTCTGCATGTATACATTGAGAATCCAGATTAAAAAAAATTTAAATTGTACTTTTCAAAAAACTTGGTTAGATATTTTTATTTTATTTAAACATTTGGTTTTGTGGAGTACATATTTAAATTATATTGCTTGATGACCCATCTGAAAATAGTCACTGGTGGCTTCTGTGATTTGTGAATAGAAGAACATATAAACATCACAATGACTTACATCTGGCAGCCTGTGCTTGCCAAGACAATTGGGAATTAAATATTTAAATATATGGAAATAATATTTGTGGTTACATATGCAACCTCCAAATCAGACCAAACTAATTCCTTCAGAGGGCCAAGAGATAGAGAAGCCACAGGATTAGAGCAACATCCAGAAATTAGTGAAGATAAACATTACACAAAGACATAGAAAAGTTGAGATTTTGGTTTTAAGAAATTTTCCTCTTTTTAAATAAATGTCCTGGTAAACAGAAACTATGTATTCATCATACATATATTGATATATGTGTATGTGTGTGCATTTACTCTGGGTAGATAAATATTATATGGATACACATATACTTTCATTTGGTATTATATATAATATATAAAATTTCATCTGGCTATTATATTAAATATGCCATATATAATAAATGTGTGTGTGTGTGTGTGTGTGCATGTGTGAAATTTAGCTATAAATTGTGGGCAGGGAAAGAAAAAGCAAAAAAAAAAAAAAAAAGAAAAGTCAAACCTCAAGAAGAGGATATGTTGATATATTATTAGTGAGTTCTCCAAGTCTTGAAAAAATGGGTTTTAAATTGTTGTTTGATATTTTTATAATCTCAAATTTGTAACAATAACATATAGTGGTTTTTAATTGAAAACTAAAATGATAATTGCCTGAGGACAGGTGTTAGAGACCAATTTGGGCAACATAGTGAGACCTAATGTCTACAAAACTATATTTTAAAAAATTAGTCACTTGTGGCAGTGCATGTTTGTAGTCCCAGCTACAGCTAAATGGGAGGAGGAGGCCTTGAGCCCAGGGGGACTGAAGCTAAAGTGAACCATGACCACCTCATTGCAACTCAAGCCAGGGTGACAGCAACACCCTGTAAAAAAAAAAAAAAAAAAAAAAGCAAGAGCGAAAATAAATGAATAGGTTAAATATGCATAATCTCATGTTTGCTAAATTATACACAGCCATGAATTTACTATTAATAAGTATTTTACCACTTTCTTTTTTGCTGTCTTTTAGATCTCCATCAAAATATATACAAGTATATATAAAAGTACTCTACAGTACAGTATTTTATATCTTTAGTTCTGCACTATCTTCCCTTCTTCATCCCTTTATCTTTCCAATCAATTTCAAGCTTCCTTTGGTTTTATTAGCAATGTATTACATTTGCATAGCATTATGTATTATTATGCAACCATATGAAAGTACCTTTTTATAAGTAAAAACTGGTTGATTATTAGCAATTTCATATGGCTTAAACTTAACCCTTTTCAAAGTGTATTTTTATGAATTCTCTCATTTGATCAACAACTTTGTCATAAGATTAGTACTCAGGTTACACAAAAGAAAATAAGGTTTTAAAGAGTTATTATGAAGTCTGAATCAGCCAGATATGTTAAAGTACTGGTGCTTTGATTGTAGATTAAAGATGTGAACGTGAATATACAAAGCCATTGTCCTGAAATTGGTTTTAATTAAAAGCTCAAAATTACATTTTCATCTTCCGGCCACAACCTCTTACCCTACCAAAAAGTTACCATGATGATTAACTTGGGGCCTTTCTTCACTGAACTACTAATTTTTCTTTTCAGCGCTTCTTTTGTTATCATGACTTTAACAATATATTTTCTGGTCTTACTAATATATTTTTTATTAAGAAGCTTAGTTGGTTCTACAATGATTAAAGAGTAGATCATGGCCAAGTTTCTTTTAAAAATGAAGAGTGCTAATACTTAGCAAGAGGAGAAAAAATTGAGGACAAAAATTTGAGGAAATTTAATTTGCGTCACTTGCCCATAGTAGGGTAACTGTGGCAACTGTATGCAAAATAATATATGACGAGACTTTCCACTTTTTTTTTTTTTTTTTCTTTTGGTAGGCACAGCACCTCCCAGTGTTGCTTAGTCTGTTCTCGAACTCCTGGCTTCAAGCAATCCTTCTGCCTTGGCCTCTCAAAGTGCTGGGATTACAGGTGTGAGCTGCCACACCTGCCTTTCTTCTCAATTTTTAAAATCAATATAAAGTATAAAATTATGTTCATAACTAAGGTTGAAAAATACTAGCCCTTCACCCCTTACTCCTCATTAACCAAACCCTGGGAGTCTAATGGTTTGTAAAATGAATTCACAAACCAAGAGTCATTGCTTTTTTATTCTACTATTTACCAATTACATGGAAAACACAGAAAAAAGTTGGGTAGTACCTCCTGGAAGAATAAAAAAGAAGAACTCTGGGGAATAATTTCTGGGAATATATTATACCACATGAAATCTGGAAAACTCCTTCATTCTCTTCTGCCTTTTTTTTCCTTTTTTTTTAATTGCATTTTAGGTTTTGGGGTACATGTGCAGAACGTGCAAGATAGTTGCATAGGTACACACATGGCAGTGTGTTTTGCTGCCTTCCTCTGCCTTTTTTCCATTCTAAATCAACAAACTAATTGGATAAAATTTTGCTCAATTAACTTATTTGTCCTGCAAATATTACTTCAAGGATATCACTTAAAATTTAATTAAGTCTTCCGACAAAATGAAATGATTTAAAAATATACAACCGTATTTTACACAATTTATTCATATTTTCTCAAAATTACTGTTATTTTGAGAAAAAGTATTATATTGAAATTCTGTATTTTCCTTACTTAGCATTGCATTGGGAAGAAACTGGACCGCATCTGTTTGATTCAATTGTTTACCTCAAAGGGAAAGTAAGTTCTAGAAAACAACTCTTAAAAAACTGTGTTGATGTACTTTCTGATTCTATGATATAGAATAAGGAGCTATATAAAGAATTCTTAGAACTATGTTATAGAATCAGAATATGTATAGAACAGAATTCTTAGAATTATGCTGCAATCAGATGAAATGACATACTCTTTTTTTTTTTTTGGCTTTTTTTTTTTTTTGCCTCTTTGCTTTAAAATCAAGTTAAAGCAATTTACCTTGACTGTGTCTGCAGTATTCCTACCTCACCTACATTATCTTTATTGAGTAATTCTCTTCCTTTTCATGACAACGAAATTACATTTTGAAACTTTCTAATTTAGAGCAGGTGCACTCTGAGTGATTATATGTGTCATGTATACAAGTCAAGACAGACACCACTCCCCAGCATACAGGTGCATCAGACAATGTGACAAGGGACGGAGTAGTAATTATAAAAGACCTGTTGACATTACATGTTTTCTAAATCTCATGAGAATGCTGCATTTTGAACTCAATGTTTGACCAGGATGAAGGGAGTGAGATAATTAAAATATTTACAGTGTCTATACTTGATACACTAAAACAGAGTAACATATGTGAGAATAATATTTCAATCATTGTGTCATCTCTGTATCTTATAAGTCTTTGCTATTTAGGAACCCATGGTATTTTTATGATTTCCATTTTTATTCAAAATATTAAAATGTTTTTAACCACATTTCTATTTTCAGAAGAGCTATTATAAAATGACTTAAAACTTGGTGATCCCTTAATAAATTCTACATAAAAAACATGCATTAAAGTGGTCAGGACTGTTTAAAACACAGTAGTATTTGTTCATACGTATGTGTGTGTATTTTAAGAGAGTGACTAGCCATGAAACACATCCTCATAAACTAGTCTAATATGTCTTCCAAGGAAAGTGTTATTTTCATGCTATTTTAACTGACATTAATAGTTTTGCAGAGCATCGCAGAATATTCTATATACAAGAATCCTAGGTGTCCACCACTCTACAAGTTAAATTATGCATAAGCTTATCCTGAAAAGTGCTAGAATATCTCTCTTCAGAGAACTCATGTAAATAAATTAGCTCTTATTCTTAAAAGACACCCTTGCTGTGTCTATGTGTTCTTTTTTACCACACCTGGACAGATTTCAACTCGTAAACAAGCATCCAATAAAATCTTAAGCATAATTAATGCAACCAAAACACATGAATATCAATATTATTTTCAATTACATTAGTTTAAAATATTGAATCTTTTTGTTTCCTAAGAACCAGAGCCCTATGGTTTCATCTCAATATTAAATCATCTATAATGATGAGTCAAAGTCATATTAGAAAGCATTACGAGTCACATAGCCATTATCTATTATGTCCCATTGATGAACGCTTTGGGAGGGTGATGTTAAATCTTCTCATATTTAATTTAGGAATCCCATTAGATATCATACCACAGTCTATACACTTCAGTGTCTCCTGGGTGGCAGACTTCACAGAATGAAGCCAGGAGCCTTATGTTGAGAGAATAGGAATTTTCAATGCATTCTTCCTTCATCATGAAAAAAAGCAACCAGAAAACAAATAACTTATAGCAATCTTGATGGTATCTTGTGTGATTTTCTCAGTAAGAAACTCAACACAAGGAGGAAAAACAAACTTAACATAGTTAAAAAGCAGAGGCTGCTCATCCGGATTTATCTTGAGGTATGCTTTATTAGTTAAAAATCCTTCAAAGCTTACTGATTGTTTGGTTCATGAGGTGAAGAGCGTGCATCTTCAAAGACAGAAGAACCAAGTTCTGCTAAAAAGGAAGCCTCCCGTGATGATGCAGTTACTGCCACTCAGACCAGAAAAGATTCTGGCCCTGATGCAGTTGATTGCTTGGGCCATGAGTTGGTCACTGCTGTGTCCCACAGAAAGCCTGAACAAGCAGAACTTTTTTTGAGTCATTCAACTATAGAATTTTTACTTTAAAGGCAACAAAGTTTTTTCCTCCAAAATGTTAAAACATAGACTAACCAGGAAAGATTTATATATTTTGAGATTAAAAACCCTATGGATTTTTTTTAACACTATTAATAAACTACTTTTAAGGTCTTTGAGTTTAAAACTACCAGGAGGCCTCTCAGGCTGTATAAATTACACAGGGCTCTCAGAGATCACAAATTGTCTAAAGAAAAAGGGTCATGAGGAAGGCATGAGCTCTCCCCATGTTTTCATGACTGAATTTCCATAATTTAGTGAATTTCGTTTCTACCAATGAGAGAAGTTGGATGGGGGAAGGAACAACAAAGCTATCTTGAAATGAGATACAAAAGGGTAAATATTTTCCCAGTTAGAATTTTAGTGGCTTTGAGGGTATTGAAAGAACCTACTATGAACAATTATACATCAACCACTTGGATAACTAAGAAAACATATCTAGATTCCTAGAAACATACAACCTATCAAATGAATCATGAATATAAAACTTGAACAGATCATTAACTGTTAAGGAGATTAAATCAGTAATTATAAGCTTCCCAAAAAAGAAAAGCCTTGATGAGATGGTTGCACTGGAGAATTATACCAAACATTTAAAGAAAAAAATAATGGTAATTCTCAGAATTCTCTAAGAAATAGAAGAGAAGGGAACACTTTCAAACTCATTTTATGAGGCTAGCATCATGGTGACAGTGATACCGAAGCCAGACAAAGACACTACAGGAAAAGAAAACTACAGGCCAATATCCCTAGTGAACACAGATGCAAAACCTCACAACAAAAAACCTAATAAACCAAATTTAACAGCACATTAAAAGGATCATACATCATGACCAAGTAAGATTTATTCCTGGGTTGCAGGGATGGTTCAAAATATAAAAAGCAAATCAATGAGATACACCACATTAGTAGAGTGAAGAACAAACTCCATGATATTCTCAGTAGATGCAGGGAGAACAAAAGCATTTTACTAAATTCAACACCCTTTCATGATAAACACTCTCAACAAAGTAGGAATAGAAAAATTACCGCAACATAATAAAGGCCACATGTGAAAACCTACAGCTAACAACATACTCAAAAGTGAAAAACTAGGACCTCTTTCTATACGATCAGGAACAAACAAGGCATTAGTGCCCATTCTTGTCACTTCTATTCAAGATAGTATTGGAAGTTCCAGCTAGAGCAATGAGGTAAGAAAAATAAATAAAAGGCATCAAAGCCAGAAAAAAGTAGAAAAAATATCTCTGTTTGCAGATGGCATGATTTTATACATAGAAACCCTAAAGACTCCATAAGAAAAAAAAAGTTGTTAATAAGAAAAAAGTTTCAGAATACGAAGTAATCATACAAAAAAATTGTGTTTCCATACATAATACAAATTTTTAAAAAGTTTAAGCCAATTTTATTTATCATATCATCAAAAGAATAAAATACTTAGGAATAAACTTACCCAAGGAGGTAAAAGACATATATACTGAAGACTTATAAACTGATTAAAGACACAGATAAATAGAAAGGCATCCTGAGTTTCTGAATTGGAATGCTTAAAACTGTTAAGATGTCCAAACTATCTAAAGCAATCAACAGATTCAAATTCATTGCAATCCTTATCAAATTCTTAATGTCATTTTTTTGCAGAAACAGAAAAAGAAATCCTAGACCTCAATACCCAAAACAGTTGAACTACCGTGTGTGTGTGTGTGTGTGTGTGTGTGTGTGTGTGAGAGAGAGAGAGAGAGAGAGAGAGAGAGAGAGAGAGAGAGAGAGAGAGAAAGAAAAAGAGAGAGACAGAGAGAGAGGGTCTCACTCTGTTGCTTACACTGGAGTTCAGTGGCAGGATCATAGCTCACTACAGCCTCAAACTCCTGGGCTTGAAATATCCTCCAACCTCAACCTCCACAGTAGCTGACACAACAGGTACACACCATTATGCCCAGCTACTTTTAAAATTTTTTTGTAGAGACCAGGTTTTGCTTTGTTGTCCAGGCTAGTCTTGGATTCCGGGGCTGTAGCAATCCTCTCGCCTTGGTCTTCCAATGTTCTAGGACTATAGACGTGAACCACCAAGCCTGGCCAGCCAAAATAATCTTAACAGAGAAGACCAAAGCTACAGGCCAAACATATTGTTATATGCTACAGCATAGATAAACCTTGAGGGTCTCATGCTAAGTGAAATAAACCAGTCACAGAAGACAAATATTGCTCTTATTCCACTTACATGAGCTACCTAAAATCATCAAACTCATAGAAGTGAAAGGTAGAATGGTAGTGGTCAGGGGATAGGAGTAGGGAAAATAAGGAGTTGCTGTTCAATGGTTAGAGAGTTTCAGTCATGCAAGATGAAAAAGGTCTAGAGATCTTCCCTTGTCTATTTTTAATATCATTAAAAATAGAGTCCTGCATACTTAGCAATTTGTTAATAGGATAAATTACATGTTATATGCTTTAAAAAGTCCCAATCAAAGGAAAGAAAAAAGAATCTCAGTAATTTTTAGGGCAGTGATTATTTCCTTGAATTATTTCCATGGTCACCCTATTACTTAAAAAAAATCTGTAGTTGCTCATTCAGCCATACAGAAATGGTTACAAATCCCAACTTACTGGCACTTTACCGTTAACACTGAACTGAGCAGACTTCACTCTTGATGATTCCTGTGTTTGCCATTTACATTGTATCACCCTGACTTGTCTCTGGATGCACCAGCAACACTCTGTGCACTTGTTAATACACACATTTTCCACTGCACATGTTGGTTACAGGTCACTTTTTCCTTAAATTTAATTGAAACACTTAAACAAGTTTTAACTAGTACACATTCTTTTCTTTTCAATTAATGCATCTGTAAGAACCCATGGTTGATATTCTCTTAGTCCTGGGGATGGAGTTATTAAAACAAAAAAAGCCATAAAATGGTCTAGAAAATTGCTCTGACCCATCCTAATTTCTCTTCTGTATGAATTCCTATTGAACTTACTACCCACTCTATTGCATCTTAGTGCAGAATTGCTTTCTAATATTGTCTTCACTTGTTCTTTTTCCCCATTAAATTATCTCACTGTTACTTTACTTTTCTTACACTACTTCCTGCCAGGTGTTGTGTGTCCCATAATCTTATTGCTTGAGTGATATGAACTAATTGAACTCACATGACTGACAGTTCAGAGGAGCTTGGCCTTTTGACAGGGTAGAGAAGAACCTTGACCCTAATATTGCTCAGCTGTTCTGCTATGGACCTATTCTAAGACCATAAACACTTTTTCAACAATTTAACTTTCTGAATAGATAATATATTCACAAAACTCAAGAATTAGAAAGCACAAAAAGATGTTTGATGCAATGTTTCCAACCTATTCTTGTCTTCAGTCTACCTTTCATCCTCGCTATATCCTCTACCCAGGTGACCCTGGGATGTAGACAGCAGTATCTAAAGTTTGCCAGATGCTTTTCAAGTAGAACATTGTTGTTTTCAGTTGTACACAAGGAGGAGCCTGGTGTGGTTTCAGGTTCCAGTTTCCAGATGTCGCCTCTCTGACAGGGATCAAAACCACCTGCAGTGCCAATTTCAGTTGTCAAGCAATCAAACACTAAATAAACACACCAAGTAGATACGGAATACCCTTGAGGGCTATGTTTGTGTTATAGATTATGGAGGAGATAGGGATAAACAGCTAAATTATTAATCTTGAAACTGGTATGTGAAAAATTATATCTACATTAAATTGTCAATAAAACCATATTTTCTATTTAAGCAGGTGTGAGATTTCCATATATGCATTTACCCCATCAACACATTTATTTAGGACTTGGCAGAAGTTTAGGTGTTATCAATGACAATCTACTCATTTAACTAATAAGAAAACTGAAGTTCAGAGATGCATCATTGTTTATAATTAAGAATATGAAGAATCTGGACATAGCCAGACTTGGTTTAATCCAAGCCTGTCCAACCCACAGCCCACCGGCCCCATGCAGCCCAGGACAGTTTTGAATGCGGCCCAACACAAATCCTTGAACTTTCTTAAAACGTTATAGATTATTTTTGCAATATTTTTTAAGCTCATCAGCTATCATTAGTGTATTTTATGGGTAGCCCAAGACAATTCTTCTTCTTCCAATGTGACCAAGGGAAGCCAAAATATTGGACACCCCAGGCTTAATCCTACCACTTAGCAGCTATGTGACATTGGACAAACTACATAACATATATATGCTTCAATTTTCCCATCAGTAAAATGAAATAAGAATATATCTTTCATAATATTGTAGTGATTATTAAGTGAGTTGACATACTTAAATGGCTAAGGAGGATGCTTGACATAGAAAAAGCACTACAGAAGTGTAAGCTGTTATTATAGGTAAAGTGTCTTGTGAAAGATGAGAACGGCTGGGAGAATCTAGAGAGGACTATACGCTGATAAAATGATGTACTGAATTATCCAGTACAAAGCATTAGAGGAAAATAAAATTCATAGTATGGTAATATATACATTGCACATGTGAAATAAGAATGTAAGAAGGCTGAATTAGAAGAAGCAAATTACACTGGGTCAGGTCATAAACAAGGAATAAATAAACCAATAAGGTGGACAAACAAGTAAGCTTTCATAAGCATCACTGTGCCAAGGCAAAGATCTCAGAGACTCCAAATCCACTCAGTTCTGGAAATGTTTCCTTTTCCTTTCTTTTTTGTTTTTTCTTACATTTTCTGAGGGAAAACATAGAATGAAAAGAGCATATACTCACAGGTAAGTGCTAAATTTTTGGATAGAAAAATATTTTAAACACTAAATCACTTTGAATCAAGTTTCAGCAAATTTTGGTCTTCATTGTATTTAAGTAATAGTCTAGTTAGTACCTGTAATTTAAGAGCTTTTACCAAGCAAGAAAATAAAAAGAATTAGGTATTGCTCATCTTTTCCTATGTGAGTGCTGACATAAAATTTTAAAATACAAAACAAAGTGAAAGATTAGTATAATTTTGCTTTTTATTTTGAAATAAATATAACTTTCTGTTAAATTATCTTCAGATATGTTTCTCTCAATATCTAAAACAATTACTAAATGAGATGTTTCAAAGAATTCATGCTTTAATTAAAGAGAAAATGGATAGTAACATTCACAAGTACCACTGATTTGCAATTTCCAGATTAGTTCTATTTAAATGATCAAACAACAAATAAGGAAAGTCTTAAAAAATATTTTTCTGCAGAAAATGCACAAATAGATTCCACTCTTGATGGATCTCAACTTTGCATAGTATAAGCCACTCGAGGGCTGCAGTTAGCCTATAGAGCCTTTAATGACCTTACAGCAAAATCTAATCAAGCTTAGATTGCAACAGAAATAAAGGACACACTCCTATTTGATCAAAATGTGAATGCTGAGAAAGAGAAGAGGGAACAATGTACCTTGTAAATTTATGATAAGGTAATTAGCAACCTTGCTAATGTAGTTCTTCAAATATTAAATCCTCATTTTCATTCTTCTTCCCTACTAAATTTAATATACAATGAGAACTCCTTAGCTTAATTATGAAAATAATAATAATGGCGTTAAGGGTCTATCAATCCAGCTTAAGCCCCTATCTAGTATATAGAATCTGGCATTCTAATTAAACTGCAGACAAATACTTTATTTATAGAGTTATTGTTTATACATTATATTGAATTAATTTGATTGAAGCTCTAACTGATTATGAGCTACTGAACATACTTTCAGAGCAATGAGACGGGCATACAGCTGCATTTCCAACATTCAGACACTCAGCATAATTACAGAAAGTAACTGCAGAAGTCAATAATCAATGTGGACTTGCACCCTGGAGACCTGGGCAGGATTACAATTCCAGGAACCTCTTTGAGTTGTCATTTTAATTATTTGCATATTAAGACCTCTGCAGGCAGGCAATACTTCAAAACATAGGCCAACACAACTCCTTCAAATGTTACTAAGCTCAACATTGCCAAATAAATTTCAGCTGTCAAGTGATTTCAGAAACGAAAGAGATTATTTAAAGTCTATCACAAAGCCATTACAGTGAGAAGACTGAGGTAACCACCTATGGCCCTAGGCCATCAGTGCAGACCTGGGGGTGCTGAAGATTTGAAAATGTGAACAGAAATATTTTTTTTCTGGAAAAAATAATAAAGAGTAACAATACCATCATACAACTACAATAAAATAAATGCTTTACAAATAAAATCACATAATAGATACTCAATAAATTCTGGTGAATCTTGGTTATTGTAATTAGCAGCAGAAGCAACATCAACATTTACATTCCTGATTCACATAGCGCTGCTTTTTCTATGAATTGTTTCCGCGACTAGACTGCAGAGTACATAAAAAGTCCTTTTATCATAAGTACAAAGTGTTTTGTCTACATGCTAATTAAGTTTGCCACAGTGTTTTCTATGCTTCTAGAAGACAAATAATGCTTTTCTGGGTTCCAAAGAGCACTTGGGATAGTGCTGGATCCACAGTAAACGACCAGTAACTGGTTCTTTATTGCTTGATACTTAAGTAAGCAAACAAAATGAAGGATTCAATGTTAAAGAATCAAACAGGGATTGATTCGTGGGATCAAAATGAGAATACTGTCTGGGAGGTGAATTTAACTCTTGTATCTTTCAAATTTATGTCAAATGTTTCTGGGACATTTTGAGTTGGCTTTTGTCTCTGTGAATGGCAACACTACACAACATTGATGGTAAACGTCATTTTCTGTTATCCCTAACACTGCCTCACACACACGATGAACAAGAAATGAGAAACATTGTGGTCAGGCTTTCTGTCATAAAATCTGCTTCTAGAGCATAATCTGCTATGCAGATCATGTGAATGTGCCACAAAACTACATTTTTTTTTCACGCAAAAAAGGTAACGTAGAATAAGAGACTGAGTGAGAAGGAGAAATAACATAGACTGTATTGAGTACTTGCTGACATCCAGTATATGAAAATCTATCTGAATAGAGAAAAAAATATGACTATAGTATTATTATTGCTACAGTTCAAATCCTTTGAGTGTGTGTGTATATATGAAAAAACAGATGCACAAAAAATATCAAA
This sequence comes from Saguinus oedipus, assembly GCA_031835075.1. Lineage (NCBI taxonomy): Eukaryota > Metazoa > Chordata > Mammalia > Primates > Cebidae > Saguinus > Saguinus oedipus. The sequence goes on from CM063183.1 coordinate 41,744,034, forward strand.
TGTGGTAATTTATAGATCTTAAATATTTAAAGGGTATGGCTATTATACCTCAGCTCATTCTCACTCACATTTTAAATATAAGATGTAGGGAAAGGCAATACCTAAAAAGACTACCATTCCTAAAATCTTATGATTTCACAATGTTCTACATAGAAGTAGTTGCTTTTAAAACTCTAGTATGTATTTGAGTTGTGTGACTCCCTGAAAATGGAATATGCTAGGATCCAGCAAAGGGAAATTGAGGTTTGGCCTAAGGGCTAAACAAATAAATATGTTGAAGCCAGAAGCATAGTCAAAGGTCAGCTCCTTGGTAAGAAAATAGATAGTCCGCATATGAAAACTCCAGGTAAATCTAGGGCTCAGAAAAAAGACACCCACTTCTCCAGGGTCATGCAAGGCTAAAATAGAGCAGCCTAGGAGTATGGATACAAACTGGACCAGCAAGAACTATTACCTCAGAAATAGGAACTTGGTGAGGCAGCCTTTCATTAGTAAGATGAACAACAAGAGGGAATACTTGTTTTAAAATTGCATCAAGCTAACTAAAAAAGAAAGATTAGGTGCAGGCGTCCACGATTTGTTATTCCTTTTTTGGAGACAAGAATTTTCCTGTGCTTTGAATTAACCGTATACAAGTGACACGATACAGAAGAAAAGTCAATAAATTAGTAAATCAATAGGGCTGACTTTATGTAATTTGCCAGCATCATTTTTTCCCTGGATGCTTCCACTGTATCCATAGTTATATTTATGCGTTTGGTGAAATAGGGCATCCACATCCTTGGCACAGTTCATGAGCTTGAACTGTAACTGTGAACAAATACAATTCCTCCGGTGAGATATATACATTTGGTCTTCATCCCCATTTCCTGACACACAACTTTTAAAATACTTGAAATCTCTAGAGTGATAAGAATATCATTTGTATGCTAATGAATGATTGCTGGCTGGCAGCCTCTAGGTAGCTTCAGAATGGGGGCCAGTCACCAAGACCAAGACAGAATTAGAGGGTTAAAACTTTCAGCCCCACCACCAAGCTCCAAGTAGGTGAGAGAGGCTGAAAGTTAAGTTGGTAACCAATGACCAATGATTTAATCAATCAGGCCTATGTAATGAAGCTTCCATAATAACTCAAAAGAACTGGAGTCAGGGAGCTTCCTGATAGCTGGACATGTAGAGGATCCCAGAGAGAGGATAGCAGCTCTGTGCCCCTTCTTATATACGTCTTCATCTGACTTTTTATCTGTATCCTTCGCACTGTATTTTATAATAATCAAGGCAAATGAAATTATAGTGGCTATAGACAGAGAGTGAATTCTTAAACTTAAGAAAAACAAGATAGTTTCAGAGAGTGATCGATCAGTGACTGGAGCTATAGTGAAACCAGAAGATGTGGTTGAGAGCGACTGGGGGAGGGGAAAGAGGGGCTACAGGATGGAGGATTCCTTAATTAAATGCGCTAATTGGAACATCCTCACTAAAAAGGTAGCATCTGAGCTGAGATTAAAATGACAAAAAAAAAAAAAAGCCAATCATGTAATCTTTTGGGGACAGTTTTACAAATAGGTAAAAACAAGCATGAAAGTTCCAACTAGGAAGAATTTAAAGTATGTCAGAAAAGCAAAGACAGTCAGTAAGACTGGGAGCAAAGCCAAGGAAGGCAAGTGAGGTATGATGCAGCCTGGAGTCACAGATCATGTGGCCAGAATAAGGAGTCTGAATTTAGAGACTAGACGAAAAGACTCTTCTGGACATCTTGCTACTAGATGATGGTGGCTTGATTAATGAATGCATCACCTGTGAAAATGAAAGAATCCATATAAACTTGGGATATGTTTTAGAGGTGAACCTAAGTAAACTTTCAATTATTGGGGTGACTATATATGTTTGTATTTTAGAGTGGGGGTTAGTGAAGGATCAGATGACTTCTAGGTATATTTGGCTTGAACAACAAGGTATATACTAATGTTATTTATTGAGAGGAGACTTTTGCAGAAATTAGAAACTAGAAAAACGAGAATGGATAGCACTCTTTTGGTCTTGAGAAGTTTGAGATACCTCTTAGACATCTTGTGGAAATGTCAAGCAGAGGGTTTTTACAGAAATTAGGAGCTCATTGCAGAGATCGGAATTAGAAATAGACATTTGGGATTCATCAGCATTTAGGTGGTACTAAAACCCACAGTAAAGAATCATCCTCAGAAAGACTATAGTATTTCAGACTAGCTTTTGGAAGCCAACAGAGCAGAAGTCAGCAAGAAAAGCCAAGAAGAGCAGTTGATATGGAGGAGAACATAGCAACATGACACTACAACAGACAGCGTTTGAAGAAGGGAAGAATGAACATCAACTTTGTTACTTGCTACTGCTGAGTCCATAAAATGAGGACAGAAATGTGATTTGGCACATAGTGACCTTGGTAACGGTCTGTCTATTCAGTTAAGAATGGCAAGTAGCCTGGAAGCACCAACTATGGAGGTTGATGCTTATGATACAATGAATTAAAATACATCAGTATTTCTAGCAAAGAAATACTATCATTTTTACCTATACTTCAAATCATCACTGATTTCATGAATATCACAATATAGGATTTGATTGTAATTTATCATTTTACAGCAGTGAATTTTTTAAGCAGTGAAAACTCAAATAATTCGCAGCAAATAGTTCATATGTTTATAAAATACTTTGGGGAAATATGCCCTGATACTTAGTCTCCCAAATGGCATTACTATTAAAAGCAATAGATGTGACCCTCTGGCTATAACAGTAAAAAAGTAATTTTTAAAAATGAAGAAGAAAGTAAACTCTTTGAAAGACTTACTTTCAAATGTCACAATAGCAATAAATTGATTCCCACATCTAAAATTAATGTTTTTATTTATGAAGTACTCAACTTCTGTAACATAATATGTAACTTTTCTTTTGTAGGTGATTTTATTTGCTAGAATTCTAGAGTTTGAATGAACCCAATTAAGTGTGCTCTGTTTGTCTTCTCAGCCTGCCCTTAGCAAGACTCACAATGTGAGTTCTGTTCTACTTGCTATCAGGAGAAACTGCACAGGAATCCAAAGAATACTGCCTGCTGGGGGAAAAAAAAAAAAAGAGCTCATTTCTTCCTAAGTCTCTGACTGTGGCCACATAGAACACAGCATCCGTTTATAGAGTCTGCTAATTGGCACTAGGACATTGTCTGGGTTTGTACTCCTTTACTGGCAAATGCAGCTCATTTTTATTTATGCTCTTCAATAGATTCAGCTACCAATACATACAGATATGGATTATGAAAAATTTTCTAGGCAGGTAGAAAGAACTGAAATTTGAGACAGTTTAGTGGCTTAGCAGGGAGAGGGAGCTAGGCCCAAACTACCTTGAAGAAGGAGTACTTTGTGAAAATGAGCAAAGCCCCATGTTCACTATTGAATAATAAAAACACTCATCCACATGCCGACATGACACAGGGATTTTATTATGAATTGTCACACACTGTAGTTTTATTAGTACCTATTCAACACTAGGCTAATTTAAAAGCACTTGAAATCTTGGGCAGATGTGTTTATATGAAAAAAAAAAGTTCAAATAGCTCTGCATCATATACTATCCACTATAACTAAAATAAGACTCAATTCTTCTCAGTCCTGAAACACATTAATTTCCATCTGAGCTGCCTGCACTAAGGATCACTTTCATCATTCTCTAGGGTAACAAAGTTCCCTGTTGTGTCCAAACTTCATGGCGTGCATTCTCCCTTTGCCTAATTTTAACTGCTTGATTCATTTATAATACATCTCCTCCCATACTAGATTCCTAGAAGAGGTCTCATTTAATGTTTATAAAATTTAAGTTAATATAATTAACTTTGAAAAACTGGTAGTCCTTACTAAATCTCAACATAAGCATACTCTATGGCCTAGACTTTTCACTCCTAAGTGCAGACCCGTAGAAAAGACTATACACATCCACCAAATGACATGCACCAAAGTGTTCACAGCAGCACTATTTATATTACTTCTATTTTTATGTTTTATTTTTGTGGGTATAGTAGGTGTATATGTTTACAAGGTACATAAAATGTTTTGATGCCGGCATGCAATGTGAAATAAGCACATCACCGAAAATGGGGTCTCTATCCCCTCAAACATTCATCCTTTCAGTTACAATCTAATCACACTCTTTATTTATAAATATACAATAAAGTTATTAAAACTACCTAAATGTGTGTACTCAAATCCAGAATAGAATGGATAAAATTCTCAAACAGAAACTGTAATAAAATGAGAATGAACAATCTACAACTTCATGCAACGAGGATAAATCTCATAATAGATTATTAAGCCAAACGCATCAAATAACATAGATCATAGTGAGTTATTTCATTACATAAAGTATAAATACCTCATCCTGACTAATTACCAGGTCTGAGTAAAATAATTGGGAAATTTTAGCTAATGCAAACATGTCTAATTTCCTTTTTATAAGTACAAAAACCAGTCACAATTAGATTATGTTGCTACAACTGTGGAAACTAGGGAGTAGAAGGGGCATTCCAAAACTCTGGTGTTGTTCTTGGATCCGGGTGCAGGACACACAAATGTGTTCAGTTTGTCAAAGTTTTTCAGGGTGTATAAATACGTAAACATGTCTGTATTTAGAATACAGTGTGAAAACAATTTTAAAATGCTTAAATATCTAAAACTTGTTTTTAAAACATGGATGTTACACCTACCCTGATATTTGGACTGAATTTCCAGTCTTGTAACAAAAGAAAATTCTCCAGAATATGAATAGAACCAGTGGCAGACTTTTATGTCATGCAAACAGTTAGTCTGCTTTCTGAACTAGATTGTAGTACTTTTCCAAGAACACGAGCCATTTCTTTTGTGTCTGTTTTGTGCATAGGCACCCAGAGAAACAGTGTTCTGAGTGACGCTGATTGTTCACATTGAGTAGTAGTGGCAGGCAAGCAAGGAAAAGCAGAGTTGAAATGGGAAGGCTTTAAATAATAACTGGTTTCCAAGTTTGGATGGCAGCTTCTAAACAATAGTCAACTGTAAAGATTTTGAGTGGGACAATACAATAAAGAAGATATTATCTTAGGCATGCATACATACTACAATTGAGAAAATCAATGCCAGCAGACTGGTTAGCAGGGTTAGTTTAAGCCTGAACTAGGATGATGGTGGCACCAATGGAAAACAGGGATAGGCATACATGAAAAAAAATCAGTCAAAAATAATCTACAGAACTTTGAAACTGATTGAGGTTAAGAGAGTTGAAAGGTTCTAAATTGACTGAGTGTTACAGACTGAGTGAGAGCTTAGAGGAAGGAAAGGCTTACGGATTAATTGGTTTGGGAAGACAATGAAAAAATGACATAAGGGGCAAGGCATGGTGGCTCACACCTGTAATCTCAGCATTCTGGGAGGCCAGGGCAGGTGGCTCACCTGAGGTCAGTACTTCCAGACCAGCCTGGTCAATGTGGTGAAAACCTGTCTCTATGAGAAATAAAGAATTAGCTGGGTAGGGTTGTGGGCACCTGTAATCCCAGCTACTCTGGAGGGTGAGGCAGGGAGAATTGCTTGAACCCAGTAGGCAGAGGTTGCAGTGAGTCAGTATTGCACCACTGTGCTTCAGCCTGGGTGATGAAGTGAGATTCTGTTCCCCCCCTCAAAAAAAAAGGCATAATGATAGCCAAAGTTGGAGGTCAATGCAATACAGAACTCACAAAAAGTACAGGACTCAGATTTCATGTATGCAATGTTTCCGTTTTCCCCAGGGTATTAAAAATACTAAAGGGGCTCACAGATATAGTGAGAAAGCATGGGAAGATTTAGACACACTAAACATCATCAAAACTAAAAACATTATTTCTTCAAAAATGACACACCAAAAGGAAATTATTTTCAAATCACAAATCTAACAAAGGACTTGTATTCAGACTATATAAGGAACTCTCGAATGTCAACATTCAGAATACCTAAAAATCAATTTAAAAATGGGCAAAAGAATTAAAAAGACACTTAACCAAATAGATAAATGGAGGGAAATAAGCACAGGAAAAAAAATTCAACATTAGTCATTAGGGAAATGCAAATTAACACCACTATGAAATGCAAATTAACACCATGTTCTATATATATATTGTAATGAATAAAATGAAAAACACTAATAGTACCAAGTGCTGACAAAGATGTAGAACCACTAGAACTCTAACATATTGCTGGTGAGAATGCAAAATGGTACAGTTCCTCTGGAAAACAGTTTGGCAGTAGCCTATAAAATTAAATATATACTTACCATATGTTCCTGAGATTCTACTTTTAGATGTTTACCCAAGTAAAATGAAAGAATGTATCCAGACAAAGATTTGTATATGAATGTTTATAGTTGTTCTATTCATAAATTTATCAGTTGCATATATAAACATACTGTGATATATCCTACAATGGAATAATACATAGCAATAAAAAGGAGCAATCTATTTATAGAGAAAATTTGTATGAAACTCAAAGGCCAAGCTGACAGAAATAAGCTAGTCTCAAACAGTTCCATACGTTATAATTACATTTATATGATATGCTCAAAAAAGACAAAAACTATAATTACAGAGAAAAGGTCAGTGGATGCTATGGGTAGAGGGGGAGAAGAGTATATCTACAAAGGGAGAGCATAAGGAATTTTATATTGGGCATAGGAACTGTTCTTGTATCCTGACTGTAGTGGTGGTTATACAAAGCTACACCTGTTAAAATTCACAGAACTTCATACACCCCTCAAAAAGTCAATTTTAATATGTTTTAACTTAAAGAAATCCTCTAAGGAAACACACATACAACATAAACCAACCATTTAAATGTTAGTATCTTTGTATTTTTACTGTTATTTCTCTAAGAGTATCTCTAAAAATTCCACAATAATAGAACAAGTTACTTATTGGATACTCCTTTAAAAATTACATAAAAACAAATTTAAGAAACAGAACTATTTTTTCCCACAATTGACATTTAATTTATACAATATTATGCAAAATATTTAATGTAAAACTAGTTACCAAATTTAATTAGCAAATTTACATTAATTAACCCAATTAGCAAATTTCTCATTATTTTTATTGAGATTGCTGAATATCCAGCTGGGCTTGTTAAAAAACAGAGAAATAGCCAAAGAGAAAAGAAAAGGAAATCCAAATACATTGAACACGGAAGATATTTTGCTCTTATCTTTAAGATTATCTGTAATCAGCTGGGAAAATCTGAATAGACTGGTTTTCTAGGTGAACAAGGGACAATAAGAAACCATAAGTGTCAATTTTGCTTGAAATGTGGTTTAGGGGTACATTTTGGACTTCGCAGACCAGTCACTGGTTTTGCAGCTTTGTGTGGTGATCAGTTTTTGAGGAACCGAAAACAACTCATCTGCTATAATTTCAGGAGCGAAAGAATAACTATAACAAAATTCACAGTGGCTTTTTAACTAAGGTGACTTTTTTGGAAAGTTACTCTAAAGAGCTGACAAGTTTCATGTATCATAATGATTTTGAATTGAGATGAGAATAATTGCTATGTGATCTCAGAAAACCAATTGGTATGCGATCTCAGAAAACTGGATTTCAAGGTTGCCAATAACAAACTAGATAACCACAGGTAAATTAGTAAATAAATCTCTTTCATCCTCAGTTTACTCATATGTAAAATAAACCATCTGTATTAGATAAGAAGTTCTAATCATTACTATTTTACATATACCTCTGGGTGTGTATCTTAAATTTCTAGGTAGGGCCCAACCCCAGGTCTGAGTTGGGGTTCAGGGGTACATCATGGTAAAAGGAGCCTTCATGGCGCTAAGGCAGATGGTCCTTACAGCACACTCTGAGAAACACTGGACCAGGGACACAGTCCCTCCCTCTCACAACTTTAACACTTGAATGCAGTCAGTGTCTTCTTAGCCTACTTTTGTGTCATACTTCCTTTCTCTTTAGCAGAGACGAGACTATTAGATTTGTCTTCTTTCCTATCAGAAAAGCAAAGAAATTACTATGCTTTTCCTTAGACTTGTATTTTCTGAGAATAATACAGATAACTTCAGACAGCCCAGGGTGCGCTTCGTTTTCAAAACTGCTTTCAGATGGGGTGTCTTCTACCTTGCAGGTTCACCTTCCCTATAATTTCTGTAATTCAAACAGGCCTCATAAACCACAATTGATCTTTAAGAAGTCACCTTTTAGATTGTCTCCCAAAAAAAGATTTAAATTCTAAGTGAAAGATGAAATGATATGATATGATATAAAAGAAAATGTAATAATACCCTTAAAATATGATTTTACTCAGGTAAACTAAAAGCCCTACTAAAGAAAATTACCTTTGACCTTTACTTTTTGATTTCTTATGTAATTCTATCCAGTTGCTTTTCCAAAAATAAAGAGAAAAATTACATTTAAAAATATTTTGATATTTATTTAGGGGAATTCTACTATTGGCTCTCAAAGGCGGTTTTCATTTTATTGAAAAGGCAAAGTAAATTCTAGCAGACTAATCTTAGTCTGTGACTTTAAAAAATGCAAATGTTTCCAATAGTAATGATAATTGATATGCCAGCACATGATATTTGCTTTGAGAATATCAAATCTCTCTGAGGAAATATGGATATAAACATTCAAAATTAAACTTTGAGATAATTAATTATATTAATCCTAAATGAATAATTATTCAAAAATAAAAATAATCTTTAAATGCTAAAAGAATCAACATAATCACATTAATTTATGCCATGCAAGTAGACATACTGTGTAGAAGAACTCGGAAGCAGGGCTGATATCTGCCACCCTAGCCAGAATCTGATGAGACTGATAGGTTGGAACTCAGTCCCTTTCCTTACAAACTAGGTTGTCTTGGGCAAGCAATTTCACCTTGCTGAGCCTCATTTACTTTATTTATAAAATAATAACAACTTATGGAATCATTCTGCATTAAATAATCACAGGTTAAATAAGGGTAAAGATATTTTTTAATTAGAATGTTCAAATATCTAAACTACGGTGCTTGAAAACTTTCACATTCTTTTCACCTTTGTTAAATTGAAAACGTATTACTAGTCCCTATAAATCTGAAAAAGAATTTTCTAGTTCTAGTTTTGGAAATTCACAAGAGGCATGTTTCTGTTTTATTTATTTACGGTTATGTTCTTGTTTTCCTTTGATGATCATCTGTAATCTTCCTTTTGTTTTGTTTTTTAGTTGACAAATCATAATCACACTTATTTATAGGGTACAATGTAGCCTATAAATGTACCCTAGTTGATATTTTATTAAATCAAGCTAATTAACAAATTCAATGCCTTATATACTTACCATTTTTTTGTGGTAAAACCATTTAAAATCAATCTACCCCTTTAGAAATTTTGAAATATATAGTACATTACTGTTGATCATAGTCAGCATTCTGCACAGTAAATCCCTAGAGCTTATTTCTTCCATCTAACGGAAACTTTGCACTCTTTACTTGACATTTCCTATTTATCATCTAGCTTCCCTCCTGCAGCCTCTGGTAACCACCATTCTACTCTGTATGATTTCATGTGTTTTAGATTCCACCCATAAGTGAGATCATGCAGGATTTGTCTTCTTGCACCTAGCTTATTTAACTTAGCATAATATCCCCCAGTATCCTCCAAGTTGTCAAAAATGACAGGATTTCCTCCCTTTCAAAGCTGAATAGTATTTCATTACGCATATATACCACATTTTCCATTTATCAGATGATGGACACCCAGGTTGCTTCCATGTAATATTGACCTACATTACAAATTTGTGAATTCTTCAGATTCCTATATCCTGAGTATATGAGAAATATTTAAATCATTAAATGATCAAGTGTAAAAAAAAAAAGAACAAATATGACTCTGCAGCAGCATCATTAGAAACCAACTGGTTTGTGTAAATTAAAAAAATAGATATAACTAAAATCACTCACTTAGAACAATATTTTAAAATCAATATCTTGAGCATATGGTCATGTCTGGGCTTTCAATTCCAAAAAGTAAATCCCTGAAGATATTTTGTGTATTTTTATCCTCTCACTTAGACTTTAGTCTTTAAAATGAAATCCACCCTAATTAACACTGTTTCTCCAGAGAAAAACACAATGCCTGCAACTTAACAGGTGCTACGTTTTTTGTAATTGATAAATGAACCAATGAAAAATGTGTAATAATTCTTAAGAAACAATAAGTAGTGTTATCTACTCATGGCCAAGTGAAAGGCCAACTAAATATTCTGAAGAATAGTGCAAAGATTATGTTCACACTCTTAAAATACAAGTAATATCAATCATGTATTAGAAACAAACCACTTTCTTTGCATTTGCTTGTGACAGTATACCATAATGGTTTGGGGCAGGTATAACTTTTGGGTCAGATGAGAATAGGTTAGAATCCAGGCTATCCTTACAAAGACGATTTACTTGGGCAAGTACTTTCATTTGTTGAGACTCATTTTCTTTACTTACAAACCTGGGAAAATCGAGTTTAACTTATGATGCTACTGAAAGATTTAAATGGCAACATTTCACTGGTTATATAAGTGAGAGGCCTCCTGGCCCTAAGAGTGAAAAAATAAATCAATATTATTTCTTAATAACATTTTCTTTAACAATTATAAGTGGTAAGAAGGAAAGAAAATTTGTATATTTGAGATACATGCAATAATATTTTTGCATAAGCCAAGGAAAGAGACAAAATGTTAACAGATTTAGATGGTTTAAATGTTCTTGACATTCATGAAAGTGGAGTATTCCTTATATAAAAATAACAATTTAGTTTTATTTGAAAATAGAGAAAACTTGTATAGAAATCTATTTCAGAAACACATTTAGAAATACCTAAATATGAATCCACAGTGAATTGATTTCTTTTCTTTTGAGCATTAATTAGGTATTCTATTAAATTATCAATCTTTTGATACTCTGCATTGCTGGCCTCATAAGATTGTTGCCTGGGTAACACACAACTACAGATTACCTCAATCTACCTTAAAGTTAGGGAGTAAAAGAGAAAAAACGACTGAATGAAGAGTCCCTCACATTTTATAAAACATTTCATTGTCTACTACAAGCTGTTTAGATCAATTTAAATACTGAAATCCATCTTTAGCCTCCAAATCATGTTTCTTATCAGCGATGTTAGTTTTGGTATTACTCTGAAAACCATTATAAACAATGTAAAAACAGTACATAAGTCAGGAAAATCATTCTGTTTCTGTAATGAAATCAAAAGTTCATTGCATGTAGATGGTAGGAAAAAACAGAGAACAAAGAGATGGTTTTAAGGAATATTTTGGGGATATTGCAAACGAATATGCAATTTTTAAAATTTGTCATTAATTCTTCTTAATGTTGCTTAGAATTACAGCCATGTAGGACCTAAAGGAATTGTTCTGGGTTGACTTGTGGCACCCTCGCAGATAGTATGCTATAAGCCTAACACTCAGAACTTCAGAATGTGACCTTATGTGGAAATAAGTCTCTATGAAGGTTAAAATGAGGTCATTAGCATGGGCCCCAATTCAGTATGACTGGTGTCTTTATAAACAGTGAAATTTGATCACAGAGACAGATATGCAGAGAAAGAAGATATTGTGAAGATACACAAGTAGAAGATGGCTGTATGACTACAGTGATGCATCTATAAGCTGAAGAACACCAAGGACTGCCAGGGAAAACCGGAAGTTAAAAGAGGCAGAGAATAATTATCTCCTAGATATCTCATCAGAGGGAGCACGGCCCTGTTGATAACTTGATTTCAGACGTCTACCCTCCAGAACCGAGACAGTAAATGTCAATAAACCACCAATTTCTTCATTTGGTACTGATGCCCTAGGAAACTAATACAGGAACATTACAAGCCAAAACACTGAAGGAAAAAAAGGTGAAATCCTGCTGCCCAAGATCACACAGCTACTTCACATGGAACTCTAGATACAGGAACCTGGTTTTCTCGACTTCAACTTTAGGCCTGTCATTTCCCCTTGGAGAACTGACAGATTGAAAATTCTAAATTTTAAAAAAAGTTCATCAAGCTAATTCCTTTAAGCTATTTTATTTAGTGACTTCTGTTTAAAGTAATAATAAATATTATGACTCTCCTCTTTTGATATTTTTCTAAGTAACCGTGCTTCAATTTCTGAAGCTTTTTTAAGTCTAAAAGATAAAATTGAGACTTCTTATTAACTTACTTGATATTTCATTTTATCTAATAATCCCTTTGCTATTACATGCAAGAGGATGTGACATTTAAAAATTATCATTAAAATTTTACAACAAAAACTATGAGGAAAATGAAAGTATCATGAAAGACAATCCGTTTTTTAGTTAGTCATGTTTTGTAATGTTTGAAGTACTGTAACCACCCCTAAGGTACCAATATTATTAATGCATAGATACCATGGAACGTCTCCTTTTTGATGTTACTTGAAGAATAATTATTTATTTAATTAATTTGTGAAACTCATGAGGCCAAAGAAAGGTCTTCATGCATCTTTGCATCTCTAGCATCTAGAACTACACCAAACACAAAATTGATGCTTCATAAATGATGAATAATGCATCAATTCAACAAGTATCTATTTAGCAGATACTATAAGCTAGACAGTCCTCTATATGCTGAGTGTAGAACAATAAAGAAAACATGTAAGAATCCTTGTCATTATTGAGCTTATGTTCTAGTGAGTACAGACAGAGAAGAAATAAGATAACTAAATTAGATGTTATATTGGAAAGTGATTCTCCTTAGAATTAAGGAGAAAAATAGGCAGGGAGCAAAATTTTGGGAAGATAGAAGTTTTCTTCTATATTAAGTAGGGTGTGAAGGGAAGTTTATAGAATTTCAACTTGACATTTGACACTTGAGCAATATATTAAGAATGTTTCAGGAGGATTGAAAGCTTTAAATCCTAGCTGTATCTTTTCACTTGTAATAAATAAGATGACACTGCTTCCCAGTATACTCAGAATGGTCCTAGTTTATATGTCTTTTATCCTAGTGCAACTATTAATAACTTCTCCTGTAACTCTTACTGGAGTCTCAGATTGAATGATATATACTCTGACTATTTAGATCATTATCTCTACATAATGGGTACAAATGTTAAATGAGTGAGTTTTCAAAAAGATATACTCAATCTCACATTTCATCATTTTTCTTTGTCAAGCTGTTTAACCTCTTTATGCCGCAATTTTGCCATTAATCTCAAAACTGTGAAACCAAGATTGATGCTGGGAGAGTCCTTTAATAACCTTAGGTGAAAAACTCAAAAGATATAGTTATGATTAACATCTCACTATGTAAGTTTTATTTAGTATCTCCCATGTCTTTCATTTCACCGCTGAGACCAACATCTTTATAGAGGTCCAGATGGTGCAGAGATTATGACAATGAAAGGTAGCTCATGCTGAGGGCCTCAAGGAAAAACACATCTCAGCTTGCCTGAAAGACCAATTTCAATTACATACTTGCTATGCCCTTATCAGCTGAGGTGCTCCCTCTGTACCACACCTTGTGCAACTTCCGATAACACGTGAGGGGTTTTGTGGTTACACACACAAAGGAGAGGCAACACGGACAGGTAAAATTCTTCCTCCTTACATAAGAAATGTCATACCCATTTTAGAAGCAGTGGATTCATCACAAATGATTCATTGTATAGAAATTTCATGTTATCTGAGAGTAAATCTTAGAGAGGATTTTAGGGTTCCTTGCTATAAGGATGTTTTGAAACATGTGTTCGTCAGGCTGTCCCAATCAGTTTCTACAAGCAGTTTGTCAGAAAAAGAAGATGCTTTCACCTCAGATGTGTAACTTTTACTTCCCCCAACCCCCATTTCAGTTTCAGAAAGAAGTGCTAATTAGAACTGAAGTAGCTTTTCCAAGTCTGCATAAATTCAGCTCTGTCAACATTGCCTCTGCCCCTCTGCAAAGCAGAAAACAGTGATGTTCTACATACCATGTTAATGTATAAATAACTTCTGTGCTCATTTAGCAACTTCAGCACATCCAAGAAAATGACATTATGAATGAGCTACACTACCTAGAGGAAAGAGACAGAGTAAATGTGGGCTTCTATACAACTTAATATGCATCTAATGTACAACTTAAGCAGTATCTTCCACACCAAATGACAGGCAATTTATCTCCATACATCAGTTTATGTCAAGGATATGACACAGCTTTATTGTTGAAAGAATTTGAAATTTCCAGCCATAACTGGATTTTCCTGTTTCCATTTATTAGCCAGCTACTTGCAGAAGTCAAATTAATTGCCACATTCATGACTGTTTTTGCTTCTATTTAATTAGTTTTGCTTAAGCTTTTCCTGTCCTCCATGGAATCCAGGCAAGCAAAGGCCACTGTCAAAAAGCGACAATGTTACATATGTGTATGTATGTGTGCACAGTTTGTCATTGCTAAAAATCCCACTATTTCTGTTACGTAAATGATCTACGTTAGTCACAGGACATTTACCTCAATTTAATATCTGTTATTTAAAGTGCCTGTTTCTGGCAAGACAAATGTCAACTGTTTTTGAAAGCTAAGCACTGTTTATTGTTTAGCTGGCAGTTATAAATAAGCACATCTAGCACTTTTGTTATTTCTTTGGGGGAAAAATAACTTGTAATTTTGGTAACCCAAAGGGTTTCATGAGAAATTGCCACAGATTATTCCAGAAAGTCTTTCTTTATATTCCCAGCTCCCATTCTCTGCTCTTGTGTTGCATAGCTATTTATTAGCCCTGGAATGCACATATTTGATATTTAACTTACTGAACTATAGTCTAGTGAGTTAAAGGAATTCTTTGCCATTTGTGGAAAGAACAAAGTCTTTGTATGCATTGACACACCTAAGTTTCATTAACCAACAACAAAATTATATGCAAAGCGTCTTTCACTTTGACTACATAATATCAAATAATTAGCTTGACTGAATTTTATAGCCCCAACTGGACATCATCTCCACTTACAGAGGCCACATGGGTCAACCACCCAGCATCTTTCTGGGTACCTCATCTGTGAGTGGATAGGTTGTCTGTCGCCAGCAAAAATGCTTAGCAATTATTAACCTTCCATTAAATCATCACCCAACACTTGGCGCTACTATAATTATCCCCTTCAAACGGCTTTTCTGTTTGTATTTAAGGTTGGATTTAGATCACAGATACATGTTAATATATCCATATCTGGGAACAGTGAGGAGAAGAAGGAAAACATATTCTAATAATTAATGGAGGGAAGAATTTCTCTTAGGCAATTTCTTAGATCGTTTTTATAGGATACAGGACAACCGTAAGTAAACTGTATGTTGTATAGTAATGAAAAGTCTTTGGATTTGACTCTAAGGAAACCACAGTATAATTGTTAAGTTAGCACCAAGCAGTTATGGGATCCCAGTCAAAATTACATAATAAAGGATGAATACCACAGTGGTATTCAGCATGTCAGCACTGGAAATATCTGCTTTAATGTCTAAATATTTATTTGCTATACCCTGGAAACTAATTTGATATATCCATTTGTATAGTTTAATCAATTTGTCTGTGAGTAATAAGAACCCACTACAAACTAGAAAAAAATGTATGTAAATGACCCTCAAAGTGGTTGACCTCTATATGTTCATGGGATGCCTTAACATAGAGCCCCTTCAAGGATCACACTGGTATATAGAGCAAGACCAATATTTTTATTTACAAATTTTCATGTCAGTGTGTATTCCCTTCCTTTTACATAGCAGACATTTTACACTGGCTAGGAAACCACGGTTTTTGGACACTGAAATTGTTCTATTCTTAGGATTACAGAATAGGATTATATGGTATACAAATGTACTGTTAAAAGGATTTTATGCTGATTCCTATGCCCTTAGTATTTAATAAGAGAGATTCCAAATCATTTACACGTCTGTAAATAGTAAAGGAAAAGTCTATGTCCATAGTACTCATTATCGTTAAGAAAAATAAACAGATATGTGAGCCAGAAGCCTGGGGAGGTGCTGGCTAGCTGGAATATAAGACAGACACATACTGAGACCTGGACCCAGGGACAAGAACCCCAGTTCTTTCAAGCTCCTGTCTCCCTGGAAGGAATATCCCCATGACTCTTCTTCCCAAGCCATTATTCCACAAACGATTAACTCCTTTAATTAAAACATTTTTCCTCTGATGGAGGCCTTGCAAAATGTTGAAAATCTCGTAAATTGAAACCTAAACATAAGGTACAATATTTTTCAATATAATAAATTCTTGCTCATGTTAAGTCTAGTTTTCCTAACAGAAGAAAACTGGATCACAGAATATGAGATAGTAATGGAGGAAAATGATGTTTCAGTTTTTAAATAAAGATGGAGAGACTTTTCTTTTTCATAAGGACTTTAGACTTTTCCCGTAATAGCCTAAAATGCACTATTATGGAATTGTCCCACTTTTTCATTTCATTTCATTGGTAATGAGTGGAAGCCCATGCAATGGTAATTGCCAGTGAGAACTGAA
The DNA here is from genome assembly GCA_031835075.1 of Saguinus oedipus. Lineage (NCBI taxonomy): Eukaryota > Metazoa > Chordata > Mammalia > Primates > Cebidae > Saguinus > Saguinus oedipus. Next base: position 41,760,562 of record CM063183.1, read on the forward strand.
ACTACCTATCCCCGACCCAGGTAACTGTTTACATTAACACAAGTTAACTACTTCATTGCCCTCATTGGTATAACAACTATTCTAGGAGAGCCATGCCCTGGTAAACAACTTGACAGTTCATTACAGAAAATTCCCAAAAGACTCATCAAGTCTGCAGTAGGAAGTATTAACCAACGTTTTAGGCCCTAAAACTTCTCTGAACCCCTTCACTCAAAAATCTTACAGTGTTATTTCTACCAACCCTAACTATTGCATTGGGATCCTTATCCAATCTCAACCAAACCCTAACATAAAAAGGTCAGCCTTAAACCAAACTTCCAGTTGTCAATTTATTCAGAGTCTGCCTTTGCTCTTCTGAGACCCTGCCACACAGCCTGATCCAGGTGTTCACTCTCACTGAAAGAAGCAATGTACCATGAGAAAAATGCTCACCCATCCAAATCCAAAGAATGAACCTAGAGGCATGAAGAACAGCAAGAGTGAGACTTTTAACAGTGGTCTTGCAAGATCAGGTGTCTGGTGAGCAGGCACATTCGGGCAGGTAATTTATCTCCTAGCACGTAAGTCCCTCCCCCAGTTCCTCATTGGTCTAGTTCTATGGGTTTGCAATCTTCTCAGAAGTCGCCTACACTTCATTGTCCCCCTGATAATATAAGGTTATACCCCCACCCGCTCCTCTGCTTAAGGTTTAACTTCCCAATAAAAAAAGCTTTCTTCCCTTTTATGGGCTGACCCCTCCTCTACATTCTGTTCACTTATGGTGACCTTCTAGGTGCATGAGCCGTGCAGTTTGTTACATCTGCAGGCTGGCTGACAGTACTTAGATTTATCATACTTGAAAATGGACCATTGAAATTGTATTCTCATATGTACTCAGCTGTGTCTTATCAATATTTTGTATAGGTGTTATTTGGGGAGCAGCCTTCTGACATCATCCATTTCTTACAAAAAGAGAAGTGTGTGCAGATTAGTGGGAAAGACTGTTCTAATCAAAAGTATACATCATATTATGATAACCCCTCTTGAAGGAAATTTAACCTTTGGTTTTAGATGCCACCCACGTTTTCCTGGTTTTCAGAATAGTTGGTACGTCACTCTTCACATAAGCAAAGTGGTAAACACATGACCAGCGGCCAGATCAAACATCATGGAATGGAAAATAATAGGAAAACTGTTTAACACATTCGCTGCATAGTATGGTTCAGTCATCCTCAGATAATCCTTTTTTTTTTTTCTGAAACAGAGCCTTACTCTGTTGTCCAGGCTGGAGTGCAGTGGTGTGATCACTGCTCATTGCAGCCTTAACCTGCCAGGCTCAAGCTATCCTCCCACCTTAGCCTTTCAAGTAGCTGGGACCACAGGTGCACGTCACCAAACCTAGCTAATTTTCAAAAATTCTTTTGTGCAGATGGGCTCCCCCATGTTGCCCAGGTTTAAGTGTTTCTCCCTCCTCAGCTTCTCAAAGTGCTTGGATTACAATGCCTGGCTCTCAACTAATCTTTGAATTTGAAAAATTGCCCCTGAGATGAGTAAGAGAGAGTTTTCTATTTTGTATGGATCCAGAGAATCTTTCAGACATCAACATAATACCAAGAGGAACCAAGCCACAGAACCATTATGATAATGAGCTACCAACTACCGAATACTTACTATTTATTGAGTACTTACTATAATCCAAGCAATTAGAATATATTATCATTCCTAATCTTCACATCAGCCTTATCTGGTAGATGTTATAGTCTCAATTTTCAAAGGAAGAAAATGCTTTAGATAGGTTAGGGAACCTTCCCTGACCACGCAAACTAAAACTCCTCTATTCCAATTATCTGCTACTGAAACATGATGATTTACTTTCTTCATGGCATTTTTCACCATCTGAAATTGGCCTGTTCATTTATTTACTTGTTAACTTTCTGTCTCTCCCTCACAAATTTAAAGTTCAATTAGGAACCTCACTGTCTATCTACCTCTCTAACACTATTGCCTAAAATGTTTCCTGGGATAAAGTGGATGCTCGATAAATGTCAAGTGATACAGTAGCATGTTCCACAAAGACGCAAGGGGTGACATATGTGTTTGAAAATTTTCCCCACATAATTCCAATATGTTTACCTCCCTCCCTATCATGAATATATCTGATATAAATATCTTCGCTGACACACTGAAAGAAAAATAAGGCTTTTTGAATTTTTATATTTCTAAGGGAAAAAAAACAGAAAATGTATGTGAAAGCTCACTTTGACTGACAAAAGTGATGATTCTCTAGCAAGAGCACATGAATTTGTTAGCTTGCAATCAACTGCTAATAGCACATTTCAATATCGCTGACTGGCTTTAGAGATTACTGTTTCTGTGTTGTTTTTCACATTACAATTTCTTTTTTGGCATCAAATGGGTTACTAGCTATGGTGAGTAAAAGGCAGCAGTAGAGGAGGTCTGTAGAGCCAACTTAAATAAAAAAATTTCATTGATTTAGTCAGTAATTTTATACATTTTTTTCCAAACCAGGGGTGACCTTTACACACAACCACCAGGTTGTTTCTCATTTTGTTTCATGTTTTAGAGCATCAGTAAAACATACATGGTCTTACTGAATCCTCAGTAACTGAAGCCACCACAGATCTGTTTTGAATGGGTATTCTCAAAATGTCAGGCGTGGGGCTCGAAGAGAAGGCATGTTCCTTGTCCAATCAATTTGCTCATTCAGATCAATCCACTGTACACACCAGTTAACGACCTGTGGGTCGACAAGCAATAACTGCTTTTTTTTCTTGCTTTTAAGATAGGAATCCTGTGGTATATTTAGTTCATGCTACTGTGTTTGTCTTACTGTCTCTCAGAAATCTCTTTACTCTTTAAAAGATCCACATACATTTTCAGAAATATGGTGGCAATAAATAGATCTTACCATAAAAGGAATTCCAAAGAAATAGCATAGACCAACAAAAACAGTTTTAAAAACTATTTTCTAGGAGCAGTTGTACCATGGAATTCCTCAAATTGTTTTTACTATAAAAGCAAACATTTGAAACAAAACAGCAATTTAAGATAGAAATATGACTGATTTCTGATTCCCTCTCTAGGAGAGAAAAAATATCTTTCTTTTATCTTTTCTTTGGTTCTTGGCTGAGCCCCTATTACAAAAGACAGATTAAAAAGGGAAAAGATTTTTTGTGGCATGAAAAGCTTCGTAAGGAAATAATGACCTTAAGAAACAGGTAATCCTACACATTTTTAAGCTAGTTTTGATAAAGAAGTGGATGGTCATGGAAAAGAATGATTGGATAAAAAAGTAAGCTAGTGGTAATAAACTGGGGGAAACTTAGCAAGACCTGTCTGATCAGATTCTCTGTGACCTTTGCCAAAGATAAGGAGGAAAATTTATTCTGTGTATTGCCAGGGTATTTCTGACATGAGGGTCTTGTGACCTGCATCAGGGGGAGGTGAGAAAATCCTTCCCAGGTTTTGTGGCCTGCTTCAGGAGACAAGGGCAGGAGAAGGTCAGAGCATGACCTTCCTGCTTCTGTTTTTGTTTTTTTTTTTTTTCAAATTCCTTCTTAAATTATTTTAGAGTAATTGTGACCAGAACCCCATCACCTCACTTTAAAAAAATCAGGAAATGGGTTTAGAGGAAATATATCATCTGTCAAAGTCAGAGGCCAAACAGGTCTCTGAAAGAACCTGGATTGAAACTAGGTGTGAGTCTGGGGGAAATTGCACTGTAGTGCTGGGAAGGGAAGAGCTTGGTCCCTTTAAATGACCAAGGGAAGAGGGTAAGGGAGGTGCTGGGTACAGAAAAGCAGGTTCCTAGCTAGGGCTCCACCCTCTCAGACCTAGGTGAGGACAGGAATTTCCTGCCCAAATGTTGTGTTTCCCCAAGACCACCCTGGCCTGCCATGTCCCCATCCTGGACCTATATAAAACCAAAGACCCTAGCAGGCCAAGACAGAAGTGGCTGGACACCCTGCGGAGCACATCAGCAGAAGACACAGTGGCTGTATGGCGAGAGGATGTCCAGGGAGTACTCCAAGAGAATGTCAAGGGAGTTTGCCACAGTCTAAATGGGGCGGAGTTTGGCTGGAGGGATCAGAGAAGTTGGCCGCCAAGAGGCCTGACTCCAGGGGAAAACCAACTCCCTCTGGCTCCCCTATCTGCTGAAAGCTACTTCTAATCAATAAAACCTGGCACTCATTGTCCAAACCTACATGTGATCCGATTCTTCTGGTACACCAAGGCAAGAAACCCCAGGATACAGAAATCCCTCTGTTGAAAGGGGGTCTAATTGAAATGGTTATCACAAGCCACCTATAGATGGCAAGCTAAGGGAGATCCTGTAAAACAGGATCACTGGGGTTTCAGGAGCTGTAAACATTCACCCATAGACACTGTTGTGGGGTCAGAGGCCCACAGCCTGCCCGTCTGTATGCTCTGCTAGAGGGTCAAACAGCTGGGCACTGGCGAAGTGAGTCACACACCCACTGCAGACCCTGTGAGGGGTACAAGGGAATTTTTCCCATTTCAGAAGCTGGATTGAAACTAGGTCTGACTCCAGCAACAATGCTCCGAACTGCTGGCACTCTTTCCATTTGTCCTCCTAATGTCTAAGCTCTCTGGGAAAGTTATTCTCCAAGGGGTCAAAGTTATCGTCTAGTGTGTACATGTTCAGAAAAGCTAATTACATATGTGAGAAGAGCTGTCCCCTACAGCTCTGATTTGGTTTGGTAGGCAATTGGTTGGTTTGCTCTTCACCAACAATTTCAAAGGTGGGAGAGAAGTTTGAGGAATTTCTAAGGGATAGTGAGAACTGAAGGAAAAACCTGAAAAACCCTGAGGGTTTTCATTCCAAAAAGAATTCAGAGATTAGGACTGGAAAACATTGTATGATTTATTTTGTTTCAGACGACTATATTTTATGTCTCTTATACCCTAAAATGATTAGGAACAAACAACTAATAGAACAAATATACCACGACTTATCTTTGGATGTGGCAAAAGTTCCAGGGTAGTCTGCTTTGCATTTTGTACACTCTTGGAGGGAAAGAACTCCAGGGGTTAGTGCATATACTGGCTGCTTTAATGGGACAAAACAACTACATCCATAGGACTTATAGGAAGGTGGCAAAGGAGAGCGTTAAAGTTGATATACGACTGAAGAACAGATTTGCCCCACATGCAGCGCCTTCTCTGTCCACCTTGTCATCACTCACATGGCTATTTTGACAGAAATGTCTGTCTTTTTTTCTGGTTACAACATTCTTCAAAGACCAACTCAAATCTCTCCTCCTCCAGAAAATCATTGATCACGCTCTAATTTCCAGCCTCTCCAGAATGCTTACTGCCTACGTGTCCTGAACTCTTGGAATTTAATTTTATAACTGGGCAAGAAGGTCTTAACCTTCCTGTCTACTTGACTAAACTTCACACAGGTTTGTTCCTGACTATAGGCCCTTGATCTCCCTTTTCTCAGAGCATTTACTTTAGACCACTTGGAATTGTAAATTCTTTCTGTGTTCCCTTAAGATATAAATCTTCTTCTAGACTCTTGTCAGTTTTACAACTCAGGAATGTCTTCCTCAAGGTCCTGTGTTATACCCGAGCAAGTTTAAAACAGAAGCACCACGTTCTGAGTTTGCTGAGCATCCACCTTTAATGGCCGGCGTCGGAGAGTCAGCTAGACCTCAAACCTTTTGGCCCAGAACAAAGGGTGGTCAACATTTTTATACCAGTTTAGGGTTGGGGGCGGTAAGTAGATTATTACAGAAGCAGAAGGAGCAGGTTAGGGGAAGGGGACAGGAATGCCTCACAAAAAAATTCTACTTAAAGTTGTTTTTTACTCAGGATGTAGGGTAAGCATTTGCACAGTTGCAAGTACAGGATGTATAGGCCAGTGGGCCCTGTTTCTCAGAAAATTGCTTACAAAGATGTCAGGTGTCTTAGACCACAAGTTCTCGGAACAGAATGCCCTACGCAGCTCAGGGTGGGCAACAGACCTTAGGGTGGGCAAAATGCAGTTAGCAGTATAGTTTAGTATTTATTACAGCCAAGCTAGGGTATTTCACCTGGGAGCCATCCCTTTTGATATGTAAAATCTTCAGGAGTGATACTGTTCCTATCTCCCAGTCTTAGTGGGAAAGTAAGATTCTAACTTCAGCAAGCATCAATTAGCAAACACAGATGGCCTCGCCAGGATGAGCAACTTAAGGAGGTACCCTTAAGTTTTCTAGTAGTTTTCCACTCACTCACCTCAGCTATCAGTAGCTCTCCTGTCTTTTGTTTCAGCACAGTTCAGTTCAGCCTCTCTCCCTCTCTTCTTGCAATACTCTTGATCCATATTGAGGTCTTCCTTATCTGCTTGTCCATGATAATTTCTATCTGACACACTGATCAAGTTAGTAGCTGTTTCCTGTGTGCTGTCTTTCTTAAATCAGAATATAAGATCCTGGAACTATTTTAATTAAATAATATGGTCTTTCTGGAAACTTTTTGGGTTAATACATTCCCTCTCTGTCTCTGTTTACTGTTTTTACCTTCCCCATTTTACAAACGCGCGCACACACACACACACACACACGCACACACACACACCATATCATTGACACTTTATATCTGAATTCTAAGTTAAAAAAAATGTATTTGGCCAGGTGTGTGGTTCATACCTATAATTTCAACACTTTTGGAAGCTGAGGCAGAAGGACTGCTTGATCCCAGGAGTTTGAGACCAGCCTGGACAACAAAGTGAGACCTCATCTCTACAAAAAATAAAGAAAAAAAAATAGCCAGGCATGATGGCGTGCACCTGTGATCCCATCTACTGAGGCAGTAGGATCACTTGAGCCCAGGCAGTTTGTGTCTACAGTGAGCTGTGATTGCACCACTGCACACCAGCCTGGGCAACAGAGCAAGACCTGTCTTAACGGAAAAAAAAAAAAAAAAGTTGTTTTTTCGTTTTTGTCAAAAATACCATATTTGGAGCTCCCTTCTCCACTGCTTCTTAATATTTTAAGATTAAACATTTTAAGCATTCAGTAAATCCGAGCTTCCTTGGTAGTCAAAATATTTTTCTTCTCTGGAATTCAGAAAATAGATTACAAATGCAATATACAGGATAAATTGTGGTAGTCAGCTCTAATGAGTATTTCCACTTTCTTTCTTGCTTCAGTCAGAGTAGGCTCAGAGTCCTTCTCAACATCACATTTCAAACAGCCAGCCCCACTCCATCAGATTCTGCACATAAATTGTGCAAAACCTACTAGCCTTTCTTAAAGATGTCCTTTTAATCTAAAGAATATTTGATTTTAAAACTCTGTCTTTTGATAAGATTCAAGACTTTCACACTTAAGGAGCCATTTATTACTTGGTGAATAAACTAGTACACATTCCTTTTTAAAAAATCAATACCTAAGATTAAACTAAGGGGGGTTTTTTGGGGGCCACAAGTTTAAGTTGTGAAATCACTGGCAGAGGATGTCTAAAATGAAATAGACCAAACACATGCTCAAAAACAACAAATTTTTGTTTTCTTGAAAGAGAAGATCTTTCCTAGTCAGTACTTCTTTCTTCTAAAATAAGGCCCTCAGAATGTGCTTGCCTGGAACATCTTCACTGCTTTTCTTCTAAAAGTGTTCATTGTTATTTTTGAAGAAATTAAGCAAAGTGGAATATTACCAGTTTTAATAGTATCTTTCTTTCTAGGATACCATCTTTCTAATTCCTAGGCTTCAAAATATGAAGGAAAGAATAAAGGAAACACCCTAATAAGTTAGCTTTATGAAACCTAGAGATGACCAGGGAAATGGTCTTCTAAGATAAAAATACATGCAATGAATAATTGAGGGACAAGAGTCACCAGGCAGCCACGTACTATACATTGTTTCCTGCAATAAGAGCAGTAATAGGACTAGATATTTATTCCCCCAAAAAGTGGGGGTGATGATGAGGTGTGAGGGTGACAGGATCAGATTGGTTTCAAGGTAGATTTCTAGTTGATTCAGTTACCAAAATAAAGGATGAAATGAGGTGATTAGAGTTTCTCAAGGACTCTCAAAAACAATAATATTTAGGTAAACAAGAAATATGTGTTTTAAAGTTTTAAATTTTCTATTGCTTTAGTATTTTTATTAATCCCTGCAGTAAGTGGGGGTGTTGTCTGTCTCATTGCAATGGCCTCTTCTCTCTGAAAATTGTTGCCTCTTCCCTCCCACGTGTTGTCCACACTATGTTGCCATGTTTGTACCTTGACAGCTATCTCCAGCTACTCCTGTACATCAGGGCAAACACCTAACTCAAGATGACCAAAACCATTTTCAGAAAATTTGCAATAGAGTGTGGCTTATTAAAAGGAATATAATTCCTAAGCAATGAGACAAAATCTAGATTCAACACACATGCAAATAAAACATAAAGGAGGGACCACAAAAGGAGGAAGAAAAATAGAGGAAGAGCTTGGCTGCCCAAGGGTCTCATTTGATTTCCTGTACCTTCATCAGGCCCTTGTAAGGACCCTTGAATTCTGTAAGATGTGCTTGTGTCCTTGTAATTCACTATTTTTGTTAATAGTAACATGAATGACTTTCTGTAATTAAAAATGAAAGACAGAGTAAGATACTTTTAATTGTGCCTTTGTTTTTGTTGGCAGTAACAAGAGAAAACATTCCAAAGGATGGAAAGGTTTTTTTAGTTATAGAAAACTGAAGGAGAAAGCTGTGCTAACAATGATCTGAAAGGCCAAGGACACAGGTGGAAGGCCAGATGGTTGTTGCCAGAAGGGGAGAAAATGGTCCAAGTTCTTGATACCCATGGGATATAGAGATGCAAGGTGAAGAGAATGTTGGCCAGGAGACACAACTGGCCCCACAGGCTTTGACCAGGCAAAAGGTACTCGTCACTCATAGGGGAAGCTTTACAATATGACAGTTGAAATGCTTTTAAAATGGGTTCTAGAATATTATACATGGAGAAAATCTACCCTTTTCTCCATCTGACAAAAAAGGCAAGAGGGAAATAACTTTAAAGCAATAATGAGAATGATTCTTTTCTCTGGCTAATTGAACTCTGAGGAGCCTTGGATATCCCTCTCATTTCATTTTCTTTTGTTATTACATTAAAATAGAGAATCAAAATATAGTTTTTTAATGATTAAAATCTATCTACCTATTTGCTCAGATCCCAATGGAGGGCCATATTTCTGCCACTTCTTTGTCAAAAAGAGTTAGGTTCTGGTTCAAGATCTTTAGCAACTTAATTACTTGGAATTCTGTTTTTCTGTTTAAGAAGGATGGTTGTATTTGTCTTTCATATACTCTCAGAGTTGGAAAAATCTTAGCAACTGTCAAATTTAAGTTCTCATTCATGTTTACATATTACCTGTGTCAGTACTTTCTTGATATTTTTCCTTAAGTAGACTCACATTTTACCTCTTAATAGCATTTTAATAGAAAATCAATAACATGAACTAAAAATCAGTAGCATATTTCAGAAATAGTATTCATTTAAGAAAATGTTCATCTGAATATCACCTACAATCAACTGGCATACACATATTAATAATACTGTTTTAGTTGAAATAGTTTCCTTTTCTCTTGCCATCTAACAAGGATATTATAGAAGGTATTATAAAATACTGTGTGAAGAAACAGATAGCTGTTCATCCCAAAACTCATCCCTCTACATGAAAATCTCTTTCATCTGATTTGGCATGTTCTTAGTAAATAAAATCCTGATTCACGATCAGTGTCCACTACTGAAGATCATGTATACCCAGGAAGATGCTGTGACACACAGAAGCAGTTCTTTTTTTTTTTTTTTTTTCTTTGCCAATCAATGAGAGCTTGTAAGGATGCTGAGGTTGGTTGGCCTTGAACTCTTGGCCTCGCCTTCGCAAGCGCCACGACATCCGGCCGGAGCCACTTTGGGCCCCCTAGTTCTTTCTACAATAAGTACTTTATAATGATTATATTCTCTACTATCTGATGACTAGCACTTGCACAAATGAAACTTATAGACATTTTATATGCTCACATTTCTTCAACATCTTACTGAACAAAACAATTTCACAGCAGGACACCAGTGAGGATTTTATAATGAAAATCTGCATGAGAGCACAGTAATAACATGCTGTAATTGCTCCGAGAGAAACAATCCTTCTTGTCCAAGTTTGCCAATGGTTCATTCAATTATTATTTGAAGTGGAACAGGTCACTTAAATTTCTCTGTATTCACATTTCATTTAGGTTGTATGTTTTACTTCTGAATTTGCAAAGTGGAATATGCTTTATTAGAAGAGATAGGACTAAAAGTTTTTTGTCAGATGTATTTTTTAGTAACATCTTTATTCACATCTTAGCTTCATGCAAGGAATAGGACGATAGAAAAATAAAGGTAGAACACAAATCATGAAGTAAGTATTCATATGCCAAAACTCTGAGCTTAAAGAAATCACTTTTACATCCATGATAAACTCAGATTTCAAACTTTCCCTGCAACCAAGCATATTCCTTACTGAATAAATTGCTAAAAAATGTTCCCTATACAAATTGTTATCCGTAAAAGCAGGCACCCCAATCTGTATTTGTCAGTTATTTTCTTTAAGATGTAAGTCAATTATAGCAAGCTTTAAATAGAACATAATGAGAAATTCTTATAATTGAAGAGATAAGCGTACATAAACTTCCTGCCAATACAAACTGTAAATTTTTCAACACATGCTCCCTAGACATTTTCCCATTTCTATGTTTTATTCACACTGTGTGTTTCACCAAAATAATGCTTTTAATGAAATTTTCCCATTGAGTACAATTTTCTTACTTTAAATTATAACTACATTTGAATCTGAAACCTCTGCAAGATCCTCATTGGCAAAAGACTAGATTGAGATCACTTCCATTTTCAGGAAATTGTGTGAGATCAGCATAACAGATATAGCAATAGATGTTTCCCTTTCTTTTTCACTTTGAGACCTGGGAGCTTATTATCTGAATAGCAATGAAAAGCAAAATGGATTAAGAACAATAAAAAATGACAACATGCACATTTTTCCTATCCAAATTTAAAATGGTATTTCACTTAACTGGCTAAGAATACATAACATAACATCTCATATATTTAATGCATCTTCACGTAAGATCTATTCCAGTATTTAATCATATTCAAATGCTAAAATCCACAGAGCAGCAAAAGGAAAAAAATCATAGTAAAACCTGATGGAAAGCTACCAACAGAAGCTGAGTGTATTCATCTAGCTTTGCACTGCAGCAGAGTACATTCCATAGGGTACATTCTGAATAGCAATAGCCTACCTTTAAGCTGCATTGTCTCACATATTTCAAATCACACTTTTTTTGAAAGAACAGACTAGTTATTTCCAAGGTATCTCACAAAAAAACTTATTACAGTTCAAGGGAAATAAAAGTTGGTGCCTTGGCAGAATACCCAAAGGCCTTTTGCTTTTCTGACTACTATTCAAATCTTGCTCGGTCCAACTTGACAGTCATTCTTTCTGACAACATTAAGAGGTTTCTGTAAGAGGGGTGTTACCTGCAGTTTTTCTTCTACCTGGGATTATGCTCTACAGCTAATTCAGGCACAAGGGACTCAAAAATATAATATTTTTATTACTAGAAAGTATTTTTACGTGGTTTTCCTACTACTATGTAGTGTAGGATGATGTACAGGAATAGAAGAGAGAGCAATGGGTATGGGCAGGTTTTTCAAATTTGAGCGCCAGAAAGCAATTTTAAAAGACAGATTACAGGGTACTCTCTCTCTCCAGAGATGTGAATTATGTGCAGAGCCTGAAAACTTGTGTTTTGAAGAATCTCTAAATTATTGTTATATTGGAGTACTTTCTCTAGACACACCGGGGTTGAGATTAGTTACCAAATCTTAACAGTGTGTGACTGTTAAGAGGAAGAATGTGTTACCGTGGAGTGGAGTGCGGGAGACGGTTTAGAATAGGGGGAGAAAATATATTACCTTATTTATAACTTCATTCAGTCATTTATTACTTAATTTAGATTTCACAAAGAAAACCCACTTTACTTTAAAACTATCCATCTTAATTTTATCAAAAAAGAAACCTGAGACTCAAAGAAGTCAACTGACTTGTCCAGAATTACACAGCTAACAAGGTTCACCACAATTTTAATTCAAATTCAATTCTGCAAAACTCGTGGTCTTTCTAATACTCCATGCTGCTTCCTTTAAATAGTAAGTTACTTTACCTTGGCCTCAGTTTATCAATGGCCAAAATGAAGGAATGTGCCAGAGGTTGACAAATGACTAACCCAATAATTATTTAAAACATCCAATGAAAGGTGTCTGGCCCAATAGCAGGATTTGGCAGAAGGCAAGTAATTAGAAAATGAACTTCTTGAAAATTTAAAATGAATTATTTCTATTTTAAGCAAATATCGAAAATAATTTTCCTTAATATTTAAGAAGAGGAAAGGATAAATATTCATTGAATATCCTAGTATGTCCACTCACTATCCTATCCTCAGGCTATACTTATAATGTATTATTTATTTCAATCCTAAAGACAAACCTCTAAAAAAATGGTGTTAAATACATCATACATGGGAAAAAGTGTAGTTTAGACAAATTAATTTTTCAACAATTGAAACAAAAACCCCAGGTTAGAATCTATCCAGCTTTACCTTAAAATCTTATTTCTTTCTAGTATAGAGAAAGACAATTTCACAAGCAATGAGCAACAGAACATGAGTACCCATTTTTTTTTTCATCAGGGAAATTCTTGGTGTCTAAATCTGCATTGCATTAGAGACCACTGTAATTATGCAGAAGACACCTGGTTATTCTGAGTTTTCCCTGAGGAAAAAACTGAGAGATAATAAACTTCAACCACAACTTGTGACATTTAGATTACTGGGAAATAATCTTTAGAAATATTGGGCTTCTACAAGTATTTGGCAACAAGAGCTTTCAGAGTCAACTATGGGAAGAGGACCTTCAGGGGATTTTCACCTTAAAAATCCTGGATCATTTCTCATTAGACTGGTATTATTCATGCACACTCCTCCTAGCTTGAAGGCAAGAGAAAGACTAAGGAGCCTGCTCAGCAGCTTACAGTACCAAAAATTTATGTGCGGGCACTTTTAAAACAACTTCAGAAAACAGATTTCCCTTTCAACTTACTTGTTTTTCTCATTTAGTGTATTCTATTAGAGCAAGTCCAAGATAAAATCTTCTCCAAGAGAAAAGCTGAGATAAGAAATAATGTATTCAGTGAAAATGGGTAAGATTTATTCTAGGTTTATCATTCACAACAAATTGAGTATCTATATATTATCAACATTTACCCCAAAAGTTTATATCATGACAAATGTACATCAAAACAGGTATTCCTTTTTAAATATCATGAAATATGTTATCTTAGGCAATTGTACTAACTTGAAAAATATTCATAATACTTAATTACTTTTGTTCTTTAATTCATTTAACCTTCCTCTGAGTGTGTTAGCATTTCCTGGTATTTCAGAATACTGGTTTTCAAGTTATCTTCCACAACAATATCACATTCCCACGTAGGAATTCCTATGGACATGATTAGTTTACATATAAATGAGGCCTATGAGGAATAATTCCCAGATATCTAGCTCTAGCCCATCCCATTCTCACCGTAATTGTTACATTCAGTGCTCCAGATACCACAAGAACAAATGCCCTTTTACGTTGTAGCAACGTATCTATCTGGGCTAGAGCTAGATATCTGGGAATTACAACAAGTAATCTACAACTGTGTTTAAATTAAGTTGGCTAAACTTTTATATCAATCTAAATGCTAACACTGACTTGTTTTCAGAACAGCTTGCCCTTTTTGTTTGTTTGTTTTTTTGTTATGAGACAGAGTTTTGCTCTCATTGCACAGGCTGGAGTGCAATGGTGTGATCTCAGCTCACCGCAACCTCCACCTCCTGGGTTCAAGCAATTCTCCTGCCTCAGCTTTCCGTGTAGCTGAGATTACAGGCATGGGCCACCACACCTGGTAATTTTGTATTTTTAGTAGAAATGGGTTTTCTCCATGTTGGTCAGGCTGGTCTTGAACTGCTGACCTCAGGTGATCAGCCCACCTTGGCCTTCCACAGTGTTGGGATTACAGGTGGGAGCCACCTCGCCCGGCCTGAGCTTGCATTTTAGTTGCATATGTATTAAATGATTTGGAGATTATTTTAATTACTAAGATGCTTTGTTGAGAGACTATTTTGATACATTTACTTGGGGTAAACCTGAGCTATGTGTCCTCTGAGTCAGTATTAAGGAGAGAAGAGAGAATTTGATATTGTCAGGATAAACTAAAAAGGAAAGAAGACACTGGGCTGGGGCGAGGATGGTGAGGCAGGGGGAATGCTGAAGGGGTCAGTGAAAAAGCCCTTGGCGGCTACATGGCTGGGAAAGAACTTTGGTGAGTAGATGTGTCTAGCATTATTATTTTATATAGTTGATTTGAGGTGTGAAAAATTAGCTTCCTCCCCTTTCCTTTGTAGAAGATGATCACTGGTAAATTCTGTGACTCACTGATGCTTTTGTGGAAGCGGACTCTATCTGTAGAGCTTAAAGAGAAAAATGAAGCAGTTAACATCCAGGTTTTAGAAGTATATACTCAGAGATTAACATCTTTGAAGAAAGATATACAAAGCCATTAATTTCTCTAGAGACTGCTTCATCATTCCCCATGAGTTTACAGCTCTTTAAGACCTAGGTCAAGGCCTGTTTCCTTCAGGAATCTTTTCTGATTATCCATCCCTTGGTGATCTTCCACACTTATGAAAACCTACAATTCTCACCTTCTGTGCCATTTAATTTAGTATCTAATACTATAGTTTGTAAAAGTCCTAATCAAAATAGATTTTAAAAAACTAGACAATGGAATAAGTCAGACCAAAGCCTAGCAACCGTCTTATTCATCCTCCACTAGGACGTGGTGGTGACAGTTTACACCACCTGCTACAGAATCATGCAATCTAATGCAAGAATATTTTTTTGTTATACCTTTACATGTGCTTCCAGGTGTTTTGGTTACAGCTTATGGGTATCAGAATTTTACTGATGGGTGAGCATTTTCTTTTCTTAAAACCTAAAAGTAGCAGAAGAAGAGCTCAGCATGTTTTACTCAAATAGATTTTTTTTTTTCCATAATAGATAAAGACAAACTTTGGAGCCAAATGCTTCATTGTTTGTGTGTAAATCTCAACAGGCTGGTTGCATTAAGCTCTACATATTCATCAACAGGCATTGCCAATAAAGACACAAATAAAGTAAATTAATATTTTTCAAAACTCTGTGTCTTCAGAAAATTTCTATGAGGCTTTGATGAACAAAACATAAACGTAAGAAGCACCACCATTGTGTCAGTGTTTGGGCGCAATCATTCTCAAGGACATCTGTGCTGACTCCTTTTCAAACTTGGACGGCTGCTATCTGAATCCAATCCAGACGCTTTTGTTGGGGAAAAAAAAAAAGTCTAAATTCCGAGATTTTCATTTAAGTTGAGTAACAGCTTTCTCCACTCAAACATGCAATTTATTTTACAGTGTGAGATTAATAGCAATAATTGCCTGGGAAATAAAGAAGTCTTGAAGAAAAATACCACGTATCAAAATGCTACTTTAAAAAAAAGCAGGCCTTTGCTCAAGCAATGAAGCCGTGCTTCTTATTTGCAAATCATTCTACTATAATTTTAGTCGTACTATGCAAACTACTTAAACTAAAGCCATTACACATCTGAAAAGTTTACATTTTTAAATGAAAAATTAGGATGGTTAATATTAAGTTTGTAAATGTAATATTTGTGTTTACATCTTTCTATATGATATTGTGTGATTTTTATCTAGAATAGAACCCACCTGGCAAAGTCTTAACACAATAATGATTTGTTTTGGGGCCAAGAAAGTGGCTATCAGCAGAGACTGAATTTTTCTGAGATGAAACTACTGAGTGAAGTGTACTCCCTCCTTGATAGTAAGGCCAACTGAGAGATAAACTTCTGATGAATTCATTAACAGCCTGGCCTGCAAATCTCATCTCCACTGAGATTTTAAAGCAAATGGCATTATTCTTTCATTATGCTGAGGCCCTTACTACCCTGTTCTGAGTCGGTATTTCAACCTAACAGCCTAAGAATATTTATAAAGTGAAGAAAAGTAAGGTTACATTTTTTTCTTTTGTTTTTCCCTCAAGGCTTGTCTCACAAGTGCAATTACTTGGCTCTGGGTCCAGTAAAGTCCTTGGTCTCAGCACACAGAATACATTCACACTGTGTTTTCCAACAGCCCACCAGACCTCTGCACTTTCCAAACCACCACACCTTGGCAGTGCTAGGAGGCAGTGCACAGAACCTAGGTTTGGCAAAAGAGGAAAGGGAAAATATCTAAGTGGCAATGTAAACCCCACAGTGTCCTGCATCATTTTATTCAGTTCACAAAAGGGTTATTTCTGGGGAAAGTAAGGAATTCTGCAAACATATAAAACAAAATCAGAATGTAATGATTATTTAAAGAAACAGAAGGGGTGCAAAAAAGAGAGGTCTGCTAAGTCTTTTTTGTGGGGAAGAGGGAGAGATCTAATAAAACTAATGATAGATGAACACCTTGGAAAGGTGCTCTGGGAGAGATGTCAACAAAAGGCTTTCCAGTGTAATGACTGCAAAATGCAACTAGAGTACACACGGTTCTCCATCTCAAGTAAACCAATTCAGCCTGGAGAAATTACCTTAACAATTATAAACACACACACACACACACACACACACACACACACACACACACACACATATATAAATATATACACACACACATATATGTTTAATACCCAGAATATCACTTCCCTCCAAAAACTGCTATCTGTATACATTTCTATGTTATATTGGATATATATTTATCAATTCAAAACTTAGAGATTAATATTTATGGATAAATACCTACCTCTTTGTAAACTATAGCCACTAATATAGCAGTCTTTCCTCTTTTAAAATCTAGTTTAGGATGGAAACTTATCCTCATTCTCGTTCTTTCTGAAACCCTCTCTCTTTATATTGTAGTATTTTGATGAAAAAGATACAAGAAGATCATAACTCTTAATCAGTCAAAAATTATTTGGTGGTCTCCCATAATCTGATCAGCCTTGTGCTGGCTGTTTTGTTGATAAGAGGACTCAAAACCACTGTCCTGACATAAACAAGATTACGACATGAGAAAATAAAATTGTGAGGTACGTCACTTATCTTTCTGGGTCTCTACTTGCTTGTTTTTTAAGAATCATACACAAATAATAGCAGCCTCATATTTTTATTCTCTTTATATAAATCAGAGACTACATATGATTTTAGAGAAGGGAGAAATTAAAAGACTCTGTAGTTTGAGGTGGGACCTGCAGAAGTCCTGAAAGGTGGGAGAGTTTGGATGAAAATATGAAAGGTGCCAGGTCATTTCTGACCAGGAAAACAGCAATTGCAGAGACATAGATCTGGAATTTATATAGGGAATGTGGGTACCTGGGAAGAGGACATTAACCAGCTCATGTGGAAAGGAGTAAGTTTACAGTGGCAAGGCTGAGTCAGGCAGAGGTAGTCCTAGAAAGCCACAGAGGAATTTAGTTTTGATGCATGGGCAAGTCATTCATTCATTCATTCTACATTCACTGCCCATTTCCTGAATCATTTCTCTGTGCCAGGCCATATTGAAAATTGATGGCTCCAGAGTGAGCTAAGATAGGCATAGTCCCAGATCATATGAAGTGGAATCTAAGACTAAAGGGCTAGATTTCCAATTGTATCTAAGTGAAGAGTCTGCACATTCTACATGGCATATTTATAAAGACTTACAAAAGGCCTTTGATGTTTCACAGTATCTAACATTGTTGCCCGGTTCTCTCAAAGCATGATTAAAAATGTACTCCTCTTGACATATTGTAAGCAATAACATTTGGGGAGAAGAGGGTATTTCTAGATAACAAAGTAAAAATAAATGGACACAGATATGATTAGGTTAGGCCGAAAGGTAGGTTGGTAATTGTTTACAGTTGGTGGTAGAACGTGCCAAGTTAGGTGAGCCCAAAATAGATTTTATAGCTGTGAGATATCATCTTTGTGTTCTCGGCTTTCAGATTAGTACTTGTCACCATGGAATTATAGAGCAGTAAGGAAGTACACATCTTATTATTTTGAGACAGAGTCTCTCTCTGTCACCCTGGCTGGAGTGCAGTGAGATGATTATAGCTCACTGCAGCCTCCATCTTCTGGGCCCAAGCCATCCTCCCACCTCAGCCTCCCAAAGTTGTAGGATTATAGGCATGAGCCACCACATGCATCCACCATACTTTACTTAGTTTCAAACTCTATTTTCTGAATGATGAAGGTGGAACTCAAATTGGTCAAGGATTCAACTAAAGCCACACAATTAGTTGGCAAATCCTGAGCTAAAAATAATGTATACTGATTCATATAACCGCTCCCCTTTACCACGTTTGAGATCAGATTTTAAAAGGATGCTGCAATCTCTATTCTATTCATAACCAGAGGAGCATTTAGTCCATGGTCCTGGTTCCCACAGTCAAACTCATTTGCATCTATAATTTATCTGTGAATGAAAATAAGCCATTACAAAGTGGCAATAAAGCAAATGTGGGGTGTGGTTACAGCAATAATTAATCATAATCTCAGATCCCAGTTGTTTCATCTTGAGCTGATATGTTTTTCCTACTGTTTGTGACATGAAGAAGATACAAATGTTTAAAGGGATAGCAAATCTATTTCCCTAGCAGTTACAGTTGTGTATTAATAGACTGTGTTTAGTCACTCAAACATGTTTATAAATCTGTTATTTTCTTAAGAAATACTCTCAGGACTGGGTGTAGTGGCTCATGCCTGTAATCCCAGCACTTCGGGAGGCCTAGGCAGGCAGATCACCTGAGGTTAGGATTCAAGACCAGCCTGGCCCACATGGCGAAACCCCATCTCTACTAAAAATACAAAAATTAGCCAGGCATGGTGGTAGGTGTCTGTAATCCCAGCTACTTGGAGGGCTGAGGCAGGAGAATCATTTGAACCCTGGAGGCATAACTTGCAGACAGCCAAGAATGCGCCACTGCACTCTAGCCTGGGAGACAAGAGTGAGACTCGGTATCAAAAAAAAAAAAAAAAAAAAAAAAAAAAAAATATATATATATATATATATATATATATATATATATATATATATAAATATAATGCTAGTATAGTGGGAATCAGTTTCAGAGTCAGAGAAGCTAAGCTTTGCAAGGAAACTTGGAGCGTTTTTTTTTTCAGTGGTATAAATTCATTTGGAGATAGGATACCTTAGAGATATACACATACACATACACTACACAACTGCTTATTATTTCAGAGAATTCCTACATCTTTTGAAGTCTCTCTTTGGACCCACCCTTAGCTAAGCAAAGTGATTTGGTGCAGTCGTTTAATATTATACATGGATACATTTTCCTCAGCACTAAGTGGTCTAAGGTCGACTTTGGTATGTAGGTATGTTTTGAGTTGGGAGAGGAGGAATCCTAGACACATCATGTTCATGTCAGATCCAATCCCATTGCAAGACTGGGCAAGTTAACTTACAGTCTTCGGTCCTCAGTTTCTTCCTATGTAAAAAAGGGAAATAATCCCAGTAGTACATGCATGCTATTTATTGAGTACCTACTGTGTTAATACTAGGCACTTTACATATTTGCTTTCAATTACTGCTAATATCAATGTTTTGTAATAAACGTGAATCACCTTTTCACAGATGAGAAAACCAAGGATTAGAAATGGAAACATGCCTCATATCATGAAGTATAAAGGATCCAGGATTTGTACCATTTGTCTCCAAAATTCATTTCCTTCTCTAGGATATGAAAATTCCTACCTGTAAGGAATAAGGTAGCCTCATTTATCTGCCTACATTAAAGAGCCTTCAAAATAATATTATAAAACCCAGAGTTTCATATCAATGCAGTACAGTTCAGCATTTTTATAATTCTGGAAAACAGAATGAGGCAGGAATGAGAGGGACTATGAAGAAAACGATAACAGAATAGCATTCTTTATGATGGAGTACGTGATCTTTCATATCACTGAATGTCCTATGTGGTAAGGTATTTTATAAAGGGGTTTAGAATGTTATACTAACAGCTTAGAAGTTCAATAATACTTTCCTTCTAAAGTACTCAAAGAACAATGAGATAATGTTAAGGACAGTAATCTGGCTTTTCAGATGACCTTTCTGAAGTGATTATCAAAAAGAGCTCTAGTTTTTTAATGTCTAAGATAAATAATTATACCACCACAGCAATTTCAGGTCTGGACTGCTTCCTGAATGTAGTCCCAAATAAAGGTCTTCAAGACACTTCCAAATATGCACATCAGCTGAGTGGGTTTGTGTGTGTTTTAACCTGTGTTGCGTTTCGGAGCCAACCTGCTCCAGAGTCAGCTAGGCAAACAAACCACAGTTTGATTTGATTTCAGTAGAATAAAGGACAAGCACAGTCTGTCCCCTTTCACACCCCATAGCTTCACCAGGTATCATCACACAGCTCTTTAAAGATTAAGCTCAAAATGACCACACTTTTTGAGACTTTAATAAAAGAACATTTGACAGTGTTTCTCCTAAAAATGTCTGAAAACAATCTGCTCTTCTCTTGAAACTAAAGCACAGAACTACAGCTTTCCCTTTCTGAAGCCCTCCCATCCCTATTATTGTCATTTCCAAAGGAATGGCATTGAACTGACTGCTTATCAGGCTGGATAATGGCCTAATTTATTATAAAAACCCTAGTCAGACTTTTTTTAAAAAACTGTAGAAGCCCACTGATCTACCAAATCCTTTAGAGACATAGAGCCTATGTCTATGTCCCTATTAAAAACCTGCTAGACCATGGTGAGCCTATGAGATAGGCTATTTTCTGTCTCCTTAGAACCAGCATTTAAAAACACTTTACCTCCTCAGGTTGAAATGTCAAGCTTGAGACTGCTGTGTAGATGAGTGTGCAGGACACCTGGCTAAGTCTTAATGGTGTGTAAAGAGCAGGATTAGTGTTTCTGAGTCTCTGCTGTGTAGAGGTTTCTAGTTGGCTTACTCAATTTACACACAAAACATCCTAGGTTCTTTTGGGGAAAAAAGTCCAGCCAGACAAAGGACAGAGGACCTTTTCCTTCCACAGGTATTTGGATTCATGCATTCATTCCCTAATTTAAGAAATCTTTCCTAAAACATGAACTAAGACCCAGGTACTATGTAGGTATACAGAGGTAAACAAAATCAGACATGTATCTGGCCATCATAAAAGCTGAAAAAACCTCTGAGTCAGACAAACACATGAACTTCAGCCTGATTTCAAGCTCCCTGAATTTAAAGGAATGTCTTATTTGTCTTTCCATTTTCTAAGAGACTAGCAGAGTGACTTATAAATAATAGATGACTAATATACAAAGGAAATGAAAGTTTTTAAATTAAGCATATATGATTAGTTTAAAAGTAGTAATAATAAAAACCACAGTCATTTGTTGAAACTATGCATTGCAGCAAGCACTGATTACTCAAAATAATCTTGAAATAAACTGATAGGAGACATTTAAAAAAATTTAAAATCTATGTAGAATCTGCAATCCCCCAATACTGCTGTATCACAACATCCATTTCTCCTGGGAAGCTGAAGGCATTAAGATACTACGTCTACTGATTTTAAAGAAGGTGTGCCAAAATTTCTGGGCCTTTTCCAAATGCTACCTATGTTAACAGAGGAGGAGTTTGCAATATCTGTGGGACTTCCTTTGAAACTTGGTTTTTGATGACTGCACTGTGTCCAAAGCAGTGGTTTTCAGGTATCAAAAGCACCTGAAAGAACTTTATAACACCAATTGCTGTGCCACATCTCCAGAGATTCAGCAAGTCAAGGGTGGGGCATTTCTAACAAGTTCCCAAGGAAGGCCAATGCTGCTGGTATAGGGATCACATTTTGAAAACCTGCCTTTATAGTGTTTCAGTTTCAAAGTCTGAGTCCTTCTATAAGATTCGTGCCACTAAAGAACAAACTTATAAAGAAATACTCTAAGAATGTATGAGAGGAAAAGAGTGTATGTATGTGTATGGGGTGAGGGGGAGAAACATGAATGAATGAAGCCTCAGAAAACTCTCTGGTTCACCTCCATCTCAGAACCAGCAATTGTAGTTCTAGGGTCTAGAACAGTGCAAGGAATATTCAGGTATTATATGTCAGCTTGATTACTAGAGGAAAAAGGGAACTGAAGCTCTTAGACTAGAAATCCCTTGCTATTCTGTAATTTAGATTTCATTACAAAACTAAAGGATAAAAGTAGTCTCATCCAGAGAGGGGAAGTCAGCCCAAATTCTGGAGCTTCCTAAAATTAGTGTGTTTCTGTGTGTGTTAAATCATCCCAGTTTTACAAACAAAGGAATGAGGTTCAACGAGGTTATTCTGTAGAACCTCCATGACCACAAAGGAAGGAAGCCAAAAGTGGAGTTTAGTCCAGGTCTCTCTGGCTCCAGAGCATATTTATCCCTTGGAATTATTCTGTCCCTGCCTTCTCTAAGTGGCTCCAAATATATATATGGGTGTGTGTGTGTGTGCTTGTGTGTGTGTTTGTATAGCAGCACCTGGCACATAGTAATTCCCAGAAAGCAAATGATAGGTTTTGGGGGGATCTGCGGGGTGGGGGAGGATGTACATATATCTACTATTAAATACTTACTGGGAATTACTATGTGCCAGATGCTAATCATATTTTTATTAACTCATTTAATCTTAAAACAATCTGAAGAGAGTCTTACAGAATCTCAATTGCATAGATAAGGAAACAGAGGATTAAATAACTTGTCAGACCCTGGAGAACTTGTCAAACAAAAAACAAACAAACAAAAATGAACTCCAAACCAATTTTATTTCAGAGCTAGAACTTTTCACGTTTCTTCTTTCCTAATACCAGCTATCTCCCTCCATTTGGCCAAACTGGTCTGACTTAGTCTTTTTTTTTGCAATTATGTTTCTACAGAATTAGGTCCTCAGAATTAAATTTAATATGTAAATGAAATCTTCAAGAATATAAAGATTTCTACTGCTGAATATCAATTATTAGAGAAAGTTGTGAAGAATTCCACCACATTGAAACTGTGGCTAATGGCTACATTAGGGATGATTAATATCTATATTAGAGTTTCAGTTAATATGAAATAAAATGTATCCTTAGTTTTTCATACCCAAAATGAAATAAACCTGAATAAATTATGATGAATTGTGTACTTTCTAACGACAGCTTTTTACAGTTAAATTGATTAATTGAATGTTATTACCCAATGCCGAAATCATTTTCTCATGATAACTGGGCAACTGAATGAAAATTTTCTAAGAAGACCAAGGGCAATCCACTCTGACACAAGGTGAATAGTTTTAAGCTAAACGTGACTTCCTTGCAGTCCTTGGCTATCATGAAAGTAGATATTAAAGTAGTAGACCTATTTACCTTCCTCTTACCTTATAAAACAGAATGAGTTATATAGCTATAATCTACATTCCTTTTTAAGGACAAATACAATGCCAGTGCTGGTCTGTACTGGGAAACAGATAACACTGGCTAACAATGGAAAGATTATATTATAAAAAGAAAGAACAGAAAACTGGGTCAGTATTAGAGTTTATGGAAGTCAGAGAATGAGTCCAATTTATGCTACACTGGAGAATTCCAATCAGTTACAAGCACAATCTCCGTAAGGAAAAAAAAAAAAGCTGGGTTATAATTCATTAAACTTGGCTTCTTGAGGTCTAATGAGATGAACAGAGGGAATCTGCTCTCTTGGCACAATCACTATTAACTGACAATGTGGTACAGAACAGGGTCAGTTTCCATATACTCTTAAACTATTTGCTCCCATCACTCTTTTAAGAATAACTGAAATCAACTACCTTTTCAGTTTTTCATTTCAGTGCTAAAATTTACTTACATAGTTTTCTAAGGAAGTCCACCAGGAGCACTGAGTTTCAGAGGCATGTTTGTCTTTCTTAAGTCATCTCATCAGCTTTTTATTTTGTGTTTTCATTTGCTCCATAAAACCCCTAAGATATACAGAATATACTCTTCTCTAAACACTTCTAAGGGCCCTCTCTCTATCTCCCAGGTAAAAACACTGAGTCCTAGATACTTATGGCCCCTGATTAAGACCTGGGGTTGGGAGTTCCTGGAACTCTATTTAAACTACCTTCTTAGATGGTTCATTGAAATCAGTGGGGGATTTTTACTCTCACTGACACTGTATAAATGTTAGTTAGCAAAAGGGAAATGGTTGAGAGGGGACAGACGAGCACTGTGAAGAAATTAAAGGACCTTTAATGGATTAAAAACAAAAAGCCATTCTGCTCTCCAGGGTGCACATTTATTTAGTTAGATTTGCTTAAAAGTATTCTCAAGCCTCCAAATTCAATCGACCAGAATGACTTTAAAACAGTTTTTTTTCCTGGTCCATTGGAGAGGTATGCCTTTACATGATGATTTTAGTGACAATTATCTATCAGGTAATTGCAATGTGAAGATATATAAGTATGGCAGATCCTGTGAATTTTACAAATCAAATGTCTCCAGGGTATTTTAAAAAGCACTTTGGCTACATTTTTAAATCTAACCACTCCAACAGACATGAGAGTTATTACTCTTGGGCAAGATTCAAAAGAATGGGTAAAGTTAAAAAGAATAATTTTCTGAAGCATTTTTGACAGCAATTAATTTCACAGGGAATAAATTCATTTCCTAAATCTCCAGGAAAAAAATGTTTTTGCTGTATATGAAGATGTGCTTTTTGAAGAGAAATACTTTCACTAGAGTTTATAATAATCTGTACTGTAGAAGAAATATAATTAAGTGGAATCATTACTATTTCTTTGAACTAGGTAATTTAATTGCATTTCCCCCAAACCACAAACACTTTACAGTTATTGTTCAGGCCTAACAAGAATTACAGTTAAGGAAACTGGGAGTTAGACCAAGATGGCCGAAAGGGAGCTTCTCCAGAGTGCAACTCCCACCGAGTAAGACACAGAACCAGAGGGATATCTGCATCTCTGAGCAAGGTACCCGGTTCATTCCAAAGCGATTGGTTGAACAGCGGGATTGACCCAAAGAAAGGCAGCAAAACCAGCCCAAAGTGGGGAAGCTGAGGTAAGGCACGGCACTGCCCCACCTGGAAAGTGTATCTGGAACAGAGGATGGGGGGCGGGGCGACACCTCCTTGGTACTCTGAATCAGATACAGTGCTACACTCTGAGAGTCTAACAGTAAACAGCCTGGGAAAATGCCCCCCTGGCTGAGACAAAAGCTTGTGAGAAGGAAATGCCTGTCCCACAGAAGGGAGAGTTGAAAGCGGGGAGGGGGATACACCCAGACAGGACCCACCCTGACAAGATCAAGCGACAGGAATCCCTCTCCCTGTAGAGTTTCGCAGTTAATGCATCAGAAGGCACTCCATCAGGAGCAGTAGGCATGGCAGAGGGAAAGAAGCCTGCCATTGGGAAGGCAGGGCTAATCCCACCAGCCTAATTGGAAACCAGGTGAAGAATAAACAGCAGTCTGGCTGAGACCAAGGCAGCCCAGCAGCCTCCACAGACAGACAATAGACAAACTGTCTAAAGCAGCACACTGACACCTGTGTTAAGTTAAAAAAAAAAAAAAAAAGCCTCATACAGGAGAAATAACCCCAATTGAACAGAAAGGACATCCGCTCAGAGATCCCATCCAAAATCAGCAACTTCAAAGTTCAAAGATAGATGAAGTCATAAAGATGGGAAGAAACCAGCGCAAAAAGGATGAAAACATCAAAGTCCAGAACGCCTCTCCTCCCCAGAGAGATCATGACGACTCACCAGAAAGGCAACAAAACAGGTCAGAAAATGATTTTGATGAGCTGACAGATGCAGGCTTCAGAAGTTGGGTAATTACAAACTTCTCTGAGCTAAAAGAACACATTCTAACCCAATGCAAAGAAACTTAAGAACCTTGAAAAAAGATTAGACAAAATGCTAACTAGAATAACCAGCCTAGAGGAGAACATAAATGACTTGATGGAGCTGAAAAACACAGCACAAGAACTTCATGAAGCATATAGAAGTTTCAATAGCCAAATGGATCAAGCAGAAGAAAGGATGCCAGAGATTGAAGATCAACTCAATGAAATAAAAAGAGAAGGCAAGAAAAGAGAAAAAAGAGGGAAAAGAAATAAACAAAATCTTCAAGAAATAAGGGATTATGTGAAAAGACCTAATCTATGCTTGATCAGTGTACCTGAAGAGGACTGGGAAAATGAATCCAAACTGGAAAACACCCTTCAGGATATTATCCTGGAGAACTTCCCCAACCTAGCAGAGAAGGCTAACATTAAAATACTGAAAATACAAAGAACCCCACAGAGATACTACTCAAGAGGAGCAACCCCAAGGCACATAATTGTCAGAGTCACCAGGGTTGAAATGAAGGAAAAAATACTAAGTGCAGCCAAAGAGAAAGGTTAGATCACCCACCAAGGAAAGCCCATCAGATTCACAGTGGATCTCTCAGCAAAACTCTGTAAGTCAGAAGAGAGTGGGGGCCTATATTCAACATCCTTAAATAAAAGAACTTTCAACCCACAATCTCATATCCAGTCAAACTAAGCTTCCTAAGTGAAGGAGAAATAAAATCCTTTATGGACAAGCAATTATGGAGAGATTTCGTTGTCACAAGGCCTGTCTTACAAGCGTTCCTAAAGGAAGCACTAAACACAGAAAAAATAATCCAGTACCAGCCACTGCAAAAACAAACCAAACAGTAAAGAACAATGATGCAAAGAGGAGACTGCGTTGACCAGCGGGCAAAACAAACAACCAGTAGCAAAATGGCAGGATCAAATCCACACATGACAATATTAACGTTAAATGTAAATGGCCTAAATGCCTGAATCAAAAGACACACACTGGCAAACTGGGTAAAAAGTTGAGACCCATCAGTGTGTCGTATTCACAAGACCCATATCACATGCAGAGACACATATAGATTCAAAATAAAGGGATGGAAGAAGATCTGCCAAGGAAATAGAGAGCAAAAAAATAAAAAGAAAAGAAAAAACAAAAAGAAAAACAGGGGTTGCAACTCTAGTCTCTGATAAAATGGACCTTAAACCAACAAAGATCAAAAGAGATAAAGAAAGGAATTATGTAATGGTGAAAGGATCAATACAGCAAGAAGAGCTAACTATCCTAAATATATATGCACCCATTCAGTAGCACCCAGATACATAAAGCAAGTTCTTAATGACCTAAAAAGAGACAGACTCCCACACAATAATAGTGGGAGACTTTAACACTCCACTATCAATATTAGACAGATCAACAACGAGACAGAAAATCAACAAGGATATCCAGGACTTGAATGCAGAACTGGAACAAGCGGACCTAATAGACATCTACAGAACTCTCCACCCCAAAGCCACAGAATATACATTCTTCTCAGTACCACATCACACTTACTCTAAAATAGACCAAACAATTGGAAGTAAATCACTCCTCACCAAATGCAAAAGAATGGAAATCATAACAGTCTCTCAGAGTCTGATTTGGAGTGCAATCAAATTAGAAATCAGGATTAAGAAACTAACTAGAAACCACACAGACTCATGGAAACTGAATGACTGGCTCCTAAATGTCGACTGGATAAACTATCAAATGAAGGCAGAAATAAAGATGTTCTTTGAAACCAATGAGAACAAGGACACAACATACCAAAATCTCCGGGACATATTCAAAGCAGTGTCTAGAGGGAAATTTATAGCAATAAATGCCAACATGAGAAGTGAGGAAAGATCTAAAATCAACACTGTATCATAAAAAATGACAGAGCTAGAGGAGCAAGATCAAAAAAACTCAAAAGCTAGCAGAAGACAAGAAATAACTAAGATGAGAGCAGAAATGAAGGAGACACACACAAAAATCCTTCAAAAAATCAATAAATCCAAGAGCTGCTTCTTTGAAAAGATCAAAAAAATAGACCACTAGCCAGATTAATAAAAAAGAAAAAAGAGAAGAATCAAATAAGTGCAATTAAAAACAATAAAGGGGATATCACCACCCATCCCACAGAAATACAAACTACCATCAGAGATTACTACAAACAAGTCTATGCACATAAACCAGTAAACCTGGGAGAAATGAATAAATTCCTGAACACTTGCACCAACCCAAGACTAAACCAGGAAGAAGTTGAAACCCTGAATAGATCAATAACAAGAGCTGAAGTTGAGGCAGCAGCCTACCAACCAAAAAAAGTCCAGGTCCAGACGGGTTCACAGCCATATTCTACCAGATGCACAAGGAGGAGCTGGTACCATTCCTTCTAAAACTATTTCAAACAAGACAAAAAGAGGGAATCCTCCCCAACTCATTTTATGAGACCAACATCATTCTGATACCAAGACCAAGCAGAGACTCAACAAAAAAAACTTTAGGCCAATCTCCAAGATGAACATAGAAGTAAAAATCTTCAATAAAATACCAGCAAACCAATTGCAACAGCACATCAGAAAGCTTATCCATCAGAATCAAATAGGCTTCATCCTGGGATGCAAGGCTGGTTCAACATATGCAAGTCTATAAATGTAATCCACCACAAAAATAGAACCAGAGACAAAAACCGCATTATTATTTCAATAGATGCAGAGAAAGCCTTCAACAAAATTCAACAGCCTTTTATGCTAAAAACTCTCAATAAACTAGGAATCAATGGAACATATCACAAAATAATAAAAGTTATTTATGACAAACCCACAGCCAATATCATACTGAATAGGCAAAAACTAGAAGCATTCCCTTTGAAATATGGCACTAGACAAGGATGCCCTCTCTCACCAATTTTATTCAATATAGTATTGGAAATTTTAGCCACAGCAATCAGGCAAGAAAAAGATATAAAGGGTATTCAATTAGGAAAGGAGAAAGTCAAACTGTCTCTATTTGCAGATGACATGATTGGATATTTAGAAGACCTCTTCATCTCAACCCAAACTCTCCTGAAGCTGATAAGCAATTTCAGCAAAGTCTCAGGATATAAAATCAATGTGCAGAAATCATAAGCATTCCTATATACCAATAACAGACAGAGAGCCTAATCAAGTGTGAACTCTCATTCACAATTGCTACAAGGAGACTAAAATACCTAGGAGTACAACAAAGGAGGTAAAGGACCTCTTCAAGGAGAACTATGAACAACTGCTCAAGGAAAGGGAGAAGACACAAACAGATGAACAAAAACATTTCATGCTCATGGTTAGGAAGAATCAATATTGTGAAAATGGCCATCTATAGATGCCTAAAGTAATCTATAGATTTACTGATGCCATGACCATCACACTACCAATGACCTTCTTCACAGAACTGGAAAAAACCACTTTAAAATTAATATGGAACCAAAAAAGAGCCCACATAGCCAACGCAATCCTAAACAAAAAGAACAAAGCTGGCAGCATCACACTGCTGGACTTCAAGATATACTACAATGCAACAATCATCAAAACAGCATGGTACTGGTATCAAAACAGAGACACAGACCAACAGAACAGAACAGAGGCTTCTGGAGTAACATCACACATCTACAACCATCTAATTTTGACAAACCTGACAATTGTGAACTCTCATTCACAATTGCTACAAGGAGACTAAAATACCTAGGAGTACAACAAAGGAGGTAAAGAACCTCTTCAAGGAGAACTACGAACAACTGCTCAAGGAAAGGGAGAAGACACAAACAGATGAACAAAAACATTTCATGCTCATGGTTAGGAAGAATCAATGTTGTGAAAATGGCCATACTGCCATTGGAAAATCTTAAGATAACTATTTTCCCCATTTTCAAGCAATGGGGAAAATATCGCCAGTTTAATAAATGGTGTTAGGTAAATTGGCTAACAGTGTGAAGAAAGCAGAAACTGGACACCTTCCTGACACCTTACACTAAAATTAACTCCAGATGGATTAAGGACTTAAATATAAGACATAACAACATCAAAACCCTAGAAGAAAACCTAGGCAAAACCATCCAGGACATAGGCATAGGGAAGGACTTCATGACTAGAATACCAAAAGCAATGGCAAAAAAAGCCAAAATAGACAAATGGGATCCAATTAAACTTGAGAGCGTCTGTACATCAAATGAAACAATCATTAGAGCAAATCAGCAACCAACAAAATGGGAAAAAATTTTTGTTATCTACCTATCTGACAAAGGGCTAACATCCAGAATTTACAAAGAACTAAAACAGATTCACAAGAAAAAAAAACAAACAAACCCGTCCAAAAGTAGGTAAAGGATATGAACAGACACTTTTCAAAAGAAGATATATATGAAGCCAACAAACATATGAAAAAATGCTCACAATCACTGATTATTAGAGAAATGCAAATCAAAACCACATTGAGATACCATCTCACACCAGTTAGAATGGCGATCATTGGAAAATCTTAAGATAACTGATGCTGGAGAGGATGTGGAGAAATAGGAACACTTTTACATTGTTGGTGGGAGTGTAAACTAGTTTAACCATTGTGGAAGACAGTGTGGGGATTTCTCAAGGATCTAGAAACAGAAATTCCATTTGACTCAGCAATCCCATTACTGGATATACACCCAAAGGAATATAAATTGTTGTATTATAAAGACACACACACAAGCATGTTCATAGCAGCACTGTTTACAATAGCAAAGACCTGGAACCAACCCAAATGCCCATCAATGATAGACTGGACAAGGAAAATGTGGCACATATCCACCATGGAATACTATGCAACCATGTAAAACGATGAGTTCATGTCCTTTGTAGGGACATGGATAAACCTGGAAACCATCATTCTTAGCAAACCGACACAAGAACAGAAAATCACACACTACATGTTCTCACTCATAGGTGGGTGTTGAACAATGAGAACACATGGACACAGGAAGGGGAGCATCACACACCAGGGTTTGTTGGGTGGGCTAGGGGAGGGATAGTGGGAAGGAGGGTGGGAAGGGATAGTGGGACGGCGAGTGGGGAGGGATAACCTGGTGAGAAATATCAGATATAGGTAATGTGGGGATGGAGGCAGCAAACCACCTTGTTATGAATGTACTTATGCAACAATCTTGCACGATCTGCACATGTACCCCAGAATCTAAAGTACAATTAAAAACAAAATTACACAAAGGTCCAAAACTTCTCACCAGCAAGGGAAAAAAAAAAATTACAGTTAACCTAAGTACCTAAGTGTCATCAATGGATCAATGGATAAACAAAATATGAAATACATACATATGTGTGTGTGTGTATGTGTGTGTGTGTGTGTGTATAGACATAGATAGATAGATATGCATATACATATAGGAATACTATGCAGCCATAAAAAAGAATAAAATCATATCTTTTACAGCAACATGGTTGGAACTGGCAGTCTTTATGTGAAACAATTCAGAAACAGAAAGTCAAATACTTCATGTTCTTACCTATAAGTGGAAGTTAAATAATGTGTACCCATGGACATAAAGGGAATAATAGACATTGGTGACTGGGAAGGATAGGATGGTGGGAGGGTGGGAAGAGGTGAAGAATGAGAATTACTTAATGGGTACAGTGTACATTATTAGGGTGACAGTTATACTAAAAGCCCAGACTTCACCACTATGCAATATATCCCTGTACCAAAACTGCACTTGGGTTGTTTAAATTGATACAAATTTTAAAAAATTTTCAAAAAAAAAATTATAGAAACAGAATTGTAGAAACAAGTTCTATATATAGGAATATTATAATAATTTATTGTTGAGGATTTAAAATTGTTGTAGACAATTGATATTTATTCTTTTTTTAAAAAAACATATTACAAATTGAGAACAAAATTTATGATAGACTCAATAATAGCATTTTATTTCCGCATTGGCAATAGTTCTCTTTCCTTAATGGTCATTTAAGAAAACATTGGTTTACCTCTTTCTCTGCCTGTCTGTATACATTTAAAAGTCAAAGTATAAATTGTAAGATTTCCTTAAAACTCAAAGTATTGTCAGAAAAGAAAGAAACTGAAGAGATATGAAAGTCTATCATGTTAAAAAATTAGTTCCTAAATGCCAAATTGGGGATTTTAAACTAATTTTTCAGACCAAATAATGTAATACAAATAAATAACAAAAACTGATACTCTACAATATAGAAATGTCTTCGTGTTCATAGCCCAATCCTCTTTAAGGCCTTCAGACATAATGCCATTGTATTTTCTTCCTTTTTTAAACTCATGTGATCATATGTTTTTCTTGCTGACATGTCATTTTTTTTGTAAGGAAATAATTCTTAAAGTTCAATAATAAAGTAATTAATAACAGTCTGAAAGAATTTAGATGGCATTGGCCCTTTCTTCTGTAAAAACAAACCAATTTATTATAATCATCTTCTTCAAAGTTAAAAGGCTAAAAGTAATATTTATGTAAAAAATAATGAGGAATTAATCAATATCTTTACAATGACAAAATTATTACTATTATTATTGCTGCTACTACTTTAATTCTCAAAATTTTTCCTTAAAAACAATTTGGAAGAAAATGATACAGTTAAGGTATCCTGATTTAAAAGTAAACCAGAAAAAAAAAAATAGATGACAATTAATGTTTTAATCACTCGGAGGAGAAAGAACAGGAAACACCACAAGGACAAATTAAGTTGAAGATACAGGTTAAAGCGAATTTTAAAGAACACTGATATGAAGCTCTGACCAGTTTGAGAGGTTTAATTAGTAATGTAATTACATATAGAGCTACTGATGACACACAGCCTAGAGGTTCTATATTAATAAAAATTAACTTTAGATAATTATTTGTCTAATTAAAACCTAGTTGTATTACTAGATTTTGAATTACATTGAGCCAACTGCAATGGATTACATTCTTGTGCCCACCAAAACCAAACA
This sequence comes from Saguinus oedipus, assembly GCA_031835075.1. Taxonomy (NCBI): domain Eukaryota; kingdom Metazoa; phylum Chordata; class Mammalia; order Primates; family Cebidae; genus Saguinus; species Saguinus oedipus. The sequence goes on from CM063183.1 coordinate 41,793,544, forward strand.
CATTCTTAGTCCTGTTATTAACTCAACAGAAGTGAGTTGATTTGAAATTTCTAAGACTCAACTAATTAAATACATCATTCATTTATTGAGTAAATAGTTGCTGAGCATCTGCTCAGGGCTAGATGCTGTGATAAGTTTGGGGAATGCAAAAGTTAATAAGAACTAAAATGGTATTTGGCTTTTAAAATAACTTATTCCAAACTGTCATTTCTACATTCTAAGTACTACAACGATACTGTAATGAGACTCTCCAGAATTATAATAATTTTGTCAGTAGGTAAATAACATTTTCAATTCAGAGAAATCTGTATTGTCATATAAAATATATGCAATATGGAGACAAATAATATAAAAATAATGAATATACAGTCATTACTCTCCAAATTCCTAAATCAATGAATTTCTTAGTATAATACTTATTCATTGATTATAAACCTAAATAACCATGGGTTTAATCTTTTAAACTTCACTTACCCAAGATTAAAATTTCTACCATAGTTTCCACATTGAGTAAAATTTAGTCAAGCATTGAGTCTTTTTTTACGAGGTGGGTGCCCATTATGTTGCCCAGGCTGGTCTCTAACTCCTAGACTCAGGGTATCACTCCCTCCCCTCAGTCTTGTGAGTAGCTGCGACTAAAGGCATACACCAACACACATAGCAGACAGGTCTTATTTCGCACCCAGACATTCACAACGGCTTCCTTTGTAGTGCTAATTACAGCTCTGAATTTGCAACTTATTATTCTTTTGCATAAATCTTCTAGTTCAGGCTTTTCTTGTCTCTGTCTCCAGAAATTACTTTCCTATCACTACACTTTTGAGCATGTAACCCATGCTTTGCCCTATTATCTTCTTCCTTTGCCTCCAATGATCTAAATCCTGCCTGGATTCTTGGAAACATTTTCCCCTTTCCTGGACTTCTAGAAAGAAGCTTCTCACTCACCTTTTCATTTTTCACTCATCACATCCCTTTTGCAGGATGTCTTTTGCAAAAGACCATATGCAATCTATTTAGCATATATCATTTATCATGAATATCCCAACACTCTGTGGGTAGGACCTATGTCTTGGACTTCTGCACATAATCCTCAGAAGCTACTATACTGCTATAAATAAAACCTCAATCTACTTTGTTGAATCACATGTTAATGGTAGTGTTTGAGATCCTGTGGGATTTTAAAGTACATTCTGAACCTACATGCATTGTAAAGGTGTTAATAATATATTTTAGTGAAAAATTAAAATTATTTGAAAGTTGAGCATTTATCAGTAGCATATAGAATAAATCTTTGTTAATCAGAAAAGTCTACTAATTGAATCTAGCATTTTCGAATTGTTCTGAAATAATGTAAAATAGAGATCTACTGAATTTATCTCAAGTTTTTGCTCCGTTTGTGTTCAGTTTATGCTTGCTTTAGTCCTAAACAGGAATGCTCTCCTATTCTAAAATATTTTTATCTCCCTTCAAGTAGGACTTTATAAATGTATATAATAAATTATGCTGAGTAAATAAGATAATTATTTATTCAATTTAAGAGAAATACATAGGCACAGGCCACAATGTTAGATCTAGATGTGTTTAAGAACATCTCTGTTGTTCTATGGCTTATAATTTCAAATGTATTTAACTTGGCCTTTTTTTGATGGAGAATCTTGGGAGTAAGGAGAAACTCAAAACTAAAAGCATATTAGGGAACTTCAAAATTTTCAGGATTAATGGCATAGAAGGATTTCCATGTTTAGAAGAATTCACTTAGTTTAAGCAGAGATGTCACATTCAATTTCTTTATTCATCCATTGGTTTAAACATATTAAACATTCACTACATTCCAAAATACTCTAAATACAAAAATTTAGAATATTTTTTAAAGCAGTTGGTATAGAATGTTCCTGTTCAGTAAAGAGCTCCATTTTCATTTCTAACAGGTCTAGGATATGCAATATGCTTATGTATTTTAATCTTATAAAACTACTTCATTTTCACTGTAGAGAATTTGAAATATTTAGAGACAACATAAGAAAAAAATTCTCACAAAAACCCCACTACTCAGAGACAACTACCTATAACTCCTTCACATATTTCCCTCCACTCTTTTTCCCCTTTATGTGTATGTATGTGACATAAATTCGTTACTATTTTATATATTTTTCATATTTCTTCCTTACAATGTGAGTCATTTCACAGCCACTATCTTCGAAATACTTAACCATTTTTCAAGAGAGACAGACATAAGACCAAAAGATGAACTAAAATGTAATGTGTAACAATAGTGATAGTACACAGTATAACCCATGCCTACACAAAGGCCCATCCATCAGTCTAGTGGAGATATACATTGCTGAGCTGAGGGTTGAAGACTGTGGAGCACTTGCAGGAGCCAGCTGCTGGGGGTGAGGAATGGGGACAGAATAGTGATACTGGGTATTTAGGGTCTAAGGCATCCCTTGTGGGTGGTAGAAGACTCACAGAATAGCAGAGCACTGTTTGGGCATAAGAGATAAAGCAGAGGTTGATGGGGCTACCATTTCATGCTAAGTAGTCAGGCCTTTCCTTTAGGTCAGTGCTCAATAAAATAAAAAAAGCAAGAAAAAACATGGAAAGCACTCTCACTGGTGATACACCTGAAAATCTCAGTCCTGGCACAGTGGCTCACTCCTGTAATCCCAGCACTTTGGGAGGCAAAGATGTGAGTATCACTTGCCATCAGAAGTTAGAACAGTAGAGCAGTCTGGGCAACAAAACAAGACCCCATCTCTACAAAAAAATAAAAAAAAATTAATTAGCTGAGTGTGGTGGTGCATTCCTGTACTCCTAGCTAAATGTACTGAATGATTTATAAGGTCAACAATAAAAACTTGAGATTGAGGCAGGATGATCATTTGAGTCTATAGGAGTAGAGGTTGCAGTGAGCTACGATTGTACCACTGGACTCCAATCTAGGTGACAAAGCAAGACTCTCTCTAAAAAGGAAAAGATAATTTCCCACTCCCCAGTATGCTGTCTAAAAGTTAGATCATGAACACTGGAATCAAATTACTGACTTAGAATTCTAGCTGCACCATTCAATAGCTACTGGGCTTTGAAGTCTATCTGTGCCTCAGTTTCTTTATAATGGAGATAACCATAAAAACTAGCCTTTGAGGGTGTTGAAAGGATCAAATGAGATAACATTTATAAAGCAGTAAGAGTGGTGACTGGCACATAATAACACTATATAAATCGTTGTTAAAAGCGACACCCTGTAATATCAAAACAAACAATTCTTAATATCCAAAATTTCTACTACAGAATAGAATTCATGTGCTTTGGGGTAATTGCTAATGCATTATATAGTTAATTCTATGGGATTTCATGATTATAACATTCTATAATGAATCAATCTAACAATAGTATTTCCATGGATTAATTTAAAAGATAAAGCATCCAAGCTGATTGTAATTGAACTCATTTCAGGTCTGGTTAATTCTAGCAGTTGTGGAGCAGCAGAGTACTTAGATTCTGAGTTATTTTTCATTTTGGGTGGGGTGTTTATGCTCTGAATTAACCATAAGCTCAACATTAGAGAACTTGAGAAAACACTCAGCAATATCAACATTCTAGAATATTTTTGGCATAATACACAAATTGCTTAATAAACTGAAAAAATTGAGTAATTTTTCAAAATACCCAGACTGCACCTGCTAGATTATTATTTATTTCAGAAATTCCATTTTGTACATTGAAAATAATCTCACAAGTATATTTTCTGTATTTATGGCCAAGACCTGGTCATTGAAGATTTATGATGCTGTATAAAAAACAATGCTGACCTGGCAAGTGCCTCTGGGGAAGGAGTGGCTCAGAATCCAGTGAATGAAATAAATTGCTATTAATTATGGTACTAAGTCTTAACTCCAGCCCACTCCATTGGTTTGTGACCTAAATGTTTTCAAATACCTTAATTCAATTTATAATAATGCTCCCCAAGGGCAACCAATTTGCCTCATATGGTTTTCTAGGACACAACGTGGTATTTTGGCACACTGCACATGCTTAAAATGTATTTGTTAAATTAGTTAAAAATAAATCAAACCAAAGTCATCAACAAAATCTGTTTCATATTGAGCCATGAAGTGTTTTGCACAGAATGACTCTCCTGTCTTAGTTCAGATGCCATCTCAATTTAGGAATTTCATTTATCCCACAATTCTTAAGAGGAATAGTTAATTCCAGTTATTTTTTCCCTAGCACAGTATCTCAGATAGTGTAAACTGAGTACCAATAAACACATGTATCATAATATCAATTCCTTGTCAGGTACTTGATACACTGTAGATTTAATCCTGACAACAACACTGATTTAAAATGAGCATTTTCCATCTCTGTTTTATAGATGAAAAACCTGAGGCACCAGGAAGTCTATTGGTCACACAAGGCAAAAGGGGAGACTTTAGGATTCTTTTCTTCTTCATTAACTTTGAAATCATTTTACTGTTAGCATTCACGTTTTGAGAATAATTTTTGATAAATATGCTATGCTTTATCCTAAAAACTGTTTCTTCATCTCCAAATGAAATAGTAGCAATAAAAGCAATAAAACTTTTTATTTCATTTATTTCTAGCAAGAGATGGTCTTGCCTTTAATTCCAAAAGAAGAATTCTTAGTCAAAGAAAAATAATCTTTAACACAATTAACAAGAAGAAGTTGAATTTCATTTCATGTCCTCTGGGGCCCTCCCAGACCTACCATTAACACTCACTGCTACCATTTCGCTTTTCTTTGGTCCATTACATAGCCTGACATTCATATTTTTATGTACTCTGTTGAGAAGCGGGAATTTGTATGTAAGAAGATGTCCTGTCAAATGTATCTTACAAATAAGCATAACTATGAGAAAATTATTAAATGGGTGAATTTAGAGGCTGAAACTGGTGGAACCATAATTATAAAATAAGTAAAAAAGCCTTATCAGTTATCCATACAAATGTGGTGTTATATGTTAATGTATATAAAATATTTTATACCAGAGATTCTTCTCCTAGCAGTTGTTTTTGTTTTTTTCTATTTTGTTTTAACTAGAAAATTATCTAGTAATAGACTCTTCCCTAAGACAAACTATCAGTTTGTTTATTTTGTTGTTTTGAAAGAACACGTTTACAACCTAATTTCTTAAGAAGAGTACATTTTCTTGACATCAGTATACTAAAATTTGAATCAAAACTAAGATGTTGACCATATAACTTCTATACTACATGTGAGTATATCAAAACACCGTGTTATATATCTTAAATATAAATAAAAACACACAAATAAAACCTGTGTTGTCCCTAAATCCTAGCAAACCAAATACTGAGATACTAAGATTCTACTAATATACACTCTCCAATAATGAGACAATCCTTCTAAAGATGACACATGAGTAATATATATTAGTTCCTCAATAAATTTTAGCAATCATTATTATTACTACTACTGTATAATCAAATCTCTATCCTAAAACCTGGCATTTTTTTCTCCAATGCTTTTCTTTTCATGATTTTCAAGCTTGCTCTTGGGAAACAAGATAAGATTTCTACCTCATGCCTAACCAATTACATTAGGCCTTAAAAGCTAAGCTCCTCATTGAGATTTTATTTCTTTTCCCAATTACATTCTCCCCATGGGATTTTGTTAGAGGTAAGCAGGGACCAACAGAACCGACAGCTTGACATACAGGCATAAAAGCCCCAGGAATTATGACTTTGTATTGGCAGATGGTCAAACTAAGCTAATGGGTGGCAGAAGCAAATAACACCCCAGTTAATTTTCTATCTCAATCAATTCTGATCTCACCTCAGGCTTATAGCACATTTCACTGTCAGCCCAAATTTTAAAAGGCAGTACATTCCCTCACCCCACAGCATGGAGCAATAGACCCTGCAGCCAGAGGACTCAAATTCTAAGCCTTGAAAGTGGAAGAGACCCTGTAATTCCATGTTGTTTATTAGATGTTCTGACATAAGCCTGACTCCTGACAGGGACTCTGTCATGCTGTGTGCAGGAGCATAACATGTCTAGCAGGGCTAACTAGTCTTTTCCAGCCCTTCCTGGACTGTAAGTATTAGATGGGCAAGCATGATCCAAAGTAAAAGTCTCAAAATTCAAACTGTTGTAGCATAGAAGTACATCTTCCTCTTGATGGATATAAAATCCATCGTAGAGAAGAAACTGAAAATAAATTTTTTTTTCTAACTAAAAATATGGCAAGGGTTTTTTTTTGTGTTTGGTTTCTTAGAAGATTTCCAAAATTCTGTGACATTATTATCATCAAGAAAAAAATCCACTTAGGAAATCACAACAAATACTACAGTCTGACACTGGGGACTATGTGAAATATTTAAAAACACAATGCTTTATAGCTGAAATGTAATTACATCCAACAAATTCTTTTTGAATGTTTACTGCATATTTTCCATTGTACTACACACTAGGAAAACAAAGGTGAGTTCAGCCCAGTGTTTGATGTAAAATAAGGATATTCACATTTTTGGTTCCTTTTGAATTACATGTGTATTATAATGCATGCATAATACTATACCAGTATTTGCTCATGAGTTCTCCATTTCTTTGAATGTCCTCTTTTCACATCTCATATTAAGAATCTATGATTCTAATGAGATAAAAGATGTCAGTTTATCACAGCAACTAATATACCAAAGTTGCCAGCAGTGTCCACATTTGCCTACTGTTCAACTGTTTGTTTTTAAGCAGTAACATGACAGAGGATTCACATTGCTTTTATATATTCTTACAAGAAGATAATTATTCCAATTTACCCCAAAATATTGATGTTATAAATAGGTTATGGGGTACATAAGTGAAACCAATTTTAAACCAAAAAAATCTGATTCCTTTATTGGCTTAAAAAAAAACCTCTTTGTTAAAATCTTCTAATGTTTCGACAGAGTTAAGTTACTTCTTATTTCTTCCCTCTACATATCCACATTAGTAATTGTTACATTTAATTTTTATTGAAGTATTTAGATTTCATTTTAATGTTTTACTGTCTCTTTCTTCCTGTTAGAACTTTAGTAACTCATCTGAAGGATGGTGTCCTAGTTGACTGTTAATGATGTGCTCGTTGTAACCTCCCACTCAATGCACACACACCCCAAACACACACATGCACACATTCACACACACACACGCATATGCACATATACACATACAAACATACATATCTACACACACAGTTTGCAGTTTACTTTTTCTATTGATTATTCTTAAAAAGTGAAAGAACTACTTTTCCATTCTAGTCTCAGTGCTTCACAGCCAAGTTAATTTTAAGGTAGAAAAGATGGTAAGGAGAGTCGTAGCAACTAGAAAATTCTGCTTCAGCAGCTGAGCCCTTTTCTCTGTCTGCTCAAACACTGAAGTTTTTCCACGCCCAGAGCAAGTCCAACTACATCTTTTCTGGATCATTGCACTCAGGCGATTTCTTCCTTCTTTGAGCTCTTTATGTCTTTAGTCATCGGCAATTGAATACTCAATTATATATTTTTATTAGTCTTCTGTTGTTTCCTAAATTCATATTTTGCCTCCTGCTAAATCTGAAGGTTTCTTGATTTCAATGACAAAACGCACGTGAAGTGTTAGTTAATACATACTGGTGAACTGATTCACAGTAATACTCTACTCATAATGCCATGAGTGTAACTTGTTGCAGGGTTAGCAAGGAGCCAGAGCAGCTCAGCAAAGCCATACTCTGTGGGAAGAGTACAAAAAACAAAAACATTAAAGAATTCTTTTCCTTGGCATCAGCTCTCCTGAGATGGAGCCATATAGGCATTCCATAAATGTTAACTGATTGTGATCAACATATTTTACTTCCAAAATTTCGCATCTAACCAGCTGCCACTCCTCCACCTCTGATGTTAGATTCCAAAAGGACAGTAAGTTCTGTTTCTGGGTTTGCCTGTTTCCTCCTCTGGATTCTGTTTTTTAAGGTAGGAGGCAAGTGGCTGTGAAAAGGAACAGATACTGCTTTTAAATAAATCTGGACAAAATAGTTCAATAAGTGCCTGAAAACCAGAAGAATTATAAAGTTACTGAAAATAAGAATTTAAAGCAGGAAAAATGAATGCGCACTAAGTTCTACATTACCAGAGCGCACTTTTACTTGCTTCAAAGTTTTCATCAGCTCTGGGACCCCGCAGGAACCCTCCTGGGGCTGAGTGCCATTTTGAATTTTCCTTGTGACTAGAAGGCCCTGTGAAGTAGCTTTAGAAGTTTTGGAAGGTTTACTGGCTGTGGTATTTGTCAGGCATTTCCTTTGATCAATTTCTGAGCCTGATACCAGAAGCCCCTCCTCCTCCACCTATACCCTACACTACAACATCTGAAGTGGTCTCCAGTTTCTCTTTTGTTTTTTCCTGAAAAGAAACCAAAAACCCAAGTAGGCTTCCTGTGCTGGCCTTTTTTAAATGCTGTAATTCCAGAACCCTGGACATCATAGAAACTATCACCTCTTTAAAAGTGACTGAGCTATAAGGATTTAATTAATGACTATGAAGAAGAAATTGCTTATTTATTTGTCTATGTTTCCCTTATGCCAACCACAGATTACAATAAATAGCATGGCTGACAAGATTGTTCCACTAAACCTCTCATCAGATGTATTTGGGGAAAAAGCTTATAATTTAAAAATAAAATTACCACTGCCTAGGTAGAGTTTTTACTTCCCCAAAGATTCTCTACCAGGTAGGTTTTTGCTACTCTAAAGATTCTCATGTATAAATAAGTATTTTAACACTGCTATTAATACAGTATTTTAACAAAACATGGGAGAAGTAAAGATTTCTTTTTGTTTTTAGAGCACCATGATGGATAATTTTTGTTTTATGTGTCAACTTGGCTATGATGACCAGTTACTTGTTCAAATGCTGGTCTAGATATTGTAAAGGGACCCTGTAGATGTGACTGACATTTAAATCAGTTGACTTTAAGTAAGGCAGATGACACTAAATAATATGGGTGTATCTCAGCCAATCTGTTGACGACCTTGAAATCAAAGACAGCTTTCTCAAAGAAGGATGGATTTTTGCCTCTGGACTGTAATATAGAAATTCTGCCCCCGTTTCCAGCTTTCTGAGTAAAGACTGCAAAATTAACTCTTACCTGAATCTCCACACTATCATTTGCCCAACACATTTTTGACTTGCCAGGCCCTACATGAGCCAATTTCCTAAAATCAAGCAATCTCTATCTATCTATCTATCCATCCATCCCTCCATCCATCCATCAGCCATCCATCCATATACACACACACACAAACACAGAGATAAGTAGACCTATACCTATATCTATCTATATATCAGAACACACACACACACACACACACACACACACACACACACACACACACCTGTTTTTCTGGAGAAACCTGACAGGTATATGCATTTAATCTAATGGCTGAAAATATCGTTTTATGAAAAAGCCAGAAGAGTTTACTAGGTTATTGGCAGTTATTCCTTATTATTTTTTCTAAGTTAGTGTATATGGCTACACATTAGTCTAGACAGTATAATTTCAGGAGTTCTGAACAAATAAAATTTTCTCCCAAATGTTTTTATTTTTCTTTCACAATGCTTTCAATTTATGTGTTAAAAAGTCAAATCCCTTCATTTAATAATCTGCGATCACATATGATAATGTAATAGGTAGCACATTAAGATCTAAAGGAAAAGAACAGGATAGGAGAGGAGTTGGCGTGGCAGGGGCAGCGGGTAGGACCTATTTGCTAAGTTCCTCTTTCTCACTTTTGCCTGTGGTCTAGTCTGTGAAGGGATGAATACATAATTAAAATTCTTCCTTTCTGCCTGTTTATCTTGCTACTCTGAAGTGCCTGAATATGCCTATAGGTAACTGTGGATCTAAGTACCTAAATAGAAAAAGAATCTTGTCATGTTGTGTTATGCTCCTGATGCTACAGAAAGTAGCATTAAAAGGAGGTGCTGAGGCATGCTTGAGATGTATCTGCAGCAGGCTCCAAGTCCTGCCATCCAGTAGTCCACTCAAATTGAGCTATAGAAGAAATAAATATACATTTTTCAACACTGAATTAAAGATGCCTCTTTTTCCAGTACTCTATGCTGGCAATAGAAATGAATTACAGGGATGTGAACAATGACACAAACAAATGACTCTGTGATGTGTTTCTGCAGTCAGATATGGGAATCAAAGAAGTATTTGCTTTGGAGACACTCGCAACATATCCAATAAACAAAGAAGCTTGAATTTTTTTCCCTTTGAAGTTATCCACTAGAGATACAAGGTAAGAATTAGAATGCGTTATGGGTATATTTAAAACTTTCTAACTTGGCACCCCAGAAAGGCAGCTCCACTCACCCATTATCAATTTATCTCTTTTGTTTTCTCTTCTAACCAACTGAAAGCAGGAATATATGTATTCTGAAAGGCCAAGGCAATATTACACTTCTCATTTATCAAATAATGCTAATTAAACCTCAGAAAATAAAGGCATTTTGCAGAATGGTCATAGCAGTGATCACATATTACATGTCAATCTTCACAATTTATAAACATTAGAATATAAGCTCTGTTAACCACTGTATCTCCCACAAAGCAATGCCTAGGATACTCTCATCTTTGTTATAGGAGTACTACATGTATTTTTAAAAAGACACAACATCAATTAATTGTCATTGTGGTTTCTGAGGTTTTTCATATTCTAAATAAATTTTGACTCAAAATGTCAAAAAATTTGCACGAGGTTAGCAGTGGAATCAGGCATTCCGTATTTTGTCTTGCTTTCAGAATAACAGTCTTTTTCCTAGACATAAAGAAATGGAGTCTGGCTGTGAACACCAATTGTGGAACCTAGGGCTACAGAAATAAACTGAAAATAATGCTGCAAATCACTAAAGTAAGATGATAACTCACAACAAACATCAGTATGGGGGCTGTACCAACTTGAATTAACCAAAGGTTCACTGCCACATGTAACAAGCTTTAAGCAATGCTTGTAGTAGGCCCTGGGGAACAATTATGACTAGAGAAGGCATGAGTAGAGTTAAGGTGTCTAAATGCTGTGAGGACAAAGAGAAGTCAAGAGGTTTAGACCAGATTTGGCAACTAATTATAGATTAAGTAGCAGCACATTACCAGTGAAATCATATGAATTTATTAAATCAAGTTTAAAACTTGATTCAGAGGAACTGACCCAAACTTCTTAGACAAAGCACAAAGAATATATTTTCCTAAAAGATTTGCAATATAACAGTTCTCTCTGCTTAAAAGTATAATTCATTAAAATATCAGTCTGGTATGTGATCTTATCTTAAGTATTTCCTGTAAGTTTCATCTTCCTGTTTCCTTCAGCACTCTATTCACCTTCTGTCCTTTGAAAGCAGAGTATTGGATGCTAATGAATTTGTTGCAATATATACACATTTCTCTCTTGTTCCAGCTTTATTACAGAAATGGAAAATAGCATTGAATCATGTTTCCGTCTAGGTAAATGCTATTCAGCTATAAATTTTCTGAAACTTAGTGCATGATTTTGGTTGGCAATTTTCTACTTTTACTATGTGATATAACTAATTAAACATTAAGAAACTTTGTGGTCCAGCTGCAGATAAAAATTACACTTGCAGAAATGACTAATGACTGAATCTGTAAAAAAGGGAATATGGGGTTTTCTTTCCTAGCAACCAGGACTTCTGAATTATGGGAAGTAAGGTCTGGACAAGAACAAACAAGGTTGGAAGAATGAAATCAGGGGCTGGACCCTGATTTGAGTTATGAGGTTTAAATTTATGCCCTTATCAATAGATTTAAATGTTAACCAAATAAGAATATCCCTCAAATTGTATATAATTAAGAATATATGAAATTTACAGCAGAGGGTAATGCTTTTCAATAGAAAATTATTATTCAAATGTTGTAGTAAATTCTTAAATAATGTACAATTTTTCAATAAAACATTCATTAAAAGCATGTATTATTCAAAACAAAACACTATTTCCATGAAAAATGAATTAAAAACGTAAAGTGGAATTTATGAATTTCTAAAGACCGAGTTAGTTTACATTGTCTAACACTTCAAAATCATTCTCCTAACATTTAAGTAGATTTTCAGTTATACATTTACTTTAAATAAAACAACTGGTAGTATTTTATCACTAACATCAGAGGAGGACATAGCACATTTAAAACCATCATTATGTTTGTTTTTCTAACTTTTGCTCAGGCTAAATTTAAAAAGTATATAATGGCCGGACGCGGTGGCTCAAGCCTGTAATCCCAGCACTTTGGGAGGCCAAGGCGGGTGGATCACAAGGTCAAGAGATCGAGACCATCCTGGTCAACATGGTGAAACCCCGTCTCTACTACAAATACAAAAAATTAGCTGGGCATGGTGGCACGTGCCTGTAATCCCAGCTACTCAGGGGGCTGAGGCAGAAGAATTGCTTAAACCCAGGAGGTGGAGGTTGCGGTGAGCCGAGAATCGCACCATTGCACTCCAGCCTGGGAAACAAGAGCGAAACTCCGTCTCAAAAAAAAAAAAAAAAAAAAAAGAAAAAGTATATAATAACTTCATTTATAATATTCCTACTATTTGTCAGGTATTTTTCATGCATCATCTCTTGTTTAAAATTATTGCTTTCAGTATTTTAGTTGAAGAAAATAAGTTTCAGAGAATTTATGTAACAGCCCAGGTGACACAGCTGGTACATGGCAGAGCTGGAATTTAAACCATGTTTATCAGTCTTCAGTGCAGTTTTCTCCCCCATGTTACCCAGACAGAACCAGTAAACCATAAAAGTCTTTATAGGCACTGGATCTCAAATAAAAATTGAGCCCAAAGTTAAACATGAATCCACAGTATTTATATTGTCACCAGGAGTAGTGCTGTAAATTTCTAAGAAATGATAATTTTGGGGATGTGGAAACAATAAATTGAAATTCATAGCACTTCTTGGAAATTCCTTCAACCATATAGTAGTATGTACCTTTCATAATATTTTATGTTTTTAGATGTCAGTGAGTGACCATAATAATAAATAGTGAATCATTTTTCTGTAACAGACTTATACATACAAAAGTGTCAGATTTTTCTGTAAAAAAGATATAAAGAAATAAAGGTTTTTATTATTATTAAAACATATCGTGAAAAGATTATACACATTTTTTAAAAACATAAATAGAAACTTACCTGACATACATATTGGGTAATAGACAACTTTCACAGAAGGGAATGTTAACACAAAACAAATGTCCATAAAAGTATTCTCTAAATTGTAAGATAATAACACAGCTAGTTAAGATTTAAATGCTGTTAAACTGAAATTTTGAAGCACGTAAACTGGTCTCTCTGAAAGTCGTGACTTTTGTTTAGTGACAAATATTCTATTTACAATTTTCTTTTCATTTTATATTGATGTTAGTTGAATAGTTAAGAGTAAATCTGAAAAGGTCTTCATGATGGGCATTAAAGTTTATATATTGCTTCATATAAGCTAATTTCCTCTTTGAAAATCATAGTTCCTAGGCTTACCTGTTTGGTTTTTCCACTGAAATTGATACTGCTTTTGTTAATCGAAGTTGTTAATCATTTTCAGATTTCATTTCAAAGTAGTTCACATTTACATCTTTTTTTTTTTTTAATTTTAAGTATTTACACAAAACTGTACGATACAGCAAACATTCAAACACTGGAAAATACCTGTAAATGTTATTGGATAATATTAAAATAATGTAAAATTTGAATTGCTCAGCAGCACTAATGCTACAAATGAAATCAAGTGTAGAAATTGCCAATTCAAGGATACATTTTGCCTCTAAAATTTGTTTCTTGGGACACTGTAGGATTTATATAAAGTACATTAGGTGTAAAAACATATAAACATTTATTGTATTTCCAAGTGTGATGACTCACTGTTAGTAGCAGAATAAATACATTATGATTTCAGTAAACAATAGATAACATACCACAATGGAAATGACAATAAAAATTTACAAACATAATATTCACGTCTCCAGACACAGAAGCCTACATACTGTGGAGATTCCATTTTTACAAAATACAGAATCAGGCAAACTAATCTACTTAGTTAAAGTCAGGATGTTGATTATTTTCAGGGGTGCAATGTGTAACAGCCAGGAAGAAAGCACCAGGATGGCATGCTTCCGGGTGCTAGAAACTCTGCTTCTTGCTAAACACGTGTGCATTAAGTTGGTGAAAATTTCTCTCTATTCTTAGTATGCTTCAATAAAAAGTTAAAAAGGTAAATATAAAGCACAAAAACATGTTACTTCAAAACTTACGAAAAAGGCTTACCTTTTGAACTAGTTTCTGCAGCAGATAAGAAATCAGAAGTCAAAAAGTTTTGTAAAAAATTTACAGTAAAAACAAGAAAAACTACTTAGACTCCTATCTTATCATTAGATATAAATGGTGATATTATTTGGTAAACGTTATTTTCTCAACAATGTATGAATCAAAGCTGTATTAATTGTATTCTATTTATCTTGTCAATTTAGATTTTTAGCAATTCAAATTTTCAAATGCTGACCCATATTTAATAGTACTTAAATGAGGACTTCAAATGAACTTGAGAAATGAGCTTTCAAATAATGTATTTCTGTGATGCAATAAGTTTGTTTTATGAGCCAAGCAACTCCAACATCAACTTCTACCAAAAAATAAATTATTTAGTTTTGAAAAACTATATGAAGAGTGGAAAATAGACTAAGCATACTACTAGAGACCATGTATTCATGTTTTGTGGTCCCAATACCCATCACTGTAGCTTTGTATTAGGTGAATATGTACCATGTTTTCCAAGAGCACATTATCTTTCCATGAAAGTGTAATAATATCCCATGGAAACTTGAAACTGTATGATATTTTGAAACTCACTGCTCACAGGTACATACAACCTTGCTTTGAACTAAGTTGCAGTAACAGAAACCCATGGGTTTTAATAGTCCTGCTTAATGGAGTTTACCAGCTGAGAACATACTGTTTTTTTTTTTTTTGTTTGTTTGTTTGTTTTAAATACAATACAAAGTCTTTTTCTATAAAGGCAAAAACAGCAACTGAAGGGAGAGGGAGTGCAAATTCTATCCTATGTTCAGTGTCTGGAAGCAAAACATATGCTCAAATTTTTATTCTTTGCAAATAACTTGTGAAGAAAAAAGAAAGATTGTGAAAATAATACAGAATATTTTACAAAGGAGGTTATTTTCAAAGAAGAGACTTAAGAACAATATAAAAAGAGACTTTAAGTTCAGTATCTAATAGTACTAAGAAAAGTGAAATTTCCATAAAGCCACATTCTGTAACTATAGCAACCTTGCCAGGTAGCACAAAAGGGCTCATAATTATGCAACAGTTTTAGAATATCTATGATCCTGAATGTGACAGTATGTACTATCTTTTCTGGTCTGCTGTGACATCCTAATTCATAGATATTATTAACTATATCCAGTGGTTCATTATTTATCAGTCAAGAAAGTTATATCTTAGAAACATGTTTAAAATTAAAATGAAATATGTTTAAATTAAAAATAACACATTTAAACAGTTAAACTTGCTAACCATAAACTACCAAAAATAAAAACAAAAGTGATGCTAATATTGCTATTTTAAACATAATTAACAATATTATACTTATTTGTATGTTTATTTGCAACTATTATTTTATACTAGAATAAGAAAATCTAATCAAAGCAGTGTGATGGCCCCATAATAACAACTTCCAAAGAGAAGTCTCTTTGGTCTCCAAGCACACAAAACTCTGACACAACTGAATGAAAAGGTAAAACTGAAGTTACTCCAGGAGATGTGAAGTCATATCTACTGAAACCAGCAGAGAGCATCATTAAAAATTCCGATGCTAGACACAATGTGAAAGATAATTTATTCCATTTAAATACACCTGATGATGATGTCAGAAAACAATCTACATTAAGAATTCTTGGATAAGTTGATAGGCACCTTTTTGCCCACAGTGTCTTAATTGTAAATATTTCTATAAATACACACACACACACACACACACACACACACATCATTTAGTTTAGTTCAAAGAGAGTTAAGTTAGAAGTGCAGTATAGATAACTGTCTCTACTCAAATAACTCTTTGTGAGGGAAAATAAAACACAAAATAAAATACCTATGGGAATTCACCCCGAAGACTAAGTATAAAGAACTCTGTAATTTGGTTTGAATGAGTTTTTGGTTTTTTGGTTTCAACTAATACAGAGATTTTTATTTGATCATTTTATAGACTAGTGAATCCACTTTTGTGCTTCCTTTTAAGTAGTCCACTGGGGAGTATAACAAATATATACTGCTGACTTAATGAATGTAAAACCAAACACAAAGGTGTTTCCCCAAACACTTTCATAAATGGCAAGATAACATGTACTAAAAATAAGAAGGAAGGCCCATAGAAATGAGGAGAATAAAAGGAAAAGAGGTGGTATAAAAATTTCCTTAATATTTTTGAACATATATTATCAAGTTTTTAACTAGAGTGTTCTTTCTGGAATGCAATAAAATGATGGTTTGCATAAAGCAGTGGAAAAATATGTCACCCCAATGTTGAATTTTTGTTTGTTTTATATGATACTCCAGTTTCTATTCAAATATTTCTAATTTTAAAAAAGTAAATTTGCATTATGACACACAAAATTACTATGCAAGGAATAAAATAGACAAAATCCCATAAGATTTGAGATGTAGAAGATTACAAACAAAAAAGAATTATAAATATGACTTTGAAGGCCAAAGGGAAGTTATTTGCTGCTTGGAAACAAATTGTATTATTAAAGTCTGTGTTCTATCAATAGGCATTTGAGTGGCTGGGTGGGAGTGTTTGTGTGAAACAGACAATATGTCCAACTGAGAAACAGTAAGCTCACTGAACAGTCATGAGATATTTGCTCATATGCTGCCTGGCAAATTTTAACTGTCCTTTAAAAATATAGTTTTCAATTTTGTTCTTTTTGTGTATAACAATAGCTATATTATACTTTGGGGAACTTAAAAGTTTAGAATTTCAAACAAATAAACTGGGGTTATCATCTCAATCATGAATTCATAAATGTGTTTCTCTAATACACACATCACTGGCCTTGTGTATTCATGTATTCTTCCTTAAGAAAAAGAACTAGTCAGTTAAACTTCAAAGAATTTTTAGAATATGCTAAGTTTGGATGAGAACTATGACAGAAAATAGGAATATTTAATGTATAGTTGTGTTGTTCATCACTTTTTAGAATACATTTTTCTTGCAAAGTTAATAAAATGATGTAAGAATAAATTTTTCTAGCTTTATTTTACTCACTTTGTATTTTCAGCATTCCAAATGGATTTGGCCAACTACAATTAATGTTAGACTGTTTTCTATTTCTAAATAAAGTTCTGATGCTGGAAAAGAAAATTTTGCATCTCTCTTCTACTTGATCCATTAGAGTTCAGTCTACCTGTATTTTCTTAGGTTGCCAAACTCTGTATAAAAACTAGGCAGTTAAATATTTGCAAAATTAGCATCAGTTTCAGAGGGATACTAGGCTATTGGCTACTGTTTTATCAAGAAAGCTGGCCATATCTGTAAATACTTAAAATAGCAAAGAGCTTCAAATATATTCTCCTGTTCTAAAAAGATGAAAAACTCCTGGTACGTTTCTCAGAGTGGGATAAGTTGGAAAGACAAGAAGCTTTGAGAAAATGGCTACAAACATTTTAATGGCTCATTAAAGTCTTTAGTCTTTTAACATCTATGAATTTATTTAGTCTCTTATTCACTCTTTTAATATCTATGAGTTAAAATATTGATGTTGCATTTCATTCAGTGATATCACATCTTTGAGCTTGCAATTTGAAATACATTTTTCATAATAGCTAATAACTGTCTTTAATTTTTCTATTGTGTTTCATTCATTAAATTCTTGCTCATGGTCAGGGAAAAGATGAAACCTAGTCACCAATATGAAGGTGCTTTGGTGTTCAGCAACAGATTCAAGTGCTCTGTAAGAAATAATGCTTTTTACTTTAATGTCAAATTGTTTTACTGAATTCCAAAGTTGCTGGCACCAAGACTCACCCCAAATTGTAAAATTTGTTAATTTTTTATCTTTCCTTTTGGGAAAATAAAATAAAACAATAAGGTACCTCTTAAGAAAAAAAAAAGGCTGGATAATGTATAATCAGTGATATTTTCATTTTTATTTGCACAGTTTGTTTTCTATTGGTTGCCATCTCTACACTGAGAAACAATGATATCTGTCTTCTTAATCCTCCAGGATCAGTACAGTGTCACAGGTGACTGGAAGAAATGACAGAAAATTCTTAAAAATGGGTAGAATGAAGTACAGAGCTTCCAGAAAAATGATATGACTACTAACCCCCAACATTAAAGCAACAAACAAACCAGAAACACAACAAAATACAAAAACCTTTGGAAATTATAAAAGAGAAAGAGTGCATTATTGCTCAACATCAAACATTTACCCAGATTGGAGGAAAAGAAAGTCCGTGAGATTTGACTAGAAGCAGCTGAAATTCAGAATTTCTCTGATTCCATTTTTGCAGGGGTCTTATGCCAAGGCCAGTACTAAAGAGAAAGAACAGCTCAGGGCTAATGCGGAACTGAAAGAAGTTAAAGTAGGAGGGAGCACCATAAAATTAGCCAAGTAACCTGGAGAGTTAAAACTGTCTGGGTATTTTTTTCTTCCTTCTTTCCTGTCTTGCTCCCTCTGTTAGCTTCTCCTGTCTCTCTCTCACTCTCTGCCTTACTCTGTTCATTCCTCTCTGCAGAAAATCTGCAAGTGCAATAACTGTAATCCACCATTAGCTTCAGAAAACAAGTATAATGTTGCTTGCATTTTATGCCAAAATATGTTTTGACAACACTAATTTCTAATTGCCCTGACAATGTACTTTCAATAATCATACAAAATCAGAACAATAATGCAGTTACTCAATTGGAATTCTGTGGCTTAACTCTTAATTTTCATATGATAATTAGCACAAATCACTACCTACATTCTGATTAAGAAACGGCTTCTCTTGACCTGATGAATTTGATAACTACCTGTTGTAATATTTTGCTTTCCTGTTTTATTATTTTCTTATGATTGTTAAAAAAAATTCTTGTTGCATAAAAAAAAATCCTTGTTGTTTGGAAATATCAAATTATAATATGTTTAACCGACATTCTACTTTACAGATCAAACCACGATAGCCTAAATAGTAAAAATCTAGTCTTCAACACAGACAGCATATTTTCATTATGTTTAATCACAACTTGATCATTTTTAAGTCTTTCAGGAAAAAACGTTCAGTCTTGACATAAGGAAATCGGTAAAGAATTTTAGCTTTGTAAACTGAGTCTTCTTAACTACTGTTTCATGTATTTAAAATCACACCAAGCCTTGAAATTGAGTTATATTAAATGTGCCCTCTTTGATGAAGTCTTTTTGACTTTCCGTCAGTCTGGAAGTGTTCTCTGAACTCTTTAGTATACTTTGCTCCTGAGTTATTTGTGTACTCTTGCATATTAATATGTTGAGTTGCTTAACGATAGTGACCATGTTTTGGTTTCTTCAATGTCTCCTACTCTACTTGTCAATGATTTGTACACAGAGCAGATGCTCAATAAACATCCTTAAGTTCATGCAAGTAAAAGTAATCTGTTTTCCATCAAAACAAAGAAAAATCCATGATGATGGCAGCTTTCTTTCCAATTCTATCTGTTTAAACTCATATTCAAAATAAGAAGATGCTGTGGTGTAACTTGTACATTATTTTCAGAAAAAAAGATCATATTTTTACATCAAAATGTACCTTGTAATTAAGTCCAAGGTAATTTATATAGTAGAACTAAAATCCTTCTTATGGCTAATAGCTTTTCATTTAAATAAAGAATAAGACTTTGGTTACACGATTAAGTTCTAATATACTTTTAGCAAACTTTAGAAAATGTAAATACTAATAAAATTTTATAAAACAAATTTTATAAAGCATTCATAAACATAACTGCATACAATATATAACTGTTCTTATTAAAATATAGCATTTAGAATATTATACCAGGTTATTCCTTCTGAAACATTTAAGTATTTTCTTTCAGTTGCTTTTTAGCAACTAATAAAAATGGGTATTTTTCTACATATGTAATATCTTTAAAATAAAGCTAATTTATAGGTATTTAAAATATTTTAATAATGCTGCCTGTTAATAACTTCCTACTTTCTCTATGCTCATAGTGTAACGTGACCTTCAGGTTTTCCTTTCATATAGAGGCTTGATTTTAACTGTCTGTGTAGCCGGCAAAGTTCTAAACTTGCATAATGCTTCTTTATCTTTAATATTATGCATCACCTACTTCCAAAATTCCTTTCGCTATCTGTTTTGGTTAGCAAAACAGAAGTGCCATCCAACAATGCCATTAATTAGAATTCATTGTAAAAGGTGGTGAAGTGAGTGAAACTCTAACCTTAAAAAATATTTTATATCACTCTGCTTCAGAAAAGTTAGAGAAGACATTAACATTGCCCTTTAGAAATCATCTGCGGAATAAATGTAGCATATACATCTGTTATCTATATCACATAAGAGTAAAATGTAATTAAAAGATTAAAACTGACTTATTTTATTCAATGGAGGACATTTAAAGAGTGAAAAGTCATTTCAAAGTTTTTGTATATAGTTTTGGTATGAATTGTTAGTGGGTTTTGTCAGATCCTACTTGTCCTTAGCTACTCTCTAATAGCATTTAACATTCACCCATATTTCCAAGCTGAGATCAAATATATCTGATATTTGTCAGTCTACGTAAGTATGAATGTGCTTATTGTATTAGAACTTTTTGTTCTTCCTAAAATCGTATATTCGGGGAAATTTTTATTTCCATTATATTGAACAATTTAAAAAAATAACATGAACAGAATAGTACACTAAAAAAATATATTTATTAACTTACCAGCTCATAATAACTCCATTCTGAACTGACAGCACTACTTTAGTAAAACAGTAATATTTGATTTTTGTTTTATTGTATTAGCCACAAAACACAAACTTCTAATAATTAGGTTTATTTTCAGTAATATCATTATTCTCAAATTTTACTTCAACATAAAGAACGAAATACATAGATCTTTAATGCCTTAACCAAATAATGTAAAACTTAACATATTTAATCCCTGTTTAGCAAAAGCAAAGCACAAGTTTATTCATGGTCCAATATTTTACTCCTTAGGGGCTTAGATTTTTACCTCTGCCAAAGGATATTCTACAGCCTCCTCAAAGTCAAAATTTCAGCCAGGGAAACACTCTTGTCAGTAACTATTGATTGTTTAGAGAAAATACTAGTGATTTATTGAAAGGTCTATGCTTCTATCTTTCAATAGAAAACGAAGAAGTAGGCCAAGTGAACCATGATATGATGACATGGAGAAAGGAATATCTCCAAAACTGGTGCTGCAGATATAGAAGAAACAGAAAAGTGGCAGGGTGCAATCAGTACTAATTTTAGACTTACTGATGGAATGCTTCATAATTATCAGACTGACCATAAAGCACAGGACTCCAGGTCAGCTGCAAAGGCCACAGCCTTTGTCCCTTTTCACTTTATAGTAGGCATGAAGGGAACTGTTCTGTTTATACCTAAATATACATAGTATTTTATTACACAGTCTGACATAAGACCATGTGAAACTCTCATTGACCTTGCTGAGAATTATACTGTTTGAAATGTTCTCAATTGCTCAAGAGGTAGATTTCTATAAAAATTGTTATTTGAAAAAATGACTGATTAAAACAGATTACTTCTTTAATGAAATCACATTCCAAGGCTAGAGAAACATCCTTTTTTGTTAATATATCTTGCTACGCAAAGTACGTAACTAGAAAAAACATCCTTTTCCTCACATGTCGTTACAGTTTCTCTTGGAATGGGAATGTACCACAGGCCTGGATTGAAGTAAACTCTTGTTTTTACACAGACACAATTATAATTCTGAAGCATGAGTAGAGGGCAAAGACTTAACATCATATTCATGTATTTCTTCATTCATCACCCATCCATTCATTGATTCACTGAATTAATATTTTTGAGTGCCTACTACGTATGCCACGCACTGTTGTAGGTTCTAGGGGTAGAGCCACATAAAGAATAGATAAAAATCTCTGTACTTAAAGTCTGCAATATTATCAGGATACACAAACAAACAGCTGTATACTATATTACAAACATACAAACAACTATTATTTTAGGGAAAGAAAGGGAAGAGGATAGTGCTGAAGCCTTTATTTCAGATCAGATGGAGACAGAAGACTTCTTTGAGAAGGTGACATTTGAACAGGGATTACATTAAAGCAAGGAAACTTGTATTGTCAATATCTGGGGAAAGAACATGTGAGAAAAAAATAAGAGGTGAAAACTTCCTGACAGAGAACATGGCATTTCTTAAGTCTGCTTCATTAAATGAAGTCTTGAGAATGGAAATAAAATACTGTAAATAATTGTAGATGGAAGCTGTGATGCTTCTTTTATCAAACTGTTATTACTTAGCCACTGGGAATTGAGAGATCAGTGTCTCCTAAGGCTGGGTTATTACTAGGTTCTTTATACTATGTAGCACAATTCATTAATCTCTCCAAGTATAATATGTTTTTCTATTCAAAAAATAATATACACTGGTGTAGGATTTAATTGGACATCTCACAGAGGCAATAATACTCATAGTTAACCAGAGAAAGAGCCACCAGATTGGTCTAAAATTCACATACAGCTCTAGCTTGATAGTTGCAATTGTCCAATCCTTTGGAACTACCTTTAAGATATGGAATTCTTAAACCGTTGATACAAACTTGCAAACTTTTAAAGTTCTGTTGAGTCTGAGGTACAATTACCAATCATGTGAGCATTCTTTAAACATACAGGGCATATTGTGCACATACATACATTTATTCATTACATATACATGTAAACACAGATTATATATTGGACCACCCATGAATACATGTCAGTTGCCATATGTTACTAAATGTTTATTTCAACAACTTACTATTCATCTTCAAGGAGTACAGTTAGTTGACACCTCCCAACAAATAATACTTTCAGGACACACTGAGGCCATGTTCTCTGGGTTTGTGCCTAGCCAATGACTTGGCATGGGAAGGTCAAGGGAGGGCAGAAAGATTGGGACCTGGCCATTTTTACCCAATCAAGAACACCTCTAATGGGCAGTCTTCACTTCAGAGCTTGGCAGAGAGGTGGCTGAGAGCCTATCAGATCTGTATTATGGCTTGAGGCCTGTCACCCTTTTCCATTCCTTTTATCACTCATTATTGTTACCTCCCGACAACTTTTGGTACCCCTAGGTGCATCTGAGCATTTGTCCCTTGGAGTACCCAACCATCACATGTGTTTACAGATATACACGTAAATATCTATTATTTTAGGGTAGATAATACATTATTAAAACTATGACTAATGCCACAAATGGACAGACATGTATTTTGTAGTCAAATATATCCTACTTAAATGTTACAGGTGGCTTTCATACAATAAAACATTTGACATTTGTGGAGCACTTTTAATGAGAATGTCATTATAGAAGGCAGCCTCAATAAAGCATTTTCCTATAGGGTTTAATATAGGATTTGGTTTGGTGGTCACATCTAAATTTTTTATTAAAGATAAAAAAGGTATTTCTTAGAAGCTATCCCTGATATTTGAGATGTCCTCATGTCAAATATATCAAGTCTTGGTGCCGGACAAATATTTACTATGTGATATTTATTTTTACTGAATTGAGAACTTATCTGATTATGCAGGCATGTATTATAATTTCAGTAATATAAAGTCAGCATATACACTCACAATTATAAAGTGATTTTTGGTAAACAAAGTATTTTAGTTTATTAATGAGACTTTTTATTTATAGTACTGGAGGCATCCTTCAGGATTTTTCAAACAATTTATTAAAATCTTACTCACTCTCAGAGTAAGATAAATTAAATTTAGGAGACTGTGAATTAATTGTTCTTGATTTTCAGCAAAAATAATTAAAGTCAACTGAAAGAACAATTCAAGATTTGTTCTGATTATTCATTTGAAACTTCCTATTTTCTCCATGTTTTTCTTAAACACAGAACACTTAATTAGTACATTCTATGCACATTGATATAGTGGAAATTACATGGGTAGCACGTTATTGTATACATTTTCTTCATAGTGCCTAACGCCCACTGAACATGAAAAATATTTACCGCTTCAGTCCATGAGATTAATATAAAAATTAGTGCTAATATAATGGTGAGCCATGTGGTTACATAACTTATATGTAAATTATCTCAGAACTAAAAGATAAAACCATCAAAAACTATATGTTATATTACTGAATCCACTGGCCGAGACTATCATCTGAGGGATGTTGTTTCTGCATTTTTAAATTAATTAAAAGAAAATTTGGCAATGGGAGTTTTGTTTAAAAAGATAAATTATACCACGATGTAATCTAACATTCATTTGACTAGGCAACAAAAATTTCCTGGCCTTCCCCCAAGATTATTTTATTCAAAGACATAAAATAATATTACTCCTTCGTGTTATTCCACATCTCATACTTACATCAGATTCAATTACTACTGCTTTCCAAGAAACTACCATGAAAAGTCAATAAATAAAGTATTTTGACTTTGAGTTGGGTTCTCACCACAAATGAATTGCCAGAAGAATAAATGACTAATTATTCATTTGCTATTGCCTCCACCAAGTTTAATAGAAGCCTCAGAACTTTCAGTATATCTCAAAGGCTTTCAGAGTAATCTATGATCCTGAAAGAGAACACACGCTATTTGGGCCTAAATGACCACAAATAATGAGCCATTTTATAAGTGTTAAGTAAGGAATTCAATAAAAAGGTGATTTAAAAAGCAGAAATAATATTTTCAAATTTATCTTTGTGCTAATTGACAAGAAAATGCCTCTACAATATTGGATATTTTCTCCCCATATAGCAAAAAATGGCACTAACTACTTATTTCATTTTGGATAAGCTGGTTCACCTCTCTTCCATAAGGTAAAGAGGTTGTATTAGAGGTGGTCTAGTTAACTATGTTCAGGGGTCAGGCACTGAAATGAGTGGGTCAGGAGAAGTTAAGACAAAAGACTACTCTGTGCAAGAAAGTTTTTTTTGTTTTGTTTTTTGTTTGTTTGTTTTTTGAGATGGAGTTTTACTCTTGTTATCCAGGCTGGAGTGAAATGGCACAATATCATCTCACTGCAACCTTTGCCTCCCGGGTTCAAGTTGTTTTCCTGCCTCAGTCTCCCAAGTAGCTGGAATTACTGGTGTGTGCCACCACGCCTGGTTAATTTTGTATTTCTAGTAGAGATGGGATTTCACCATGTTGGTCAGGCTGGTCTCAAACTCCTGATCTCAAGTGATCCACCCCAGCAGCCTCCCAAAGTGCTGGGATTACAAGAGTGAACAACACCCGGCCTAAGCAAGAAATTTTATCTAAGGGCATTGAAATTGAAAATGATTAAAACCCATGTGAACTGTATTTTGTCCACAACCTGCCAAAACCTCCATATTTCAAATTTTGAACCAAATTATCTCAAAATTCTCTCAGGCCTCTTCCATCTCTAAGAAGCAATCTAGAAAAGTCCTGATAAAAATGAACCATTTAAAATAACATAAGACAGGCACATGACAGTAGAGGTGATTAATGTAGAAAATTATTTCTTACTCTTTACTGACTCCTGTTAGAGAACTGAATATAAAAATTTCTATCATTTTATCTGGTCTCTAAATCACCCAAGTATCACTTAATGCCACATCTTCCAAGAAAAAAAAATCAGATATTATGAGAAGAGAACCAAAATACCCCAGCTCACAGTCTAACATACACATTTATTGGGAACCTACTATGTGTAAGACACTGTCTCAGGCATTTGGGATAAATCAGATAACAGCACTGACAATGATTCCTGCCCTTGTGGGGCTTATACTCTGCAGAGACAGACAAGAGAAAAATCATTAAACTTTAAGGAATTCATATATATATATATTAGAAAAAGGTATGTGCTATAGTTTTTTTATAAAAATAAACAAGTAAAAGGGATTGGGAGGGTGGAAGATGAGTGGTGGAAGGCTGAAATATCTAACAGGAAGGTTCAGAATTGGCCAGGTACAGTAGCTCCATCTGTAATCCCTGCACTTTGGGAGGCTGAGGCAGGCAGATCACTTAAGATCAAGAGTTCGAGACCAGCCTGGCCAACATGGCAAAACATTGTCTCTACTAAAAATACAAAATTAGTTGGGTGTGGTGGTGTATGCCTGTAGTCCCAGCTACTCAGAAAGTTGAGGAAGAAGAATAGCTTGAGCCCAGGAGGTGGAGATTGCAGTGAGCCAGGACTGTGCCACTGCACTACAGCCTGGGTAACAGAGCAAGACTCTGTCTCAAAAAAAAAAAAAAAATAAGCTTCAGAATAGACTCAGTGAGGTCTAATTTTAACAATGACTTGAAAGACATAAGGAATTTAAGCATCTTAAAGAGGTACTAACTACAGCCGATGCCCTGAGATGGCAGCAAGTGTCCTGAGCAAAAACTGAAAGAGGTCAGTGTGACGGAAAGAGACAGTAAAAAGTCTGAGAAGGCTCCTAGAAACCATTAACACTGTGCCTTATAGATACTATATGGACTTTCATTCTAAGTTACTATTGTTCTCTGAACTTGCTACTTCCAACACAAATTTTTTCTCAAACATTGAGTATCACTGATACCAGGACCATTCTAAAACTTATCTCTAACATCTACCCTTAGATAGATGAATCAATTAACCAACAAACCTCTATTATGTACAAGGAATTATTTTAGGTACTGAGGGGACATACAGAATTTAAAATGCAGTCTTGATATTAATAAGAATATGATTTAAGTGAAGAAATAAAACATATGCATAAAACCATAATTTAATACTTCCTATCAATAAAAAGGAATAAAGTATT
Source organism: Saguinus oedipus (assembly GCA_031835075.1). Classification (NCBI taxonomy): domain Eukaryota; kingdom Metazoa; phylum Chordata; class Mammalia; order Primates; family Cebidae; genus Saguinus; species Saguinus oedipus. The sequence continues at coordinate 41,820,560 of CM063183.1, forward strand.
GAATCTGCACAAATATATTTGTATGACTCTTAAACTCATTGTGCAGAAATGAAGAAGCCACACATAAGAGCACATACTCAGTGATTCCATTTATACAAAATGAAGGCTAATCAATGGTGACAAGAGGAAGATCGGTGGTTGCCCAAGGCCAAGGGAAGGTGTGAGAATGGACTTTACAAAGGAGTACAAAGAATCTTTTCACAATCTTTGAAAATGTTCTGTTTCTTGGTTGCAGCATGGTTTCATGAGTGTAAACAATTGTCAAAATTCATCAAAGTGTGCACTTTAAATGGGTTCTATTGACCGTGTTCCTCCTTAAAATTGACAGTAGCAAAAGCGAAACATAATTGTAATAATCAATCACAATGGGTTGAATAATCACTACAGTATATCTTCCACTATAGCTTGAACTAGAAAATTACAGGACACGTTTAGTTTAGATATGCCAGGTCACACAATAATTTCCAGATATTTCCTGAACTGCATTAGGTCTAGAAATTTTCTTAAGCTTGAAGATAAAGTTCTCCTATTAAGTTATCATTAGTTGTAGCCCTATTCAGTCAATGTCTGAGTAACTGTCACCATTTGTTTGTTTCTATTTAGAGGATCATTTCATCTTCACATTTTTCCTCAAAAATTTTGTTTTTTTTTTTTTTTTTCTAATATAAGAGTTCATTCCCTCCTAGCACTTGCCCTTGCAGAGATTTACAGCACTTCCTTGCAGCTTTCAATCTAACTATCAAATATTTAATTGCAGTTTCATTTTTTAAATACAGGCCATTCTGGCTTCTAACTGGAGCCATTTTCAAAAGATGTGTAAGAGTAGAAGGGGCATGTCTAACATGTTTAATCTTAAAAAGAACAATTTTTTCAAAGAGTTTTATTTTCAAAGCTATCCTATTATTGGTTGCCAAGAATTATAACACATTTTTGTGAAATGGCAAATAAAAGAGATGCATACGTCCCTTCAGAAGTAGAAAATGAAAGAGGATATTGTGCACTTCCTATGATTCAATTTTGATATAATATTCTGTGAGGTTATCATTCAATTGTTCTACAACCTAAATTCCCACATTTCAAAAATTTAGTTTTCCTATGAAATTGTTTAATATAAGAAAGCATATTTATAATTTATTCTCCAGAAATGAAAGCTTTGAAAACAAATTTAAATAAATATTGATGGACATCATTAACAGTGGAATATAATTAAATGAGTAAGTTATTTAGTTTTTTTTTTAACCAGAAAAAAAAGATTTCTATGAAAGCTTTCTGTTCAAAATATTAAATGCTTAAGAAGTCATAATAGATTTTTGAATGTAGTACCTATTTTGGAAAGCAAATTCAGGATTCTTGTAGACAGATTAAAAAGTATTTCCTAATATAGATGACTCAAAGAAATATCTGTCAAACAGAGTGTTAAGACTTCTGCATGCAGACACAGCTTGAAAAAGAAGGTGATGTATTTTCCATGGAGCATTTGCCAAAGAACTATTCAGCAGAGACATAAATAATTAAAATTAAACTACAGTCACTAAAATAAATGAACCATGTTCTGAGCAATTCCTGATTTTCACATACTTCTAAGCTCACAAAATTTAAGTATCTGCAGCAAATCGCCACATCAATAATTTGAATTAGCAGGATTCACCTGGAATTTCTGAAGTGCACATCACTCCAATTTCCAAGGCAGTACAATTGAAAATGTATCAGATAAAACTGGTCCCAGAAGGCCTGCAACATTAAATGCTTTGGCAATGACAAACAGAATAAGGTGAAATGGGTCTTAAAAGGAGAGTCTTCCCACTACACTGTGTTTCTTAAATTTTAGGACACTTCTCTGCCACATTGAAAGGCCTTGTTATTTTCTTCTCTCCAGACAAGGATTAGGAGACGTGAGCTCCGCTTCCCCCAAGTTTATGTTACTGTGTAAGGGTAACTCTGTGAAATAACAAGATTACCAGAGAGAAAATTAAAAAAAAAATTAAAGAAAAAGAGATTATGTCAAAGCACTCTTTGAAGAGATAGTTAATTTGTTTTTTTCTAATGTTCTGCAGGATGTATTAAAGAAAATCTGTAGAAAAGCAGGGAAATGTGACATGAGACTATAGAAACCATTTCTATGTTCTTAATACAATACTTTTCCTTGATGTAACCCCATGCAGGTGATGTTATAGTACCTTTGAAATCTGGCAGAATTATATCAAATACATGAACTGCAGTTTAAGAGGCATAAATGTGAAGTTGTTGAAATGTCCACATCGTAGTAATTAGCAAGAGTTTTTGAATACGAATTACAGCAGTTTATTGCATGCTGTGGGAGATACAGAAGATGTATTGATATTAGGCACACAGAGGTATTTTAAAATATGTAATAACTGAAGAGACAAGACATGAAAGCTACCAAGAGGGATTTTTTTGGGTGCGTAAACAACGCACCTAACCATAACATAATCCTAGAGTTATTCAATCTAGAGTAACAGGCATATTATTAAGAGAAGGCTGAGCAATACAAATAAAAATACAACATGTATCAATTAAACAAACCCAACCACTTGGTAAAAATATTTAGAAAAGGGAAGGCATTTCAGGTGGGACGGTGGGTACAAGTAAGAAAACAGAGTTGTAAATGAGTATGGCTTGCTCAAGACAGCATGAACAGACCTATCTGTCGGAGTGAAGATTACAAGTAAAATTATTAAATACATAGGGCCCTTAAGTAGTGTGAAAATAATTTGGAGGAGTCTGTAATCAATATGACAGGGAATAAAGGAACAATTACACATTTCTGAGCAAGGGAGTTCCATGATGTTGTACAAGCCAGAGAGGGTGAAACCTAAGGAAGAGAAACCAGCTAAGGAATGACATAATGCAAGAATGAGGTGTTAAGTGCTACCTGGATTAGACTGAGCTCAATGGAGGTTGAAAGGAAGAGACAGTTCTAAGAATCAAGAGACCTGAACTCATATTGAATCACCTCTTCAAGTCTCTTCTCAAATTTCATACTACCAGTGAAGACCTTACCTGACAACCTCAAGTAAAAATCACACCTCCTTTTCTTATGGGTTCACTCCTGTGTCCCATTCACTGTTTGATTTTTTTCTCTATAGAATGTATTACCATTTGACACACTATTTATTTGGTTATTATTGTTAATACATATTTCATACCATTAAAATATGAGTACCAGAATCCATGATTTTGGTTTGTTAATTTCCCTGTTCCCATGAGCCCACAAGAGAGGGTTCAATAAATTTTGAACTGAGTGAACAGAATGAATTCATGTTCAAAAAAAAAAAAAAAAAGATGAGAAAAATACCAATTATGCTTTCAAAGTTCCTTACCTGAGGTTCTGGTACAAAGTTATATGCAAGCAACAACTTCATTAAAGAACCTTGAATAAATCTTATGATCTTAAAAGGGAGTTCAACAACAGTTCAATATCACATGACACTAAGAAAAAAAATGTGGTTTGACCATTAGATAATCAAAAACAGACTAAACAACAATCCAGAGAAACTGCCAGTAGTCCACAAGTTCATTAATAAATGTGAATTATAGCAATAATTTGCTAATTTGTATTCACTAAATAGACTTTCAAGCTTCAAAATGTTTAATAATGTTTTCATTTATCATTGAAACATGCATGGCAAATGGAAGATGGAGACACTAATGAGCTAAATAACCTCCCATATGCTGTCCTTCCCATATTAATAAATAGAATATTACCCGTTTCCATACTAAACTACAGTTTGGTTGAAAAGTCATGAAGTTCTCCAAAGCAAAGTTAAAGCCATTAGATTAGGGAAGTGAGTCTAATAATACACTTTTCCTTTAGAGAGCCTAACCTCAATTGATCATTGGGATGGATGGCTTTATTAGATCATAAGGACTCTGAAATATCATTAATTCAGTCATCAACTTCTAGAAATATTCTTTAACCTGGGCAAGACAAAGAAAATGCATGTATTCTCAGTAATATTCGTTATGCCAAAACATTTATTCATTTTGCTTAGAAGGAACCACTGAAGTAAAAACATATACCAATTAGAAAAAAAATAAAGCATATGTTGAATAACATTCTGAGTTTAGAATAGAATAAGAATAAAAACAAGTTTTCTTGGGAGCTAAAAAAAAAAAAAAAAGTCATAAATATTAATGTACTAGATCTACATAAAATAATTCTAAATGAAGGATCTTCATGACTCTAAATCAGAAATCATTTTCACTTATCTTGGAACACACTACCAGTGAAACAACTTAATATCAATTAATTTTTCTTTCTAATTTAATTTGCGAGACAGCACTGGATATGTTGAGAAATAGTATATCTCCTGGTCTTCTAAGATACCACATAACATGGGAATGCTGAGAATATATTACAGCACCTTAGTAAAACCTCATACATGATGTAGTTTGACCTTAGTGGGGAGCTTTAGCTTTCGCCATCAAATTCTGACTTGCTCTTTTCTTACTGTGTAATGTGGAAAAGTTATTATCTTGGTTAATTTTTCTCAATGCAAAAGATAAGTCAAATGTCATTGTCCCTTTATTTCAGATAGTTTTTATGAGAGAACAGATAAGGTGATGTTTTTTAAAGTTGAAAATAGATTAATATATTAATTTAATGTATTATTCTACAAGTTTACCTAAGTCAGAACCACTGCTATTGGTACGACTAAAAAATAATAAGGAAAGGCAGAGTACTTACAATTAGAAAACTGCTTTTACAAATCAAAAACAAGTATTTGTGAATAAAAGATGAAGCTGCTGACTCAAAAGTAGAAAATTACAATGATATCACTTTATTCAAGAAGATATTTGGCATATATTCCCAATCAGTACCAATATATTATTTTTCAGAGATAATATTAACAGAAAGAATAAAGCTATGTTTATTTACACAGAGCTAGAACTTTGAAAGATAAACTAAAATAAATAAGATATTGGAATTCACTTGAGGGCCCTTTTAAATCTCTCTATATTCTCTGCTTTCTAGCTGTTTACTACCAGACCACCTCATCCTAAATTGTAACTCTATCATTAGTGTTGTTGACCAAAATGAGTTTTCTTCAACCTAAATCATACTGAAGTTGAGTTCAATCTAACTATGGGAGGACATTAATATGTTTCAAATAAAGCTTTGAAAAATTATTATGGAAGTATTTTGGGGGAATTTTTTTTTTTTTGTTTGTTTGTTTGTTTTTTTGTAGTGACCTGTGCTCTCAATGTACAATATCATAGTTCCATCCCCCCAATATACCTTATGGGTCTTTTGCGTAAGCATTCCATAAATTATAACACAGGATAAAATGTGGCTTACAAATAGCAATAGAAATAAATAGAACTGGAAAAAGACACAAAACATTTTCTTCCCTCTTAAATGGATATCTCAAGATCTGCTTGTATCTCCTCTTAATGGAAAGCCTCTCCTTTAATTGTGAAAACTTGAAATCCTTTCCTCTCAATACGTCCTTAGGCAAAGGGAACTGTGTTGGCAAAAGGCAGAGTGAGATGTTACTGGGCTCAGAGCTGAATGGCTCGAAGTTACTCTTAGGATAAAATTGAACTTGTGTGATTTACTCATTTGAAACAGTGGGATTTGGAGTGTTTTAATATAATCCACAAATACAAGAGGGTAAGATCTGAAATGCTGGCTATAGCCCTGAGATTAATAACCTATATCAGAAGTTATCAAATATTTTAAAATAAGAGACCTTTCCTTTATAGACAATCATGGGAGAAAGCCCAATATTAAAATAGAGAAAAGGCTATGTGTCTCTGTTGTAATCAGGGCAGGAGCTCCAAAGTCCTGCTCTCTCCACACTCTTAAGCCTCAGCAGCAGTCCTCAGGTGCCTCCCCAGAATCGTTAGGCTCAGTAAGTCATGACCTGAAATCCATTAGCCTTAACTAATTCTGTGAAATTTAGAACTGGAGAATCCAATTAGTTTCATAACAGCAATTTGACTGAAAAACAAGAGATAAGTTAGAGTGGTCAGGCCAGAATACTCGAAATTAATAAAATAAAGCTGGTAGGTTTCACCCTAGGCTGCCTTGCAGTCCCACTCTCTTTCTACTGGGTCTTGAATTTAGAAAAAGTTATCTTGAAATCCCTAAGTATTAAATAGTCCATATGCAATTTTTACAAATGGATCCAAGTTCATATTTGGAAACATAAACGTTGATAAAAATGGTTATCTTCTAAATAGAGAATGGGTCAGAGTTGAAACTTGTGGTGGGATGTCAGAGGTAGTGAAATAATGTGTGATGCAATACAAGGATCGTCCTTTTCTGTGCTAGAGCAAACTCTTCCATTTACCGGTTGATTAACTTTAGGCAATACACTTGCTTTTCAGTTTCTTCATCCATGAAACAATGAGTCTGCATTAAATGATCAGCCCTTTCTTTTTAAAAACATTAGTAATCCATATTTCATCTTGATGCATACATTTTTGCTGATTTGAAATAAACTTCCTTAAAATTTTCATATTCCCTTTGCATTATAATCTCTATCCTGAGAACATTCATATTTTTACCACTGCTGAATGTGTCTCCCTAGATGTCTTCTTAAAACTTGATGGAAGATGAGTGTTATTCTCCTGCAGGCACTTTCAGAAGTATGATCCTTTTGGGTACTTATATTCAGGTTCTTCAAGTTACCTTCAGTTCTTTCCTTTCACTCATCACATCCAATTCAACTACTCCAATCATTCATTCATTCATTTATTTATTATCTACTTCGTGTCTTGTCCTACTGAAAGAGCAAGACCCAGGCTGTGCCCTAATGAAATTTTAAATCTGGTTTCTCATGGTTGGCCCTTCTCTTCCTAATATTGTCATCACAGTTCAGCCCACTTTTATCGTAACTTTTTAAACAACCTCTTAGCTTATTCACCTTCCTCTAATGGTCTCACCTTTCTTCAACACTATAATTTGAAATTCACTCTGCCATTAATATGCTTTTCTACAGTGGGACTCTGATAATGGCACCATCCATCCCAACCCCTCCAACAAACACTGTGTGTTGATTGCAAAGTAAGTTTATAGAGCCAGGATTATAAATGCAGCTATTTAAGGAACCTGGCAAGAAATATAAATAATTGAATCTAGTTAGAGCACACAATAGGGGGTACGAGAGCCTAGTGATGATTTGGAGAGTCTATGTGATGCCCAGTGACTTTCAAATTCAATTAAAAATAACTACATCTATGGGCCAGAAAGCTACTAATTCTTTCACTCTAAACCTCCCTTGCAGCCATATCTGTGTTGCTGTCACACAACATCCTTCATCATAATCAAGCCCTGCATAATGCTCTTCCAGTATTTTTAATCATACAGTTCTTTCTTCCAGGTCCTCTTTCCCAGTGAATCTATCCTCATTTCTCATCTCTTCCCTGTCAACTGCCATTTATTCAAGCACTTTTTTTTCCAGTAAGAATTTATCTCTTGTTCTGCTGCATGGTCACTGTATTTTATATTTTACGTATTTATAAACATGATAAATGTATTTATGTTCCACACAGGGTTTTGAACAGAATTTATACATAGAGTTTTCTAGATTAACATATTTTTTACAGTGGAAGATAAAGTTAATTAATTACTTAAATATTTAATACTACTGAATACAAGTAACTTTCCCAATATTGCTTCATGATTTAGACAGTCTATTAAATGTTTGACCAAGACACTAGACAAAGTTTATTGAGACAAATTTTGGAATGTGTGGAGAAATATGACCTGCCTAATAGTACAGTGTCAAAGCTGGTTGAATAGTGTTATATAGTGGATGCAGATTGATATAACAGTGGTAGCTACACTAGGGACCCTAAGAGTGACCCCTACTGGCACTGTGATGACTCTATTCTCTATCACACTTTTTTCCATTAAAAATTAATTTCATATTTTTTCCATTAAAGATTAATTTTATATTTGTGGATAACACAGAAATGGAGTTACATATGAGGGTTCAATATAGTGTAGTTATATCCATGTGCTAAAATGGAAATCAGAAGCATTTATCTTCCTTTGACTCCCTGTCTCTACTTTCTCTTCAGTAATCCATACCGTAAATGATATAACCATTCACCTAGAATCTTACCATAAAAATCAGGGAATCAGTCTTGACTCCAGTCATGCCCTCTTGTACCTAATCAATCAATCCCATAAACCCTAACTCCTTAGCACATATGAAATCTATTCCTTCTTTTTCACCTGTGGTGCTAAGAAAATAGCACAAGCTTCTGGTATCTTTCTTGACTAAATAATTGTTGCTTTTCTGTTTTCTTATCTTTGGTTCTGCATTTCTTAAATCTGTTCTCTTGCCAGAATAATCTTTTTAAACAACCAATCTGACCTTGTTCCTTAAGTCTTTCCGTCATCTTGCCACTGTCTGTCTCTCATTTCATCCTTTAGGCTCCCTTGATGCATTCATACTCAATTGCTTGCAACCTACACTTCTCTTGCATATTTACATTATGCTTCTGCCTGAAATGTGTCTACCTGTGCTAGGCAAAAATAATCGCATCCCAATGACGCCCACATCTTAATCTCCAGAACCTGTGAATAGGTTGGGTTACATGTGTTAGGGCTCCGAACTTAATTGGAAAAGCCTCCAAAACAAGGTCTCCTCTCTCACACCCCTCCTTCCGCCCAGAAGCAAACCATAGAAACCAGAATTGCATTTCCCCAAGGTCAGTCTAGAAACTAAAAGTCTTCTCCCCTAAAGTAAGCCATAAAATTTAGAAACGACACTCTTTCCCTTTTTCCTTGAAGATCCTCATTGCCCTATACTCTGAAGGAAATAATGCTACACAGAGAAGAATCTGAAACAAAAAAAACAAAAAACAGGCCTTTCTGGGTTTCCCCCCTTAGTCTATTACCATTACATTATACTCTTTTGTCCAATCACATTTCTACATGGCTGTCCATTCTTCACTGAAACTAAGCATAAAAAACACAGAGCTTTCCCTGGATATTTGGGTCTTCATCTCTGAAGGTTCCTGTGTTACATGAAACTTTAAGTTTGTTACGCTTTTTTCTTGTTAATCTGTTCTTCATTACAAGAGTGTTGGCTATATGACCTTTATAAAGTGTGAGGAAAAAGTATCACAACTTTTTGCCCTTAAAGATGGCAAAGGGAATTAAGGTTAAAGATGTTAATTAAGTTTGCTAATCACCTGACCTAAAGATAGTGTGAGAACCCTGGACCCAATGTTGTTACAAGCTCCTTACAAGTGGAAGAAAACAGCAGAAGAGGAGTCAGAGAAAAATGTGACTAGAGAATAACGGTCTGAGAGATGCAAGGTCTCTGGCTTTGATGATGAAAGAAAGGGGACACCAGCCAAGAAATGTAGGCAGCCTCAAAAAAAAAGCTGGAAAAGGAAGAAAGCAGATTATATCCTAGTGCTTGTAACAGGAACGCAGCATTGATAACAAACCAGATTTACTCCAGAGAAATCCATGCTAGACTTCTGACCTACAGAAGAGTGGGATAATAAATTTATGTTAAGCTATTACATTAGTAGTAATTTGTTATGGCATCAATAGAAAACTAACACGTTACCAACAATGTCACTCTAGCCAACACTCATCACTCACCAACAATACTCAGCTAACAAGAATGTTGGTTTTTTTAACTAACCTACATTACAGGGCTTTAACTATTCACAAGACTTGCATATACAAATGTATTCACCTAATGAGCGATAAGTCCCTCCAGAACAGATACCATGCCTTATCTGTGTTTGTATTCATAGCATCTTGCATAGGACCCTTAGTAGATATCATTTTTAGTGATTGAAGGTAGAACTGAATAGTAACATTTCATGTTTTAAAGTAGGCTGATGACATCAAGTGTTGAATAGAGTACAGAAAGGCTGATTAAGAACAGTTAATGTGGAAAAACTCAGAGGTTTCAACTGACTATATGTTCAGTATGAATTGATAAAACACTAACATTGACAAAAACACATGTACAGATTCACACACACACACACGCACACCCCTACCTTTGACTTTAGGTGACATTAACAGAAGTAATATTTCCAGTACCAGAGAATGCTTCCATTTTACTTTGTCTTGCTCAGATACCCAGGGATAGTGTAAGTAATTTTGGACTTGACTTTAAGTGGTATCCTGACAATTAGAGCATGCCAAGATTACCAGAAGGAGACAGCCAGCAAAGATGGAAAAGGCTTTAACACTGTGAAGGATAGTTTTAGAGACAAAGGAAGTAAAATATGGAAGAGAAAACTCTGGGTTTGGGTATGGGGGTTGCTATGGTTTGAACTCAGATTTTTGTGTGTTGAAAACTTAATCCTCAAATTAATACACTGGCTATAAGTGGGTCCTTTAGGAGGTATAGGATTAGATAATGTCATCAGTGTGGGGGCCCCATGCAGGGGCATGTGGCTTTAAGATGATGAAGAGAGAATTGAGCTGGCAGGGACTGTCTTACCCTTTCACCATGTGATGCCCTCCACATGTTATGATGCAGCAAGAAGGCCCTCCCTGGTTGCTAGTGCCAGGCCCTTGGACTTCCCAGCCTGAAGAACTGTAAGAAATACTTATTTCCTTTATAAATCACACATCTATGGTATTTTATTATAGCAACAAAAACAGACTAAGATGGGGTGCAGAAATGTATGTATAGAAAATGTTTTTTTAGGTGAATGAGAAATTAGACATAATGTGTTTAATTCCACAGAAATTAAAAACATAGAGCACAGCACATTGGAGAAGTTCAATAAATGTCTTAAGAAACAGCAGGAACAACATGCAGATGCCTAATTGGCAATAGCTTCAGTAGGCAGATTTTGATTAAAATAAAGGAAAACTTTTTAATAATTAAATCTCTCCTTAAAACATTATTACTTTTTGCGGTAAGTAGTGAAAATTTCTGGAAGCATAACAGAGTTTAATCATCACTCATTCCTTAACTAGCAGAAGAGTTTGTTTGAATAGGCATTTGGACTATGACACGTCTAAAGTTTTAGCCAAATTTGTGATTCCAGTATTTGCTAATTAAGTCCTTTTCCATTCTAAAGCAATTTCTGTGATTTTCTGATTGTGGTAGACTTCAGGATTATACCGGTCTAAAACACATTACCATATACTTTCTGGCTCTTAGTAAATTATTATTCACTTAAATGTTATCTATGAGTCCTAAAGTGTTAACAGACCCACCCAATCACGTGAGGAATCTCTCCTTCCTCCACGCCCTAAGAAGCTTAATTTTCTCCTGAATAGTTATCCCACTCTCTCATAGCTTTCATCTAATTTCATACTCTCCAAAGCACACCCAAGAAGAGAAATGAAGGACAGAAAGGGATTATATTTTTTTTCATCGTATATTCTCTTTTAATGGAGAAAAGCAATTAGGCAAAACAAGTCAAAGGCCAGCTAAGCTTTTCCTTACTGAGCAGTGTAGAACAAAAGGCTTTATCTGATTCATGCTAAAACTAGTTCATTGTAAGCAGGATCTTAATACTCTCATCAAGGAAATTTAAAAATAAATTAAAGAAAACACCTCACTTTTGTTATTTAGAGGCAAAAATTATGACAGAATTATTGCCTGGTCAGCATTCTTGGGCTAACCTCAGGCATAATTTTTTCTTGAATTAAGAATAATGAAAAATCACCATAAACTGAAACAGAATAAAAAGGTATCACAAGAATATTTTGCAATTCTCTTTCTGCTCCCTCGCACTTTACTTCCTTTCTCAACATTTCAGATTTAATGAACTTTAAAAATAAGTATACAAAGGATAAATGTCTTTGACTTTTTTTGGTATTTCCTCCAGGTAGTGTGTGATTTAAAAAGTTAGTTTTTGTTTCTCTTGAAAATTATTTAATTTTATTTGACTCATCAGTAGACACCCAATACTCTGCCACATATGCTACTATTGCGCATTCACTATTCAATGGAAATACATCACACACTTTTCTGATGTTCATATACTTAATACCCATTACTAAAATAAGTAGATTGTAGTATCTGCATTTTACAAATTAAAGAAATGAGTTCCAGAGAAGCCAAATAACTTTCCCAAAGCCACAAAGCTGATACGTTATGAATCTATGGACTACATGTGGGTCTCCTTAACTCCAGTCTCCATAAACCTTGACTATGATTTTGCAGCAAGATTTACTCTAGCTTCCATGTACCAAGCTCTATCCTCAACTCAAAATGAAAATATCAAAGCCTTCATTTTGTGCCTTCAAGGATCTCATATTCTAACAGCAGTGACTGACAAACAATAAATACAATCCAGCTAAATAATTTTATATTAGAGGTAAATATTAGGTATAGCAGTATTCCTAAAAAAAAAAGAAAAGAAGAATGCACTTTTCCTAGTTTGGGGCAGCACTGCCAGTGTGCACTATGACTGAATATATACTGCTAACAGCTAATCTTTGACAAAAAAGTAAGATTCAGTCTATCATTGGATTCTGCTTCCTCTGTAAGTCCAGGTGTCAGCCATGTCAAATGTGCTAAGGGCTTCCAACTCTGCATAGATCTCACCAGGGCTAACTCAAGGGCTGGACAATGCCATCTGACATGTTCCACTGACATTAAATCATACTTGCCTGGTGTGCCCTATCATCAAATCCCTACTTAACAACAGATACATCAGTTAAAATTATGTGGCAGTTTCAAATACTAGCATCTTGATTTATTGTAACAGATGGGACCACTGAGAGATTTATCTTTGGCAAGGGGATACTTTTTGATTCCCCATCAAATCACGTGCAATATGTAACCATCTATGTATAGAGCTTCCCTGGATCCAAAAGTTGCCCTCTCAGGCTGCCGTCATTACTCCTTCACATCTTTTCCACTTGGAGAAATAAATAACACCTTGCTCTCACAGTGACAACATTAACATATTTTCCTTGTCCCCACAGAAGCTTGACTTGATCACTCTCATCACTCTCCCCCTGCTTTTTCTTGTACTCACACTATTCTTTCAACCACTTCCTTTCGTAGATTAAAAAAGAAATCTGACCATATATTTCCATGTAATTTCTATACCTAAATTTCCATATAAATTCTATACCTAAATCTGCCATTTCTGAATGTCTAATAAGGATATTGTCTATTATTTTTTAGTAGACCTACACCATAAAGCCTGAACTTTCTAGATACAACATATTCCTGTTTTATTTAATGCTTCTTTCTCCATAAATTCCAAAAAAATTGGTGATTATCATCAACCTTTTCCATTGCATGGAGATATATTAGTGGTAGATTTTAAAAGTGAGCTCAGCTTTTGCTGTTTAGCTCTTTGGATCCTTTTTACTTGATATATTAGTAAGAATGATCCTAAAATGTATTACAGTGTCCATAGGTAGACATAACAAAAAAGTTTAAAAGTTGCCACATATTCAATTTTTGTTTTGTCTTTTTGTAAAAGCACAGAGTCTGAACTCTACACAATGAAAATTTTAATGGCTTTTACAAGAAGATTTGAAAGAGCTCACATCATTACTAATGTGAAAACTAACAACTTAGTTTCAGGGATGAAATGTAGATCTAATTGAATAACTACATTTTTTTTTCCTCAATCCTTTCACAGTGGGCCAACTTCTTTTAAAGCAAGTTAATATTCTTTTTAATTATTAAAAAAAGTCTTTCAATGCAGAAGCAATATGAGTGAGTTATGAAGTTGTACATGTCACTGCAAGAAAAAAATAAAAATCCTCATCACCATGAAGATTAAGTCCTCAGCTTTTGCAGGGCAAACGTCAATTTAATGAGTTGATAACACTAGTCACAAAGTGATTGGGATTTAGATCTTCTGGGAGAAGGAGTGATCTGTTTTAAAGTACAGGATGCCAATCTGCCATGACTTAGTGAATAAAATACTCTGTTAAACTTCTTGAAAAATCTGTATTTTAGAAAATGCATCCCAGGTGACTGTGGGAGTTCTTCAACTTCAGAATCTAGGGAAGCTCTATACATAGATGGTTATGTATTGCGTGTGATTTAAGGGGGCACCAAAAATAATCCCCCTGCCAAAGATAAATCTCTCAGTAGTCCTGTCCTGTTGCAATAAATCAAGACAATAGTATTTGAAAGTCCCACATAATTTTAACTGATTTATCTGTTCTTAGACAGGGAATTGATGATATGGGACTCTAGACAAGAATTTTTTTTTTTTTTTTTTTTTTGAGACAGAGTTTCGCTCTTGTTACCCAGGCTGGAGTGCAATGGCGCGATCTCGGCTCACCGCAACCTCCGCCTCCTGGGTTCAGGCAATTCTCCTGCCTCAGCCTCCTGAGTAGCTGGGATTACAGGCACGCGCCACTATGCCCAGCTAATTTTTTGTATCTTTAGTAGAGACGGGATTTCACCATGTTGACCAGGATGGTCTCTATCTCTTGACCTTGTGATTCACCCACTTCGGCCTCCCAAAGTGCTGGGATTACAGGCGTGAGCCACCGCTCCCGGCCAGACAAGTATGTTTTAATGTGTGTGAAACATGTGAGAAACTGCTCTGGGCAGTCCCTTTGAGAACTACTAGATCAGAACAATTGTAATGACCTCAACATTTGTATTGATGTTTAAGCAACTGTTCAGATGTTCTGACCAGGAAGTGAGCTATTGAATAGGCTTGATTAAAAAGTGGTCCTCTTCTGCTGAGGCAATAACATGCTTGAGGTAGTTAAAAAAAAAAAAAAAAAAACTGGGACCTAGCCCAATCACTGGCATTAGTACTATAAATAATGACGGCAAATGGCAAACCAAAGAGTCCTCACATCCGTCAGTCTAGGTGCTGGCTTTCTTTGGGATCAATCGTCTTCCCTCTTCTTGCACAACATTGATCAGTGCAAATCCAACTGGTCTTTAAGACTTAGCTTCAGCCAGTCCTATGGTAAAGAATGCCACTGGTCACCGAAAGTACCAATGGGTCAGTGCAAATCCAATCACACTGCTGAGAAAACAATTCAAAATGCATTTCTGCTGATTTCTGCCAGACAGGGTATTGTTTTATTTAAACAATAAACACGGCAAAGACAGTTGTTAAAAGCTATCACATCATTCTTTTAGGTCAGCATAGCATCAAACATATCTCTTCACTGAGTTTAGAAGATTTCTGGCAGATTTTACTACTAGCAATCTATGAAATCCTATGGTTAGCTTGTGAACTAGGGTTTCCCTTTGAACTGGAATCACAATTGGACAATTTAGGGATTTTCATCCCTCTAGCAGCAGTTTAACCCAGTCTAAATTTGATTGTTTCCTTAAATAGAGTAATTTAATTTTCTCCAAATGTCTATAGACCTTCTAATGCCAAGTCCAGAAAATCAAAGTGAAAACTGAGTCAGTTGCTCAGGTAACTCAAGCCAAAGAATAAAATAATGCTTTCCAATTCCTTATAAAGCATAAGTTGTTTTAATTTTCTGAATCATCTTTTTCATTGTCTCAGTAGTCTAACTGTATAGAATATATCTGGGTTATGCAATGAAAGAATATTTTTTCACATGAAAGAAAACATTAGTCTCAGTTCACAGTTCTGTGAATATCTCTGCATTTTACTTGTTTGAAAGTAAACATATTATTAATGGAGATTACTTCAGCGGCTCCTATTCTGAATGGACTATCATGGGGTCATAGGTACCTGGCAAACAAGCCAAACAGAAAGGGAGAACTGCAGTTTGGGCAACAGGCATTTATATAAGTAGATATAATATGAATACAAAAGAACACATCCTGAAAATGGTAGCTATTATTATCCACGTGGCTATATTTCTTAATGTCAAAAACCGTGAAATAATCCATTCTGAAAAGCTGGGGATTTGCACCACATATAACAGTACCACATAAAGCAGAATCTCCTTGGTAATTACAGTAATAACGACTAAGATCGAAGGAAACCCTTTATCTCTCAGTCTCTTTTCAAAAGACCAAGTAATAGTACACACAGTTTCAGCAAAATATGGCCTCAGGCACTGTAGTACTGTTGCAGCTTTTTAATTCAAAAATTTCCTACCACTGTAGTTCTTCAGCACAGGTTCTGTGGCTTAGGACAGCTGGCTGTGGACCTGGACTCACTGGTAAGTCATCTGCTTGGACATACAATAATGCATCTATGTGCTGAGAAACAGTTAAAGGCCTTTTGGGTGTTTACATCTACTTCATGATCTGAGAAGAATGAATCTGTTTATATTTATATTAGTGAGAGATAAGCTGCATGACCATAAAGTACAGGAAGATCTACCTCATTTTTATGAAACTTTCCATCATAAATTGCCAAAAGATCCCGCCTGAAAAAGTCACAATGAATGTTCAGAAGCCAAACTTCCAGGATCCTCTTCCTGTAACTTGTATAGACACAGAGACTTGCAAATATTAATTACTGTCCCTTTTTTAAAGAAATATTTCTTTACAACTGAGACAATCAGAAAAATGTTAAAGGAAAGCTTTGACCACGAGTGGTTGTGAAAGTGGTTTTTAAATCCTTTCCAAAATTTCCAGAGGCCTCTTGCATTGGACAGGGAATGAGAAAGATTACAAAGTGTCAAATCTGAGACTGACTGACCCACAATAAAATGAGAAAAATCTTATTTTTATCGATTTTGTTTATCCCTTATAGAAAGATTTATCTTGGAGCAAAAAGGAAAAAGAAATTTAAAAATTAGTGTACTATGAGAAAGCAGAAAAAAACATCCAAAGTAAAACTCAAAGGTAACTTGACAACCTTGTTCAGCAAATCAATCATGAGATCATTAAACAAGAATTTATTGAGTACCTACTTGTGCCTGTCACTGTTCTAAGGACCCTTGAGACATAGCAGAGCAGGGTAGAGATTTCTGCCTTCACCAGATTCCTTCCTCTGGTGAAAGGAAGACAAACAAACAAAATAAGTGAGAATTTTTAGAAAGTATACTAAAAGATAGTCATTTCTATGGAAGAGAAACTGGATCACAGTATGGAGGTTCAGGAGATGGCCAAATTGCAGTATTAAGTAGGGTGGTCAGCTGTAAGTCTCCTTAACATTTTTAGCAAAATCTTGAAATATGTGAGGGTATTAGCCAATTATTTATGTATTTCAAGGTAATTATAAGTTAATTTTCCAACACAGACATCTCAGAAAAATATCTACTTAGCTTTTCCTTGAAAATCTGGTCTTCAGATAACTAGGTGGCAGCTGTCTCAACTATATATTTAACTCTATGAAGTCACTAGTGGAGCAAAACATTAATTCGCAAAAAATTTGTACCTCCAGTCCATGAAAAAATGTCTACTTCCCTGCATCCTATAACCAATAAATTTGCATCTAAAAAGCAGCATTTTACCAATGACTTCCTAGAGTTGCTCAAAATGGAGACAAGGCTACTTCAGCCTCATCATTATATGTAAGATGAATGTTAAAGTGTATAGAGTTACAGAAATATCTAAATAATTTTGATTGAGGAGAATCAATCTTTAATACTTTTTTTGTACAAATGTTCTCTGTAGAATGGATCATCAAGATGATGTTGTATAGTTTCAACCTAAGACAATGCCAGAATCCTAAATAATAGGGTACTACAGGAAGAAGATATTAATATCAAGATAGTGATACTGTGTTTGCTAAACCTTTGGCAGATTGCAGATCAATCATTTTAAAATTCATTTAATCCAAATGCACATGGTATCTTTTTCTTATTGTCACCAATAATAAAGAAAAGCCTTTTCTAAGCACTTTTGCAATTTGTCATGTAACATTACCCTCAGTAATCGAGTATTTTTATTAGTCCGTATTACAGACCATAAGGTTTTGATATGTGAGGCTGAATTATTTATTCAAGGTCCCTAAAGAACAAATATGGGATATGAACCCAGCTCTTCTGACTTCAGGACTATTACCCATCACATTATCCTGCTCCCAGTTATAAGGTGTAGTTTTAATCTCTCAAATGAAAATCTTGAAAATTAGAGACAATGGCAGCCTAGATAAAAATCTATGAATGGTTTCCTTTATACTACCACTAAATTCATTTTATAAAAATAAGATGAAACTCTGTTTCGTGATCACTAGTGCTTTACGGAAGGAAAATCTTTGAAGTCTCTTTAAGGTTGGCTAGTCTATGTTGCAAAAGTTGTTTCAGTTCAAAGTTGTTACAAGGTTTTGCCTTTGATAATAAGCAGCATTACCTCTCATGCCTTATATACGAAGAGTGACAATATTATTACATTTTCAGATGATCTCTAATATTCTTCTCTGCTCCAAATTAATATGATTCTAATTAAAGATTCAAATTTCTTTAGTTTAGCTAAACACTATAGAAAATTACATTGTTTTTTAACCACAGGCCAACACAATTTAGGAAATACCTGTCTAGCAGCCTAAAAGTGTTGATGATAGTTGTTCAATCTAGACTAACAAAAATACATTTGCAAATGGATAAATAAGATGAATTAATTATTTTGGAGAAGACATAATAATTTTAACCTCCATTATGTCATAATTTGAAAGTTTTGCCATTTGCAACAGATTTCAGGAAAAAGCATCTAAGTTTCTATTCATACCACCTAATTTTTTTAACTATTAGACCATGGAAAGTCCTTTTTTCTCGGAGGATGTTAGTCTACAACATGTTTACCAGAAGTCTTGTTTAGATGATCAGATTTTAAATGTTATCATTGTTTAAAGAATATATAAAGACACAGAAAACTTTGCTTTACAGAACGAGGATTACAGAAATACGATCGAGCTGGGACTTTTATTAGTAATACATATGACAAGATTGATTAAATCACAGCAAGAAATAATACATAAATATATAATCTTCAATAACTTTTCTTGGTTTGACACAGAACTAATGAACATGTAAGCTAGAGATGAACTGCAATGTTGAATTCTAAATAGTCACATAGCCTTCTATGTATATCTTACAGATAAAAGTAGATTTTTAATGTCTGTTTTTATAAGGTGAAACTCTGGTCTTCCCACCATCTGTGGCTGTAAGTTAAGGGGATCCAGTATTGCAAGAGTAGAGGTAACACAGTAGATATATTTTTTTAAAATTCTTACTTCTTAATTTGCATATGCACCAAACACAGGCATTTCAACAAAATGTTCTGTCAACAAACTCTTCTGAACAAAGCAGATGACTTATTATTATGAAGCTAAATGAGGAAATACAATTTAAGAATTTACACAGAAGAAAATACATATCATATTTTAATAACCAAATTAGGTCTATAACAGAAATCACAGCCAAATATATTTTTAAAATTATAAAACAAATATGCATTAGGATTTTACTAACTGGATGTTGGGTACGTCACAGACAAATTAGCTATACAGCAACACAGGACTTGAAAATGGTAAAAAAATAAAATAAAAAATTTTTAAAAATCATAGAAACTGTGATCTTAATGTTGTGTCTTTCCAAAATTCATAAATTGAAATCCTAACCCACAAAATGATGGATTAGGAAATGGGGCTTTTGGGAGTTGATTAGGTCATGAGGGCTGAGCCTTTATGAATGGGATTACCATCCTTATGAAAGACATTCCAGAGAGCTCTTTGCCCTTTCATGTAAGGACACAAAGAGAAGGTAGTGATCCATAAACCAGGGAGCAAAACCTCATTAGACACTGAATGTGCCAGCCCTTGGCCTCGGACTTCCCAGCCTTCAGACATTTGAGAAATATGTTTCTGTTACTTACAAGCTACTCAGTGTCTGGTACTTTTATACAGCAGCCCAAATGGACTAAGACAAAGACAAAAGAAAATGTATGAAAAAACAAAACACCAAATGCTTTATTCTTTTCTAAGTATTAATAATAACAAATCTATCTTAAGAGTAAGTTTAATAAAAATACTAATTGCGGTATGAGAGTATAAATAAAGTTTTAAAGCTCATAATATTAGATATTACTCCTCAATTAGTTAAGGTGAAATAGCTGTATCCAGGTCTTAACAATTACAATTAGCTTTGACTTTACAATTCTTTTGATTTAACAATTAGTGTTGAGAAAAATCTACCTTTATTATCTTTAAAAATTATACTAATTTAAGATCTACACTTCACAAAGAGAATAAGGCCTATGTACTTTCAGAATGTGTAACTACATTCTTTTCAGTTCTACTTGTAATATTTTGCTCTTCTAGTAACATGAGAATCCTGGATAATTAGAATAAATGTCCATTTGACTCTTTCAAATGGACAATTATTTTGTAAATATGGTTTAGGATTTATAAATGCACGATACCAAATATGCTGATCTCACAAGACAGGACTTAAATTTTGGCTTTTCTGAGAGTGTAAAATCCAAATTCAATTTAATATAGTTCTTAGGGCACATCAGAGTTGAAACTATGAAGTCAAAGAAAAGAACACACTTAAAACCTGGGAGGCAGAGGATGCGGTGAAGTGAGATCGCACCATTGCACTCCAGCCTGGGTAACAATAGTGAAACTGTGTCTCAAAAAATAATAAATAAAATAAAATAAAATAAAATAGACCACATAAAAACCATGTAAGATAATAAAATGTCAGATCTGAATTTCGGGAAAATTTATGTACCTATTAACTCATTAACAGTTAACGTTTGAAAATAAAATTTGTCAAGTTATTATTTGTCGCTGTGACAGTGAATCACATTTAAAAAATTTGAAAACCTTAAACACAAAAATACATTGACTTTCTTCATAGATCCATTGCTGTGCATGTGTTAAGGTGTATTAAGGTGATATTAGAATTATGCCTTACTAGAAAGAAATATTGCAGCTTTGGAAGAGGAATGCTAGGATACAAAAAGTTTAGAGACAGAGACAAGAGAGATTCCATATAAACTCTTGGTACAATTCCTTTTCATTATTTGAAGACATTCTCTCCTCCTTTTTCACCCCTTACTTTGTCTATGTCCTACTCCACCTCTACCTTTTCTAGGCACCCCCTCTCAGCTGCCCACAAACAAATATAACGTAAGTCATAAAAATGACAAATTCAAGATATAATCAGAAAAATGTCCTGGAAATACAACGGTCAAAGAGAAAAACAAGCTTTCTGCCCACATAGAGCTTACATTCTACTAGGAAAAGTTAACATTAAATATAATCATATATACAAATATGTAATTACTATTATGATGATTTATGAAGGTAAAGAACAAGCCTCCAATCAAAATGCCAACATTAGCTGATAATTATTAACTTGTGATCCTGAGCTATTAACCAGCTATTATATCTTTTCATGTATAATGTATTTTGACCATTTTGTAATTTAAATAGTCATTCATTTCTCTCCAACAAGCCACTGAAGTAAAATATAAAGAAACAATTATAGCAGTTATTGGAATGAAGTGACCAGTTACACATACATAGAAAAAGAAACAAGAATAAACATGAGAAAAGACATACTTCATTCAAGGCAAATAGATAAATCAAAATACTAAATAGAAAGGAGAATAAAATTTGCAGTACCAAGGATCCTAACCACAATACCATTGACAAATTTCAAGTAAAAAAAAAAAGTGATACAAATTTCATGAAGGCTATTTGAATCCATCTACCCACAGCCAGCAAAGTAAAGTTGGCTTTGAATAACGGATCTTCAGCTGCCCCAAAGAAAGCTATAATTAATCCAGAGGAACTTTATTCTTCACCATATCCAGTTAAACGTGACATATCTTTGTTTAGGGACTGTAAAAAACACATCAAGTAATAGATTGATTCTAAAGTTTGAAACAGAATGACTACAAATAGGAGAGACTGTAGCCTATGAGAAGAATGAGAAAAGTTGTGTTTCATTCATTGTGATTCTGCCAGCAGTGGTCTCTAACACATCTCCAGCTGACTTTGCCTTTTTGGTCATGAATACATGATAAGGGATTTTGCCATTTCCCAACCCTGAGTGGTTACGGAGTATAGAAGGATCAACACCAACTCTGTAAGGACACGTCAAAAGTAAGACCAGTGCTTACCTCGAGAGAAAGGACTTTAGAGGAAGATGAAGAAGGTTAACAAAAGGAATGTTCTTTTTACATGTGTTACTTATTTTTCAATGAAATATATTCACTTATCACTGGACATTTAAAAAGTTAGAAAATATTTAAGAATTCATACAGAAGAAATCAAAAGGATAATGAAGATGTTCTTGAATCTAGTTTTTCTAGTTTTTCTAATTTTTTTCATAAAGACATTAATCCACAAAAGTTCATTCCAGATCCCCTGAATTCACTACTCCCCCAAAAGAAAAGTGGTATTGAGAAAACTGCTCCATAATTATGCTGAGAAAACTTAGAAAACATAAGTTTTCGATGTAAATCAGTTATTTAAACTGGCCAGATTTAATCCGTATTTTATGCACAACTAGGATCTAACTCCATATAGGAAGCTACAATGTAAAATTTCTCGATTTTTTTTTTTTTTATTCCTCCAACAGATGACACAAGGTGAGGATATTCACATAAGAGAGATTTGGATTGACGTTATGTTTACCTTTTTCTGAATTCCCACTTCACTTTGTACCCCTCTCAGAGCACTTCCATTTTGTCATTTATTCTAACTTGCCCACATGATTTCATTCCCTTGTTAAATCAACACTCTTTGAATGTTGATGCCATGTCACAGTCATGATTGTATTTTGGCCCTAGAATATAGATTTTTTGAATTAACATGTGATTAGAGAAGACTTAAAATCAACTTTCTCATTTCTCTACATCTAATTAACTAATATGTAATGGGTACCATTCTGATTTGAAAAATATTCAAGTTCATCTTAAAATCTCCTTTCTACCTTTAACAACCATACTTGTCCCAATAATAAAAGAGGAATGCAATGGAAAAATCAAATTCCTCTCCTCTGTGTCTTTGTGCTGATTGAGGAACAAAATCTGATGAAAACTGGTGAAGTTAAAATATAATGTTTGACACACATGCCAACAGAAAACATTTAAGACTCACATAGTAAAACCGAATAAAGCTAAGTGACACTTAACATGAAGCACACCAAAACAAGTATCAGCTGAGTATAAACAGAAATTATTCCACATGTGAAAAATGGTTATATAATTAGAAATTAAGAGTTACTTTTTCACAAAATAACAAATATAGGACTGTATATACTTAGAAATTGTGTATTTATACATGTATCCATACAAATATACATAAGCATATATACAAACACATTTACATAATTTACCAGCCAGTAAGATAAAATATAAATATTCTTCCATCTATGCCATTCTAAGTCCACATACTAAAGAACATGATGAAAAATGCCCACTTAAGAAAAGGCAGTGGATGAGATTTCGGCCTCAAGTAAAAACGTTAAGAAAGCACTCAAAATGGTATACAAAACCTCTAAAATAATTAATACATACTATCACTTGCATAGGCGCTAGAGGCTTAACATGAGATTAAATTATATTATAGAAAATAGCTGACCAAAACAAAAACTGTGATAGCTTATGTTGTTGGATCAAAGTATTCAAACAGCATTTGCTTCTAAAGGTCTATTTTTCACATTTAAAATTGATATCATTTCATAAATATTGCCTGGCTCATTTTCAGGTGCTTTTTCAAGCAGAAAAGTTTTCCTGCTAGATGACACAAATATAAAGGTGTAGAACTGTGAACTGTGGTCCCAATTCACCAGATTAACATTGGGAGCATAAGAAAGAATAAAGTACATTCCTGCATTTAAGCTAATAATAATTACAAAATAGAAACTATATAAAAACATTCATTAATACATAGCTAAAAATGGTTGATTTAAAGACTATTCTATGTGTTTTCTGCAGCTGCATATCACTTACTTCCTTTTAATGACAACATTGAACACAATGAAGATGGTTACAAATGGCAAATTACACATGCTCCTGGATTTTGTACCAACACTATCAAAGAGTACACATGCCTGACTTACCAAGCAATGCGGGAATGCATAGCTAGTTGATAATGTCTTAAAACAAAGTTAGTATGCATAAAGAGAAATGTCTTGTTCCTCTGTTTCTCTTTGTTAATATCGCCTTTTTATGTTACTACAGAGTTCATGTGCATATATGACATCTAGCAGACAACAAGGTGATGAGCCCACAGCAGTACCATTTCAGTGGTACACATGCTTAGACTTACATCTCAATACAGAATGGCTGGGGCAGGTGTGCTCCAGAGCTGAATGTTTGAAGATGATATATTTACAGTTCCTACACTTATTTAACCACCATTAAATGATACTGCAAAAACTGACCCCAAAACCTGTAGCTAATTTCTAAATATACTAATTATGTGAGCACCTGACAAGAAAAAGGTCAGTCTAAAGAGGAAACAAAAAGAGTGGGGGTGAAAACACAAACAGATAGATGAATTTTTCTTACCTTAAATGTATAAATTATTTATTAACATATATACCTACCTCCCAGTGCCCATTACTAATGCCAAAAGGTCTAAATACATTAACATAACTTAGACACACTGTAATTCACAGATGATATTAAGAAGAAATAAAATAATATAATACCTTTACTTTTACCTATCGATTTGATGAAATGGGTCCATGAAGAAAGGGTTTCCAGACAAAGAGGATAAAGAGGAGAAAAACAACAATAAGAATTATGAACATATGTAGAGGCACTACTCTGAAAATTAAACAAGACAGGAAAGTATAAATGAGATTTTGAAGACAAATGGAGATGCAATCAGGATATGTAGGGAATTCTGCCTTTTTTTTGAAGACAAGTACATGCAAAAAATTGAAAGGCTCATGCTGACTTTTTAAAAGATTACACAAAAGAGAGACATACAATAAATGTTCGTAGAAAAAGTATTGATTCTGTGGAACACTACACTCAGCATTCTAGAAGCCAGAAGCCAAAGATGTCTGCATGTTCCCAAACTGCCATGCATGCATGAAAAATTGACTTAGTTTTTGGATACAGTGGTTTAAACTGAGCATCTTCTTTCAGACAGGAACTTCTGATGGTTCTTGGTTTTTCTTTACCATAACCACCTTTACTGCATACGCTGACAAATATATAGAAATGTTCATTCACAATTTCTTATGTCTCATTTATTTGCAGATATTATAATGCAAGAAATGAAGGAAAATAAAAGTCACAGGAACAAATCAAAATCAAACCAACAAAGGGGAGAAAAACACATGAAAAAATGTGAATGAAAGATATGTATTTAATTTGCAGCCATATAATTTGCAAGCATTTGCCCATCCTTTGCAGTGATGGTTTGAAAGCAGCTACAGAGCAAGAAAACACTGAAAGCAGAGTGGAAAAGGAACAGAGCCCATACCTTGGTCGCCCATCATCAGGTGCGCCAGACCTTGAAGGGAAACAAGAGCACAGTCAGCAATAAACAAGGGAGCATGGGAAGGCAGGGTTGTCACGGTGACAAAAATGTTCAGTGACAGACATCTCATTTCCTATGAGATACGTCTGTTTCATAGAGGCAAATCAAAAAGCATTCTTTCAACCCCTGGTTAGAATGCTTTGGGGCGAAGTGTTCTAGAACTGCGTTTTAAATACTGGCATATGCTGCACTGTGTATTTCTTCCATGCATCAGTTGGAACAACCAAGAGCACAAGAGCATGACTTAAAATCCAACCAATCCTCTCAATATTACATCTGCCCTCTGTGCCCTTTGATGAGACTGTTTTGAACATTGCCCCCAAAGGGCTTGTCATTCTTTAGTGATGAAATTACATTTTGTAAAACCCAAAGGAATACCTGAATCATGGGCTGGGTCTGATCTTTTTCCCCTCATCAAAAAATGAGCAGTATTATAATTAAATGAAGAAAAAGAAATCTGTAGTCACACTGAAATGATAATGCAGAAATGTCTCCTTGTCTGACACATGTAGCAACTGACTAGGCTTGTGCAAATACGAAACGATCATTAGACATGCAGTTGTAACGTTAGAATTTACTACAGAATAAGGTTTTTTAAGAAACAATGGGTCAGCTTCAAATATGCTAAAGCAATTTTCCTTGGAAAACAAAATTATTTGGGATTTTACCTAAGCATTAATTAAATGCTGAACTCTAAGTCAGTGTAAGTATATTTATCTAACATACATATTAAAGATGTAATTTCATCAAGGAATGTTTAAAGGGACATTGAAATCCCTTTGTTTATTTAAATTATTTATCATGTCCTGCTTGACAATTCACTTCAAACTGAAGACCACTCCTCTTCTAAAGACTACTACTAATGTTCTTTAAAAAATTCTTTTGCTATTCAAGAAGTTACTTTTCACTGAAAGGCATAATTCCTCCTAATTTTTTATTCTATGTTCAGAAACAAAGCTATCTCTCAATCCATGTATGCTTCTAGTATTTGGGAAAATGTTAGAAAAATATAATATACATACAACAATTTTAATAAATTCGTATTTTCAATTCCCAGTGCTATTTCACATATATTTGAAATGTTATTTGAGCTATATAACATTATACATTGGTTTCATTAGTATTTAAATTATCTGTGCTGTTTTCTCAAAATTTTAAGGATATTCAAACATCTCTGTAGGCTAGATATAATTACAAATAATCATTTAATCACAATATAATATGAAAGTTATTAAACATAGTTGTTTGATGCTTCTGAACTGTGGCCTCTCCATTTTCTAACTGATTTTAACAAAAAGTTCATATAGGCAGATTCAATAGCTTATGATCTATTGATAATTCATGGTGTTTTATATGCTGAAAAATAGTAGTTTATTTGTCCAGGTTATACATTTTTTTTCATTAATTTGAATTTTATCTAATTTATCTAATTATTATAGATATTTTTGAATAACATTTTATAAATTTTTATAGACTAAATGAGGAACTTATCTCTAAGATCTACTTTGTAGAAAATAGATTAGGTACTTCTAATGGTTTTGACACTACATCAATAAGGATAGAAATTCACAAACCCCAAAAGAACTCACATTCCTTCCACTGGACTTCCTACCTATACTGTCAAGTTCATATTATAGATAGGAATATTAAAATTATGATTGAATAAACTTTATTGCAATAGTTTATGGGCCTATATTCTGAAAATATTATCAAAACTTTGCACGGGATGAGTGTCTGTGAAAAGAGAGAAGCATTCATGCCAATTAGGCTGATTAGAGAGCCTCTTGGAATGCAACAGGATTTTAAGAGAAATGAAAAGCATTTTAAAGGATGGTTAAGAAAATGCAAAAATGTTGAAAAGATACCTTTAGAAAATAACTTTTAAACTCAGTTGACATGCACAACATAAATGAGACTGTTTTTAAAAGATATTAGGCATTCCGAATAATATATCATTTTTATCAAGTGTATACTCACATGCAATTAAATTATAGTACAGAAAAACAGAAGCCATATATGGATAAAACACTTGGAAAATAGTAATTTATGATTTCTTTTGAAGTTTTAATCTATTTTATTTAAATAACCTAACAGAAATGTTCAGCAGCTAAGCAATTATAATACTGTTCATGAAAGAATCACAAATACTTATTTATCCATGCTACTGATCAACTCTGTATTACCATGAAGTGTTCTTTTTTAGAGACATGAAGTCTTGGTAACCTCAACGGCTATTTATCTGTAACTTGGGATAGGGAGTCATTTCTAAGAAATCCTTCATTCTAAAGAAATGTACATTTACACAATGACTATATTTCAAAATATGGTATCGAAATAAAATACAACAAATGCTGTATTCCCATATATACATTAGCAAATTGTTTATGCAAGAACTGTTAATGCTGTGAATATATAAGTTGATAAAACATATATAAGTTGATAAAAACCTTCCCTTTCTCCATTCTTTCATTATGCCTAGTTCTTTTTGCATGTTCACCCTTTGAAGGTTTGTTTGCAGCACACTGTCTAATGCATTTAAGTTCTTAAAAAATGAGAATGTTGAAATATGTTTTAATTTGCTGGGTTCTACAGGAAAATATATAAAATATGCAACTTTTTCAAAATTACTTGATAGAGATAATTTTTATAAAAGCTTGAATAAAATATTACAAATATACTTACCAGCAATCACATTGAAGTGCTTCATGCATTCATTTCCACTGGCCAATGGCTTATTTTTTAATCTAAATTTATGTCTCTTACTTATACTCAGTACTTTATTGCACTCTTTTTATAAATCCAAATTTGAAACAAACCAATGGACTTGAAATGGGATAATGATAAATATTTCAAAAAAAAAAAAAAACAGAATAAATCATTTTGATCAAAAAAAAAAATAGAAAAAGGATCATGCACTGTCTTCTGAAACTACAAAGAAATACTTTGTCTTTTAAAATCAAAAAGCAGCATTGTATCTTTTTTTCATACAGAACACTGCAATAACTATCCTAAGGTTCATATGGGATTCTGAAGTCCACCAAAGGTTGAAGTTAAGCTTGAAAAAGTTTCATATACTTGGGATGGCAGGGTAGCAAATGTATGTGTTCTGTATGAAAAGTGATACACAATCCAGAAACCAACAAATATTCAGAAAGAAGTTCAACTTACCGTCTAAATTCAAGGTGTACTCTATTAATACTAAGAAATAAAGGGCAAATGAGAGTTGCAAAATAAGGTAGAAAGCACCCACCTTCCACATTGTTGTCTTCTGAAAGCACATGACAAGGAGGGAGAGAAAAGGAAAAACATTCATTAAGCAGCATGCAGACTGGACCTTGCCTTTGCATGTCTTCCTCATGCAAGGCACCAAACACATCATGCAAGTGCTCCATCACTATCATTCAAGGGGGAAACAAAATCACAGGGGAGCAGGCTCCCTCCCATTGGCAGCATTTATAGGAAGTGAGACAGACTTTCGTAATACTGCCACGTACTGTGCAAAGAGTTTTTAAAAAATCTTTTACTACCCTCTATAAAGCAAACATTATTGTTATTACATGTTGCTGGTGTAGTCTTTCTAGGCAATTATTTTTAAAAGCTTTTTTGTTTTCTTTTTAACAATTCCAAAAGGTTCTATTTCCATATACTGACTTGGACTTAGATCTTAGAAAGCCTATTAGAAATAGCTATGAGATTTCACTTAAAGAAACGCTGGGTCTACCAAATATATTATCTATATGCCATTACTGCCTTTTAGTATTGCTAATACCTCAATTTCCCTCCTTAAATAAATACAACATAACTTTATGCAAGAAAAATCTATAATGTAATTGGTTAATATATACCATATTCATATTTTACTGCAAATGAGAAGAGTTTATGGTAATTTATAAAAATGTTAACTTTTAAAAATGTGAGGTAGAAGAAGTGATCAGTGGAAGAGAAATCCTTTGGGAACTGCCCATTAGGCAGTTTATCATGATGTAATAACTTTGTACTTCTGTTTATGATATATGAATTTGAGACAATGAAAATACATAGTCCAATTGCTCTTATATTCCTATGTCTATAAAATACTTATGTAATTTCATATATTTTGTTAGTCATATTTCCATGTGTGTACCTGTGTGTGTGTGTATAAACAAATATATCCAAGCAGATTAGTATTTCCTAAAATCATCAGTATAAGTATATGAGATTTTGTTTTATCATTACACGTTCAGTCCTGGGGTACATGTGCAGAACCTGCTGGTTTGTTATAGGTATATACGTGCCACAGTGGTTTGCTGCACCCAGAGGGATAGCATTAGGAGAAATACCTAATTTAGGTGACGGGTTGAAGTCTATGAGATTTAAAGTGTTATTAGCATCTACTGGACAATTCAAGTGCTATCTGAAACCCAGGGGCTGGAATCCAGGAGAGAAATGGAACAGAAAGCTGTCTTAGGGGACTAGGGCAAGAGCAAGTTTTCAGTATTATTAAAAATTTTTGAATAGTACACTATACCCATGTTGACATTCTAGTCCTATCCTTATTTTTTGTTTTATTAACTGTAAAGTCATCATCTGATCAAAAGTGTTTACATACATGACAACAGCAAGTATAGATACTTGAAAGCAAAAGCAATTCTTAATATACCATTTCATTAATTTAATCTAAACCTTTTTAATTGGATAAAGTTACTAGTGAATTAGAAATCATCAATTCTGTTTAAAACATTTCAGCTGAAAACTGAAAAATCAGGCACATTTACTGAGAGGGTGTTAGCATATAATAGAAAACAGCTAGTGGCTAAATGTGGGTAATAACATCTTTACACAATACTTGGTTTTGTAGAGCGTATTTTTAAAGAAACAACAAAGTTTCATATATTTGGTATGTGATACTGACTTCTAGTTTGTTTTTGTTTTTTGACTTCCAATCTATTAAATAAGGAATTGGACTAAATTTGTTACTTTTCACTGGTGACTTTGACAATACCCAAACACAAATTATTTAAGTTTTGTTTTACTGCATTATATTTGAAATACAAAGATAAAAATTATTGTAATGTTTAAGATATACTTTTCCTTTATATTCACTGCCCTTTGAAATTGTATATTCTGTTTAAAATGCTTACTTCTTAACGAGATTATTTAATATGTAGTGTAAAATTTAAAAATCAGGGAATTTAGAGGAGAGTCACGTGCCAAGATAGTCTGCCAATTACTGAAGCATTATTTAATTTCTGTAAACAAAAGACAGGCAAATATGGTTGTGAGTAGCAGTGCCTCCGTAGAAATTTTGGTGAAGTGTGGCCTAAAAATATAATAAAAAGAAGAAAAAGAAAAGAAGCCAACAAAATGAAATAGGCCCAGGCTTGACATCAACTTTAGGAATGTACTAAGCAGGGTATTATAAAAGGAGTCCAAGGTCATTGATTCAGTCCTGACAACGAGTTCTCCTGACCTTTCTGTCCATAGGCCCAGGCCTAGGCTGTTCCATGGATTCTACTCTACCTCCAGCACTTTTCTGAGTTTCTATGCTTAATGAGAACAAGACTAATAATGGGAATTTCTGAATACAAATCCAAGTCATGCTTAATGTGTCAACAAATTCTGATTGAACTAAGTCCAGAAAAGTGAACTATCTCAGAAGATTTAGATTTAGAAAAAAAAAATCAAATTACTAGAATAAAAGGGTGATATATCAACTACTATTTTAAAAGTAAGATGATGATGATGATGAAGACAACTGACTTGGAACAGACTTTCCATATATTTTCAGATTCAATCATCTCAGAATAAAAATCTTCTTTCTTATTCCATTCTATTCTATTCTATTCTAGTGTCCATTTGCTCACTTTACATAATTTAAAACTCATTAACCTAAAGAAAATCCCTACATTATTTCAGAATTTCAACATGATGATAATGGGTGGTAGCTCCAGCATTTACAACCACTCTCCAGGTGTTTTTCCTTTCTTCTTCCTATCCATTTTATTTCTGAACTAAACAATAAATGTTGAGTCAAAAATAATAGTTTATCTCCTCATATCAACTTTTTCTTTAGCTTTGTAGATTTTTACACAAACAAATGCCACTTTGCTTTTGAGCAACAACAAAGACAGGTGCTGAATTTTGGCATGCCACGGTGTACAGGTAAAGCAGCAAATTTTGATTTAATTTAAGGCAAAAAGCAGTCCATCCGGCCTTACCTGTGAACACTGTCAAGTTAGAGAAAATCTCTTGGTTTGAAGAAACCCCTGGCTTCTTAATTCTGGTGACCTAATCCTTGCTGAGTACATGAAGTGCGTCTCTTAATCATCAACTTTACTACGATGACCATGCCACCTACAAAGATCACACTCTTTTCTTTTGATTGGAAAAATAATGAATATAAAGCTGTGAAAAAGATACTTTCCGTTTTATTTTTCTTTCAGATATGATAGGATTCTCTCACAAAGATGGGAATTAAGCACCAGAATGTCAATCATGCTATGAATAATGGCTGTGTGCTGACAAGAAGCAAGCAGCAGCCTGTTTTTAAATCACTGTAAATGAGTAACTCCACAAAATTTTTATATTTGGCCCCAGCTAATAAGAATGCAAGGATAGTAACCTTGTTTATCATTCCAGTGTTCTTTGCACAGAATCTTAAGTATATGGTTCTAGGAGGATAGGGATGAATATGAAAACAAATGCGCATGTTTCAGTATAAAGAAAATCATGACCAGTGAAAACTTAGAATTTGGAATAAAATTTTATTTGGAATAAAATCACAAAATCCCTTCTGTATAATCAGTATTTAAGTTTGGCAATATGTAAAACTTTCTTGAAATGTACAGACAGTAGTCAATTTATAGACTACAGCTTACATTAAAAAATGACCAAAAGAAGCTTCCTGACACCACTTGTGCATTTTATTATTATTATTTTGGTTTCCTTCCTCCTCTGCCAGCTGCCTGTGACTGTCTCCTCTCATTTTCTTTGATTCCCTCCCTCTCTCCGCCATCAAAACTGCCGCTACCGCGAGTGGCTTCTGTCTTAGATACAAGCCCTCCACGGTAGGGTATATAATGGCAAAACTGGTGGTGGTCACAGGCAGCGGAAAGAGAGATGCAGAATAAGATTCTATTTCCTTCCTCCATACAGGGAGTTTGCTTAACGTCTATCCATGCCTCTGGAGCCCATCACATTACTTCTTAAGCCTGTTACTCCTCATTTTGGAGATCAAATGCCAGTAGAGCAGAGTTTAGTTCCCATGGTGGCACAGGATGGAGCTTTGTTTCTTCTTTTGGTATTAGCAGTGAAAGCCTTTAGAAAACCTCAATAGTCTGGGAATGCATCAAGGACTGGGAAATGGAGAAAACCTTTGCGACTGGATTAATGCAGCAGTCAGCTGAAGGAAGAGAAATATTGGCCAGAACCAAGAGGATGTTCAAAGAGAAAAAGGAAGCATAAAGGTCCATTATGGAGACTTAGGGAAAGAAAAAAACGGCCCTGAACAAAAACTGTGCTAGTTTCAAACATGCTTTTTAACAGAGAACATCACCTCCTTTCTCAATCTCACCTAAATAATATTCCAGGACACTCCCACCCAGCCTGCTTGGAATCCTGGCGCTAGAGAATATATGGAGTCAACTACAACAGCCAATGTTTCTCCCTCTTCACTGCTCAAGAAAAAAAGGAGTATCTCTAAACCGGCCACAGCAGCATAGATATTCCTGGCATCACACTAGAAACACTAAAAACAATTTCTCCAAAAAATATTTTGTTACAAAGATGTTTGTGGTATTTAATTCATCATGGTCTATCTTGTTAATGGCAACTATCAAAAAGAAAGAAGACCAAAAGAGAAAGGGGGAAGGAGGAAGGAAATCAAGAAAGCCTGAAGATATGGCCATTTATAATAATTAAGCTATTTGATGAATCTGATGAAATTTAATAATTGTTAGTCAACATATTATAACATAAACTAAATGACTCACATAAGCTATAATAAATGCAATTTCAAATTTTCTTTTTTTTTTCATTTTTAAGAAATTTTATTTCAGTTTCAGGGCTACATGTGCACATTTGTTATACAGGTCAACTGCATGTCACAGGGGTTTGGTGTGCAGATTATTTTCTTATCCAGGTAATAAGCATATTAGCCGATAGGTATCAAATTTTCTTTTTATGAGGAACTACTACAAGGACTTTAAAATTTGTTTTGCTTTGATAGCCTCAGTTCTTGCCCTAGTCTAAATCTTGACAGTTAACATTTCTACATTCATTTTAATATTTGGACTTTGGAAGGACTACTTCATTTAACAGTGACTGTAAAATGGTGACAAGCATAGTCTACATTATGTGTGCTCATACTACCTATTTTTATATTTTATTGCTTATTGAGACATGAATGCTTCCTGATACGGAATTGACAGATAACACTGAGCAGAGAGCTTATCACATACTCTCCCACCTAAGCTTAATCATTGCTACACAGCTCTCCAAAGAAAGCTGGCTCAGGTGAGCAGTGCTTTCCTTTCTAAGAGATTGATGTCATTATATTTTGAATACAGAGCAAGAAAGCTCTTGGACTGAAGTTGGGAGAGTAAACGTAAATACACACTACCTACCATTCCAACTTACAGTCCTTCTAGTGGTTATGTGGGTTTGACTTCTTTATGGACAGTAGACATCCTCTGGCCTGTGTATAACCATCAGAGAATATTCTGCAATGTGTCCTAGGTTTTCCATCACTAACATGAAAATTAAGTGAACTCCTACTAACAAGACTAAAGGCCTTCATTTGAAAGAGCTATCAAACATCTACTGGTATATACATTTTT
This sequence comes from Saguinus oedipus, assembly GCA_031835075.1. Lineage (NCBI taxonomy): Eukaryota > Metazoa > Chordata > Mammalia > Primates > Cebidae > Saguinus > Saguinus oedipus. The sequence continues at coordinate 41,854,678 of CM063183.1, forward strand.
TTCAAAAAAATTTTTAATCTTATTACAGATGTTTTTCAAATAAATATTAACATATTTTAACTTTATTATTCTATACTTTGGTTCTTAGACATGTCCAAACAAATCTATTTAATTTCTCTAAGAAAAGGCAAGAATACTTTCTGGTGAAATTAAAAATATGACTAAGCCATATTGTATAAAGGGGTCTTATGTTTGGTGCTTAAGAATTACATTTACATGTACTGTATAGAAAATAAAATTATTTATATGACTGACCTGACAATTATACATTCTTTTTACATCAAAGGAAAAATGAACTTTAATCTCAAATTAAAAATATTTTTATTGTTATCTTCACTTCAAAAGAACACTCACATATGTAACAAACGGTTTGGAAGGAAGCTATTCTTTGGAAGGAAAAATATATGGAATATTAAAAGAATTTTTCATCTCTTTAGAGCTCTTGGTCTTTCATTTTCTATGGTGTTCAAAATTCACTGTATTTACAAGTTTCAGTTTATGACTAATTTAATTTCAAAGTTTATGAAAATAACCAAAAATTATTTTAAAGGAAATAGGTTATTTTTAGCTAAATAAATTAGATTATATATTGAAATTTTCCAGGAGGTTCTCAGGGTTGATTAAAATAGTACTTATAATCAGGCCAGGTGTGATAGCTCACATCTGTAATCCCAGTACTTTTCAAGGCTGAGGCAAGTGGATCACTTGAGGTCAGGAGTTTGAGGTTAGCCTGGCTAACTTGGTGAAAACCCAACTCTACTAAAAATATAAAAGTTAGCTGGGCGTGGTGGTTCATGTTTGTAATCTCAGGAGGCGGAGGTTGCAGTGAGCAAAGATCACACCATTGCACTTCAGCCTGGGCCACAGAGTGAGACTCTGTCTCACTCTATATAGCTAGCTAACTATCTATTATGAACCAAATAAATTTATTAATCTTTTCAGATGTAGTACATAGGAAAAAGATTGTTATGAAGAATTCTGCTTCTCTAAAGACTAAAATCATGTAGTCTGGCAGTACCTGAGATTGAACCACATGAAATTACTATTTCAGATCAAAACAGGTCAAATATCAATAATTTGTTATGGTTTAATCTAATATTTTTAAGAGTGGTTTTCCTAGAAACTATGTCATTCACAACTTAATAAAAATAATGGAGTAACATCAAGTTAAAGCAAAAATTTATCAAATTCTTATAATTAATCATTGGAAAGCAGAACACATCTAAGAGAATGTGATATTTATAAAATATGATTAAATATTACAAAATCTGAAGGAACTTGTTCCCATTTTGAAACAGAAATAAGATTTAATAATATGTTAATAGTTGGGTAATCTTACCACTTTAAGTGTACTCTCATAAACATTGTGTTATTACTTAATCTTTATCTCATCACTTGACTCGGTGTGGTTGAATGTCTTGCCAAATATACGCAAACAGAAAGAAGGTTCTCAGTGGGTATAGATATGTTTTAAAGCTTCTTATTCAGGTTTCTATAGATTTCAAAGGGTGTTTTAGAAAGAAAATGAACACAAAGGGTTTGCACTATATAAAGTAATGTTGGAGTGTCTACTAAGGTTGGAATAATGAAATGTATCTACTGGTCCTTTTATCGTCATATAATGTCTCTCTTTGTCTTTTCTAACTGTTGTTGCTTTAAAGTGGGTTGTGTCTGATGATATAGGAATAGCCACTCCTGCTCACTTTTGGCTTCCATTTAAATGAAATATTTTTTCCACCTCTTAACCTTAAGTTTATGTGAGTCTGTATGTGGTAGATCAATCTCTTAAAGATAGCAAATACTTGGTTGGTGTATTTTTATCCATTTTTCCATTCTTTATCTTTTAAGAGGAGCATTTAGGCCATTTACATTCAATGTTAATATTCCATGTTCCCACTCATAAGTGAGAGCTAAGCTATAAGGACACGAAGGCATAAAAATAACATAATAGACTCTAGAAACTTGGGGGAAGGGTGGGAGAGAAATAAGGGATACAAGACTGTACCTGGGTACAGTGTACACTGCTCTGGTGGTGGGTGCAGCAAAATCTCAGATATCACCGCTAAAGAACTTATCCATGCAACCAAAAACCACCTGTTCCCAAAAAACTATTGAAAGAATTTTTTTTAAAAAGAATATGCTAAACACACACACACACACACACACACACACACACACACACACAGACACACAGACACACACACACCACAGGTATGGGTATCACTTTCTTTTTTAACAGCAATATAATAAAGGAGTAAGGAGACTGTGAGAAGACTGAATGATTTCATAGATCCTGTTCCAAGGAGGCAGAGAAATCTCATGGAAAATAATTCTTTCTTAATTGCATTTATTTGTTGATTCTATAAATTCTAAGCAAACGTTAATTCTGCTTAATTTCCTTTATTGAAATTTACTTCTTAATTCTGCTTAATTTCCTTTATTGAAGGAAAAAAAGTCTCCCAGTTTACTTCTCTAGATTGTTAGAATGAATTATTTCCTCAGGAAAACACAAATACAAATACACACACACACACACACACACACACACACACACATTTAGAAAATCTTTTGCCTTAATTTAACAGGAAAATTAGGCCCAAGTTTATAAATGTTTACCCATGGGCATACTAACCACTAGAAATGAAAGAAAGAATTATTCCATAACATTCTTGCTGTCTTTAAAATTTTAAAAAAGCACTCATTTCATTCCCATCACATAAAATTTTGCCTTCTTTTTTAAATGTCTGAAACAAAAGGACACTTTCATTCAAAGCCAAATATTTTGGTAGGTGAGACAATATAATATGGATTTATACATAGAATATATTTACCCTTTGAGTTATAAAATTCAAATCTATTAAAAAAATTACTTTTATTTCTTTTACATATTTGCTGTGTAGTAAATCTCCTGGGAACTGAGCAGCAAATTATAATTTTTTGCAAGAAGAAAAATTAAATATTGCTCAAACTGCAGTTATCTCTGTGAGAAAAAGTGTTTTATGTTACAGAGCAATAGGAAAATAGTTTGTTCATAGCTACAACCAATTCTATACTTTTGAAGATATTATATATGTAATTACTTGAGTTAATGTCTAGTAGCTAACTAAAACCAATATTAGTCATGTGGAAGAGAGAGCTATGAGCTTGATTAATCCATTCTCTATCTGTTGATATACTTATCCATAAAATTAAATCAACATTCAAACTTTGATATTTTTCTCAATAAAAATAGTTTTTCTACAAAAGTTAACATGAATAAAAGAAAACTATTTATAATACTTTGTTAAGACAATAACACAACTACTACATTACTACTTTGCCTATAAATATGTTACTTTACTGAAATTATGCATTAAATTATAAATTTTCATTTTCCTTTTTGTATCTTTTGTTATCTCAATTTTATTTGTTTGTACATATTAGAAAAAGAGAGGATTTTCTAATTGCATGGTCAAATATCTAACCACAGAGGCATATAGGCATATTTCTAAATAAAATTAAAAATTTAGTTCCTTAGCCACATTCCACATGCTTAATAGTCACATGTAGCCATTGGCTACCAGGTTACACAGCACATTGTGAAGCTTTCAGTTATCACAATAAGTTCTATCGAGCAGAATTAACTACAGCTTACCTTTTAATATCAAGCTATTCACATAATGTATATATTGTTCTTTATTGAAAAAATTAAATAATTAAAATGTATGATGCTTATTAAAAGGAAACATCTATTTAGAGTAGTGTTATTACATTTGTGCAATATAGAGAACTTTGTAATATCTCCATTTAACTTTAAAATAATAACGATTAGAAAATAACCCTAACAAAATTTTACTGTATTCATTTAAAAATGTGTTTGAATAATTCAAACTCTGGACAATTATTACTCTTTTCATCATATGTCTCTTTCTATAGACCTCAAAGATAATGAGAAAATGCTGAACATATTTTGATTTCTAAATAAACTAAACTAGCAATCTAATATCCTTTTACTCTTAAGCACCCAATAAACTCAATTATATCATTTATCATAATTGTCTTTAAGTCTATGAACATTCTTCAACATAAAAGCTTAATAATCTTTTAACCTAATAGTTTTTAAATTAATAAAAAAGTGTCTTTCATCCCACTATCTTAGAGAATATATTCTAAGTCAGAGACTTCCCTTCCTATAACACGGGACTCTTTTGGAATATTACACCACAGAAAATAAACCAAATGAGCAAATAAAGTAATCAACATTCCTGCAAGACTTAAATACAGCAGAGACAAGGAAACTGGGTAATGAGAGCAGCAGTTCAAACCTCTAGTTAACTCTATAAAAGTCCCAGACCCTATTAAGGAACTACTACACAGAAACAAATGAACCATTTAGAAGGCAAATAAAAACTGAGTAGGGAGAATAGGAAAATAATTCTGAGGCTAGGTATGGCGGCTCATGCCTGTATTCCCAGTACCTTGGGAGGCTGAAGCAGGCAGATCACTTGAGGTCAGGAGTTCACGATCAGTCAGGCCAATATGGTGAAACTGCATCTCTCCTAAAAATACAAAAATTAGCTGGGCATGGTGGCAGGTGCCTATAATCCCAGCTACTCAGGACTCTGAGGCAAAATAATGGCTTGAAACTGGGAGGTGGTGGTTGCAATGAGCAGAGATCACACCACTGCACTCCAGGCTGCATGACAGAGCAAGACTCTATCTCAAGAAGAAAAAAAAGGAAAACCTTAATATGGAAGTATTAATGGTGGCAAAGCAAAACAAGTGGCAAAAGTATCTAGGGGATAAAATGATGAACTGAAAAGTTTTATGTGAAGAATGAGTACGATGTAAAATAAAAATCTATAATAGACTTTGCCAAGTCCATTTTAGTATTTAAAGTATTTGCCAAATCTATTTCCAGTGTTTAAGGAATGCTGGCCTGCTCTTAAGACTAAATATATTTAATGGTTATAGAAAAGTGCCCTTTTTTATGATAGATTAGTGACATCAAATGTCCACTGATACATAGTGACTAAAATGAGGCAATGCATTTACACCTCTATTTCCTAATGAATCCATATGCCCCAAGCACATGAGCTGTTGTTTGGTAAATTAAGTATTGAGAAGGAAAGATGATTTCCAAAAGATACTGAGGTCATCTGACATTTTAGCAAAACCTGGTATTAGAACAACTTGAAAGAGATTATACAACATAATGAGATATTTATGTTGTTAATATTTTCAATGAAAAAAATATATATTGGAAAGCCAGAGTCAGCATCTATAGTACTGAGTCAGCACTCAGTACTATTTTAGATCTTGTGCTCCTGGAGAAAACACACTTTTATATAAAATAATAAATATGACACAAAACCTTAATACATTTCCAACAGTATTACAATAACTGAGAAAAAAACCTAGTTGTACAACAGATACAGTATGTGAAATGGCTAATAGCTGCTAGTAAATGTACCTTGTGGCAGTACTTATAATAGTTTAGGCAATGTATTTCTTGTAGCTATCTAAAGTAAAGTGTGCTCAAAATGGGTAATATTGAAAATAATACTCAACCCATGGTGAAAGCACAATGGAAAGAGTAGAAAAGTCATTGCTTTCTGAAATACTGAATAAACAGCATCATCTTTTTTGAAACTTAATATGCATCAGAGCAATAAGAAAAATATTCTGGACTGAGATTACTTGAGAAAATAGACAATAATTTTAAATAGGTCTAATTGTATAATATGAGAATTGAATCACTTAAAAGTTTATAAACAAGTATAAAAATATTAGTAGCATGATAATTCATTCTTAAAAGATGAATCAATTGTCATGGGCATAAAAAATACTAAGAAACTACAAATCCTTGGAGAATCTAGGCATTCTCTCCCAATACTTCAATGTTTTATCTCCTCATCTTGAAGGAGAAATTGGAAAGAACAAGGTACCTGTAGTTATGAGACTTCTAGGGTCTGTCACCACAAATCGGTTTAAGGAATCTAATATATTTAATATAATTTTCTTAACATTTAAAAGTATTTCTCAATGCTAAATGTTTAACCTGCTCCACACAGTCAGTTTGGCTCACAGCAAAAGAATGTAAGGGCCCTTATTCAATAAGGCCAGATTATAAAGCATCTTATATAAAGATAATATGTATTTAATGATGTTAGCCATTATAGTATTACAATTAATGCTTCCTTTACAAATCACAGGCTGCTTAAAAGCAATGCCTTTTCCATTCCCTGTCTCTTGTTCAGCTTCTAGAACGGTATGTACATGTAGAATTTGCTTAATAAATATGTGTTTTAATGAGTAATTAGTTTTCTACCTCAATTTCCTGCTTGGCTTCTATGAAACTAGCAATAGGATGAAAATGAGTAGGTTTCTTTGAGTGGGCAGGATTTACTTGCCACAATGAGTCTTCTTAAGGTGTATTCTCACACCAGAAGTAAGGCACTCTAGTAATTGGACATGTCATACTTGGCTAAATAAACTGGAGTTTAGTATCAGTTGCCATCCAAATCTCAGGCAGTCCCAGATTTATTAGTTAGGTATTTCCAAACTTTCTTCATAGATTGTTGTTTATTAAGTAGGTGGTGATGATGATGATGATGATGCAGAATACAACTGTCAAATTCACAAAATATTTCCACTTGTGTAATCTCATTCAATTATTATAAAGACATGGCCATGATTACTTGAGAGTAAATTAACTATGAAAGATCAAATGGGATGCTAATACAGAAATGGGGATACATTTCAAGAAATGCATTGTTAGGCGATTTTGTCCTTCTGCAACCATTATAGGGTGTACTTGCACAAACCTAGATGGTATGGCCTACTACACACATCAGCTATCTGGTATACCCTATTGCTTCTAGGCTATAAACCCATGTAGCATGTTATTGTACTGAATGCTGTAGGCAACTGTAATACAATGGTAAGTATTTGTATATTTAAACATAGGAAAGGTATGTAAAAATATGCTATATATTTTTTAATGGTACACCTCTGTAGGTCACTTAACATGAATGAAGTTTGCAGGACTGAAAGTTGCTGTGGGTAAGTCAGTCAGTGAGTAGTGAGTAAATGTGAAAGCCTAGAACATTACTACACACTACTGCAGACTTTATAAATATGGTACACTTAAGCTACACTAAATTGATAAAAAATAAATATCAAGGTATATGTGCTCGATGACTATGATGTCACTAGGAGATAGGAAATTTTCAGGTCCATTATACTCTTGTGGGACCACCATGCTATGTGCAGTCTGTTGTCGACTAAAACATTGTTATGTCACACCTGACTGTAATATCTACATCATTTTTTTAGCAAAATGCCTGGAACATGGCAAACAGTCAATAAACATAAGGAATTACATAAAGAATGAATGATCAAATGGTAAAATCAGGTCTGACTCCAAATTTTATGTTCATTCCTCTATATTAGCGAGGTTTAGCAAACTTCTAATTAGTCACTGGTACCCTAAAGGCTTAGCAGTAATATTTATAGGAAGGAAATAATTGTAAATTTAAAAATAATTTAAATCTAGGCAGTCCCATTAAAATAATGACTTACAGAGCTTCTTTTAGAAATCATAATTTTTTGGAAAACCAGTATTGTTTCATGAATGCAAGCTATTGTTTTCATGTTATATTTAGTAACTAAACAATGAAAACATTTTTAGTAAATTAACTTTGTTTACGATCTAAGAATCAAATTTATTTTTCAGAATTTGAATGTTTTATAATTTATTATTTATAATAAAATATGTCCATCTTGCATATTTTTACTGGATGAGACGCAAAATTAGATTAGTGACATCTTAGGATGATCTCAAGCAAGTTTTCTTTTCTCTACCAATTTGCCTTGATGAACTTCAAGAATCAGCACGGTATTTAAAAGGGCATTCTCAGGATTTTAGTCCAAATTATTAATCTTAGGTTTCAGTTAAGCTAGTCACCATGGTACCTAACATGTAGATACTAAAGTAAAATAATGCTTCCTCTAATTAAAACAATTCAAAATAACCACATCAATTATGCACAACAGAAACATACAATTTTAAATACTGTTTTCAGTGATGCTAATCTAGTAAACATGACAAACATGTTCTAATTCCAGTGAGGATATGCATTAATTAGAATATTTATCCATATAGTAGTTAACTGGAACATGCAGAAACAACTGAGTCACCCACTGCATTTAGAATTATATAGCTGTCAATTAAATTTTTAACTGACATTCTTATGAAGGCATTATAATACTAGTCCTGATATTAATTAGAACAGACCTAAAAATTAGAATTATTTTCTATTTATTATTTAATTCTATTTATGGCTCCTGAAATTCTGGCTTAATTTATGTTTTTCAATCAATGAACTTAAAGTGCAATTTAAGAGATTTAGAACTTCAGGGTTTCAAAACAGAAATAAAGTATTATTTTATTTAACAGATAAGGAAACCAAAGACCAGACTGTATGACACAATATAACCTTTGAATACAACTTCAAAAGAAATGGTGTCAATAACTAAACTACTTAAGAAGCAGACTTCATATAACAAACCAAATCAAGTTGCATACTTCTTTTTTTTTCTTTTGAGACAAAGTGTGTCACTAGGTGCCAAACTGGAGTGCAGGCACCAGGCTAAAGTCTCTGTCACCAGGTGCCAGGCTGGAGTGCAATGTCTGGATCTCGGCTCGCTGCAACCTCCGCCTCCGGGGTTCAAACAATTCTCCTGCCTCAGCCTTCTGAGTAGCTGGGACTACAGGCACGCGCCACCACACCCAGCTAACTTTTATACTTTTAGTAGACACAGGGTTTCACCATGTTGGCCAGGATGGTCTCCACCATCTTTTTTTTTTTTTTTTTTTTTTTTTTTTTTTTTTTTTTTTTTTATGAGATGGAGTTTTGCTCTTGTTACCCAGGCTGGAGTGCAATGGCACAATCTCGGCTCACTGCAACCTCCGCCTCCTGGGTTCAGGCAATTCTCCTACCTCGGCCTCCTGAATAGCTGGGATTACAGGCACGTGCCACCGTGCCCAGCTAATTTTTTGTATCTTTAGTAGAGCCGGGGTTTCACCATGTCAACCAGGATGGTCGGTCTCCATCTTCTAACCTGATGATCCACTCGTCTCAGCCTCCCAAAGTACGTGAGCCACTGCGCACAGTCTGCATACTTCTTAATTAATGACAGTAAGTCAAACTTGGCTAGAGTTTTTGGGGGTTTTTTCAACCTAAGTTTAGATGAGAAACTGAAATTTTAAGGTTTCTGTGCTAATAAACACTTGTATTAAAATACAAGAAAAAATAATCAAAAGTAGCCAATTAACCAATAACTCTTGCTATACTTTAGCAAAGGAGACCGGTCTGGTGGCATTTTGTCCCTGCCCTAGATATCTGTGGAATTTTGAACTTGAGACAGATGACTCAGAGTGTCTGGCAAAAGAAATTTCTAAGCAACAAAGCATTCAAGATGTGACCTGGCTTTTGCTGAAAGTATACAGTCATGTGTGTTCACAAAGAAATGATCTGAAATTGGAACTTATGTTTAAAAGGGAAGCAGAGCGAAATAAGAGCTTGCTGGAGAAATTTGCATAACTAAAGAGAAGCTGAATGTTAACAGCCAAGACAATGAGGAAAATATGTCCAGGACATTTCATATATTTTTGGGCAGTCCCTCTCATCAGAGGCCTGGAGACCTAGGAGGGAACAAATGGTTTCATGGGCTAGTCACAGGGCCCAGATTCTCTGTACAGCTTCGAGATATGGCACCCTGCATCTCAGTCACTCCAGTTCCAGTCATGGCTAAATGGGGCCAAGGTACAGCTTAGGCCATGACTTCAGAGGGTGCAAACCCCAAGCCTCGGCAGCTTCCACATGGTGTTGGCCCTGCAGGTGCACAGAAGACAAGAGTTGAGCTTTGGAGCCTCTGCCTAGATTTCAGAGGATGTATGGAAACACCTAGAGGTCCAGATGGAAGTCTACTACAGGGACAGAGACTGCATGGAAAATCTCTACCAGCGTGATGCAGAGGGGAATTTTGGGGTTGGAGCCCCCACACAGAGTCACCACCGGGGGACTGCTAGTGGAGCTGAGAAGAGGGCTACTGCCCTCCAGATCCTAGAATGGTAGATCCACCGACAGCTTGCACCATGAACGTGGAAAGGTGGAAGGCACTTAACACCAGCCTGTGAAAGCAGCCACAGGGGCCATATCATACAGAGCCATGGGAGTGGAGCTGCCCAAGGCCTTGGGAGCCCACCTCTTGCATCTCTGTGTCTTGGATATGAGACATGAAGCCAGAGGAGATTACTTTGGAGCTTTAAGATTTAATAACTATCGTGTTGGGTTTCAGACTTTCATGAGGTCTGTAGCCCCTTTGTTTTGGCCAGTTTCTCCCATTTGGAAAGGGAACATTTATCAAATGCCCAAACCCCCATTATATCTTGAAAGTAACTAACATGTTTTTTATTTTACAGGTTTGTGGGAGAAAGGAACATGTCTTGTCTCAGATAAGACTTCAGACTTGGACTTTTGAGTTAATGCTGAAATTAGGTAAGATCTTGGGGGACTGTTGGGAAGGCATGATTAGTTTTGAAATGTGAAAGAGACATGAGATTTGGGAAGGGGCAGGGGTGGAATAATATGGTTTAGTTCTGTGTCCCCGCCCAAATCTCATCTCAAATTGTAATCCCCATGTGTTGAAGTTGGGAAAGTGACCTGTGGGAGGTGCCTGAATCATGGAATAGACTTCCCCCTTGCTGTTCTGGTGATAGAATTCTCAGGAGAAGTTTGTTTGATAAGTGTGTGGCCCTTCTTCTGTGTGTTCTCTCTTTCTCTCTTCTGCCATCATGTAAGACATGCCCTGCTTCCCCTGCACCTTCCGCCATGATTCTAAGTTTCCTGAGGCCTCCCCAGCCAAGGGAAATTATAAGTCAACTAAATCTCTTTTCTTTATAAATTACTCAGTTTCAGGTAGTTCCTTATAGCAGTGTGAAAATAAACTAATATGCGAACTTTACATATTAGGTTGGTGCAAAAGTAATGGCTGTGTTTGCAATTAGTTTTACTGGCAAAAACTGCAATTACTTTTGCACAAACCAAATATGATCTATAATCTTATTTTCATTTTATAGATGAAAAAGCTATGATCCAGATAGTTAAGCTGCTAATAAGTATTTTGGCAACAAGACATACTATCTAAGACATATCTATGGCTCTTTTTATACCAGTGCTGTCTAACGGCACCTTCTATTGTGATGGAAATGTTCTATAAAACTTAGGAATGAATTATGACCCTAAGCAAACTGATTCTTTATACGTAACTGTTCATATCTAGAACTGTGCCCTGGGAAATAACTCACAGGCCTTGTAAAGATCTTGATCAGAAGCAATCATCCCAATAAGAATTCCTGTTTGTGAGGGCTTTTATGCAGCTTTGGTAAAATAAAAGGCAGCTCATGATAACCTAGCCCAGATCAATCTTCCACACAAAGGTAAAGAAAAATGTGATGTGAAATAACTTTCAGAAAATAATATATGTTTCAGAGACAGTCAAATATGTTAGAAAATAGTAGAGAGAGAAAATAATCTACTATATTTTCTCATTCTAAGCAACTCCTTAAAACATTTACTTAAGAAGCAAATACTATTTTTGGAAGACCCTGGCATATGATTTCTGACAAATGATGGAAGAAATTGGAAAGGAGAAATGAAAAACCATCTTACACCTCTGATAAAATCAAAATTGGCTTCAGCACTCAAAATATGCGGGGTTTTGTTGTTTTTGTTTAGACAGAATTTAAAAGAAACTTGTATATCTTATTTTAGAATTGTTTTTTAACTTTGCCAAAACAGTAAGCCGGATAATCTGGTACTATAAAAGCATAAATATGTATTTAGTTTGCCAATTGTGCAGAAATAAAAGCAAATGCTGGAAAAAAAAGGTTGAGAAGGCCTGATCAATTTTAGCACTAGTTACACAAATTAAAAAAATGGGTTATAAACTCTCCTGTTGAAGAAATTCAGAGCTAAGCCAGGAGACTCAGAGTCTCCAACACAAACTGCTCTCTAACATGATACGGAGAAGGCTTTTTCCACATTGTGAGCCTCAGTTACTCCATATTTAAAATGGAGATAATAGAATCTATTTCACATAATTATTTTAAGAATAAATTAGTAAGCATAACATATATTATGCAACAAGTAGCTAATCAATAATAGACACCCATGTACTTTCCTACTTCCATTTACTTATTCTGTGTAAGAAAACAGGATAAAAATACTTAAATGAAACCAAACTTTTAAATCTGAACATATTTACCAACAATTTCCTTATCCTATACTTCTATCTGGCAAAAGGAAATCGTATACAGAGTAACAGCAAGAATCTGAATGCCAATTGATTTCCAAAATGGTGCAGTATAATTAGGAAATTCATGAGTCAAATTCCTGTTTATGTCTGTACTGCAAAGGCTAATCATTTGTTTGTTTTCTATAAGAAGGACTTGATTAAAGCCTCTAGCAGCAATAATTAACCCTGTGCTTGAAGGATGCAGACTCAGCTAGCACTGTGTGTGCTAAAACCTGTAATTAATGCATAGGAATGCATGTAAATTAACAGATGAGTGTCATTTACACTAACGGTACAAATGCAGGTTTCTTTTTGGGAATTACTTCAGTGTTTTCTGCTAACCATTGCATACTATAAACTCAGACATATATAAACAGCATTCTAACATCTATAAACAGTCTCTACTTCAGACTATGATCTAGATGAGGGGTTGACAAACTTTTCTACAAAAGGTCCGATAGCAAATATTTTAGGGTTTCCAGACTTAAAGACTCTGGTGCAGCTACTTGACTCTGTTATTGCAATGGGAAAGCAGTTACCAATAATACATAAACATATAGGCTGAGCTCATTAGCTCATGTCTGTAATCCCAGCACTTTGGGAGGCTGAGGCAGGAGGATCACTTCAGCCCCAAGTTTGAGACCAGGCTGGGCAATATGGTAAAACCATATCTCTACAAAAACCACAGAAATTAGCTGAATATGTTGGTATACATCTGTGATCCTAGCTACTGGGGAGGCTGAGGCAGGAGGACTGCATGGGCCCAGGAGGTTGAGGTTGCAATAAGCTGAGATCATGCCACTGTATTCCAGCCTGGGTGACAGAGTAAAACACCATCTCAAAAAAACAAAAAAAGAAAGAAAAACTAAAGAAAGATATAAATATATTGCCATATATAGATATAGATATAGATATATATATGGTTATGTTCCAATAAAACTTTATTAAAAAATAGGCAGTGTGCCAGATTTGACTAATATAGCATAGTTTGTTTAACCCTGAGCCATAGTTTGCTGACCCCTGACCTAGACTCTAATTCTTAGGTAATGCAATATACTGCATTATCTTAGAAAATCAATATTTATATATTAGATATGGGCACTGAAATATCAACCCGATATGTAAATTTGAGAAGTTTCTGAACTTGTTACTCGGCTTCCTCACATATAATTTAGAAAAACCATGACAGATTGAATTTAAAACATGACTTCATTATAAGGATCAAGTGACTCCAAAATCTGAAAGTACTTCAGAAAAAAACAAATATATATTTATTGATAAATTATTATTATTATTAATTGGTCCTCTTTTCAGCTGTATGGTTTGAAGCACCTAGAAGTCACATTTACACTAGAATAACCACAGAGAATACAAACCACATGAAACATACTCAGAGCTGATCCAGTAATGCTAGAATTTAAGAAAGACCTGGTAAACTTCGGATACTATGGGGCTGCAATGTTAAGGCGCAATTTCTAAAGCCAGACTCAAAGTACACTAGTCATGAGAGATTTCATCAAGAAGTCCTTCACCAAGTTTGGAAATGCTGGATATGACACTGTAAACATGAGATTAATTACACTGTCAGCATTAGTACTAAAGAGATATTTGTCAAGAAGTTCTTGACAAATAAGGGTGGAACACTTACACCTATATTTCAGAGGTTCACAGTGAATGATTATAAACTAAAGATGCTATGATGTCCTGCATAAAACAAACTGTATATCTTTGTCCAATTTCCCAAATGTGTATCTATTGGGATTCTTTATTTTGTGGGTGAAGCCAATTAACAGAGCTCCCTCACACAAAAAATTTGGGAAATGCTGTCATACATATTTTTCTGAATAATTACATTCTTTCAGTCTGGTAGTGGGAAAACTGCCCTTCTAAACTTACGTTTTTAAACACATGAGACCTGAAACACCCTTTAAATATTTACTTACAATCTATTTGTGTATCATTATATTGGAACTTTTATTTATAAACATTTTTATGGAACCCAACCAAATTTATAAAATTATTTAAAGCAATATGAAAATTACACTCACCTCAATATGCTTTAAAAAAGAAGATGTAAGGTATACTCCAAACATAAAATATATCTGATTTAAACTTTAAAAAATTTTTAAAAAATCACAGGCAGCTGGCTATCTACTGGAGCTACTATCAAGACATAGTACATAGTGACTTAAATACACTTTTGCTGAAGGCACTGAAAGCCATTAAATCCAAACAATTCTTGCTTTTGCTGAATGTTGCTTAAACTGTCCAGCAGGAAAGAAGGTTGCAAAAGAACTTCATAGTTCATGACTTTCCTGTATCTGTGCTTTCTGATTATTGGGTTTCTTCTGGTGGTTTCTTCACAAACTATTTAATCAAGAAAGGCAGCCCTATACTTCTTACAAACTCTTACTGGTCAGGGATTATCTGAGTAATGATTTCTCTCAATTCCCAATGTTCTTTCATTTGCAATCAGAAATTTCGTGCATGACAAAGATATACATTTTTGTCTAGTCATGGATTTTTATACAATAGTTAAATCTGCCTTTGGAGCTAACCATGTAAATTAACCAAAATCAACTTATATCTAGAGAAAATAAAGAAAAATATATCCTTTGTGTAGCATTTAGCAGTCCAGCATAATCCCTGACAGGTACTAGGCATTCAATAAATATTTGGTGAATTAATAAATGAAGAAATAAATTAAACATTTGACAACTACTGTAGTTCAAATATAAAAATACTATTATTTTAAAATAAATTATATTGAATAATTTAAAAATAAATTCTTAGTCCAAATACCCAGTAATTCAAAAGAAGTGAAACAAAGTAATAATATGTTATTACAGTTATTCATTTCAATATCATAACCATTCTTTTACCATGCACAGCAATGGAGAACTGAGAAATTTTATTCTAGACAAGATAACATGCCCATTCATGATGTACAGACACTAGACAGAATAAATTTTTAATTATATTGCTTAGATTATATTATGACAGTGAATCTGCTTCTTGTGATTTTTGGATCCTTGAATTCATCAATTGAAATGCAACATTGTAATATTTCCTTGCAGAGGAATAGTGCAATCCTGCCTTTAATGCTTAGGCAAAAATACGTATCCAAATAAAAACAATCATATAAAAGTTATGAAGGTTTTCCCCCCATTTCTAGTGAAATAGATACGTATAATATCTACTTGACTATAAACTTGCAAATCTTTTATCATTAGTGAAAAAGGAAAAACTTGTTTCCATATCAGAGTATCAAATTGATAAGTTTATATAAGCCCCAAAATATTGACTTCATTTATTCAGACAGATAATATGGTTCCTCCCATATTTCATTGCCACTTATGAAACATTTGCTTGTCTCGAAATACATTAAAAATCATTTTCACATAATTCAGGCAAGTTATTTATTTTAAAATATATTAATATGTCAGAACCCACTTCCCAGGACATGCGTATAATGCATATGGCACAGACACCACATTTCTTCAATAAAAATAAAAGCCATTTGTCTCTAAATGCACCTGAAAATATTTCTTGAGGTAATTTTTGTTTTCTTTACTCTCAATGAACATAATTATTAGCATTTTAATATTGATGATTTTTTAATCATCATATGTCCATTATATATTATGGCAGAATTAATAAATTATAATGTAGCAATTTAGAGAGACCCAAAATTTCACAAATGATATCAGATATTATTCTAAGTATTTACATGCAAGAATCATTGTTAATTCCTGGATACCTTTTGTAAGTAAAATAGCCAGATAGCAAAGTAAGCAATAAAAAACACACTTAACATATACTGTGCAAGGAAAGTACAACTGAATGCTTTTAAAAATATCAGTATTCTGGGTAGGTTAATGTTTGCCAAATTCGTTTGCTCCTTTGAGGTTCACTGGTTGATATGAATTTATTGGAGTTCGTTTCACTGCCTTAGAACTTGCCAGCATTAGAATTCTGATGATTGAGGGAGCATGTAATACATACTGCTCCATTTAATCTTAGTCTTCTACAATAACAGTAAGAATTAACCACTTTGGAACCTCAGAGTAGCCACATCATAGTCAACTCTCTCTCTCAGGCAGTCGCTAATTGAGCCCAGCTACTTTTTTCTGTCCTTCAACATACCAAACTGCATAGAACTTATTTGGAAATTTAGCTTTTTTGTGACAACTACTAGTAGTTTATTTACAAGTAGGGACAATAAAACAGTCACACTTTCCTTTGGAAAGTTCCCAGAATACTGTGAGTTTCTCGAATAGGTATTTCCATGAATTCAGTATGAGTTATCCATCACTTTTGGATTTGCTGGAATACACCAAAAAAAGGCTTACTACAAAAGCTGACAACAAGGAAGCAGAAAACTGCTAAATCTGTTCTACACAGCCAAGGAAATACATATAATTAATTAGTCCAGCATTTGTTAATAACCAGACTGTCCTATACAGAGTCGAGTGAGAAGAACCTGAAAATACCTCTTGTCAGCATTTTGTCCAATTCATTTAAATTATAA
This sequence comes from Saguinus oedipus, assembly GCA_031835075.1. Taxonomy (NCBI): domain Eukaryota; kingdom Metazoa; phylum Chordata; class Mammalia; order Primates; family Cebidae; genus Saguinus; species Saguinus oedipus. Next base: position 41,871,551 of record CM063183.1, read on the forward strand.
ATAAAAATTTTCTTACATATTCTTATCTCCATAGTAACACTTGGAGCTCAAAAGAAAAGGAAAAAAATCACTATATTGAAGCATACAATACTGAGTTGAAACAGGGATTTGTTAAACAAACAGGATGAAAGTGTGGTTGGTTTTAAATGTGTCTAATTTAGTCACTTACCTTTCATATCAATTCTGATGTTTCCAAGAGTCAGAAAATGTCATCAAGAAATAGACTTGGCTGAACAGTCTACACATACTCATACTGAAACACACTCTTTAAAAATATGATTAATAAAGTTAATAAAACCAAAACGAGAAATACAAGGGACAGAGAAGGCCACAATTCTGATAAGGTAATTCTGCTTTGTCTCTAGAATGAAAAAAAAAACCATTCTCACTTTCATTCTTCCTAGTGCAATCCAGACATCCTGCAATGTTTTCCCATGGTAACACGTGTCTGAGCAACATACACTGTGTGGTGTCATTCCTACTCGGGCCTTCATTCTCCTAAGACCTTCTCATTGTTTGTATAAGGAAAGTATCTTCTGACATCTTGGAAAAATTAGGAGGTCAAAATACAAACTTTTCCAGAGAACTTTTACTGTCACAGTCAGAACTTGCCATACAGTAACGTTTGCTACCTTTGTATTTCACAGGTTAGATATTCCCACAGTTAAGTGGTTCCAGAGCCACAGACAGCATTTTCTTGGTATTATATGTCTCATGTATTTCTCTTGAAAGTGTATATATAGAAGGAAAATTTGGGGGAAACTACAATTTGACCGGAGTTTGTATCACCTTCTGGGTATCATGCTAACTTACACAATAGTAAAGCAGAGGGAGATTAATTTTAAAAAGGATCTGTGTGCAAATGCTAGCTATTTGCTAAACAGAATAATGATATTCGAACTGTCACCTGGCCTGATGTTTAGAGCAACACACAAGTGCTCGCAAAGCTTTTCCACTTGTTTCTTTTTTCCATGGTAATCTGGGAACATGGCTGCATTTATTCTTTTTTTCTGGAGTCTATAAATCTTTTAAAACATGTGTCAAGGTATTAGCTTCATGAATACTTCAAATAGGAAAGCTATTCAGAAGAAAAAATGGAAATGTGTGGACTTTTAATAAAGCAACAAAAAATAAATGATAAAAACATTTGTGTTAAACTATATACCTAGTTCTTTTTAAAAATAAATTTATAAGAACATACATTTGACAATTTAGGCTACCTTTCATTGGAGAAACATATTAACTCAGTTAAGTGTTTGAATTTCTTCTATGAACAAGAAAAAGAAGTCTGAAAATCACGTAACAATAAAGTCTGCAATGGGGTGTACACGCAGCATGGTTTCTCACCTTTCTTGCTGTTAACGTTTTGTATTGGATAAGTCTTTCTTGGAAGCGACTATTCTGTGCATTTTAGGATGTTAGGTAGCATCCCTGGCACTAAATGCTACTAGTGTGTCCCGCTCCAATTCACCACCAATTCTAAGTTGAAAGGCAACAATTTTTGTAACATTATTCTGGTAACAACATTTAACAGCATTTTGGTAACAATAAGCCTTCACACAGAATGTAAGCGTAAGCACTAGGGTCCATGCGAACCACTTTATACAAAGGATTTGTTGTTTAATATCCACAGACACAATAACTTTAGTTCTAATTATCATCTCCATTTTACAGGAAAGAAAACAGAGTCTCAGAGGTATTAAATAACCTGAGCGTTCTAGTCTGTAATGGGTGGTTAGTGAAATTATGTCATAGCTGTTTGGAAAGCTAATATAACAAAACATTTCTTTCACAGAAAATGATAGAGGCCTGAAATTTATTCAGAGCCTCAGTTCTGACCTCAGCCAAAAAACGTGAGGTCTCTGTATGTCAGTAGTAATATTCTGGGAATTAATGTATTAGATTGTATTCAATTGCTCAAAAACAGCAGTTTGAGACAATGTATTGGAAAGGATAGGTTACAGCTCAGGATGACTCCTTGGCGATGTGCCTTGGGGGCAACATGATGGACAAAAGGGGAAGGGATGAGAGGAGACTGTCTGAAGGCATCCAGTGTTAGTATAACTACGATTGTGAGAGAAAAAAAGTGTACCTTAAATAATGGCAGAAGAGTAACAAATTCTGCTTAGCTCCTGATTTATTTCTCACCACCTCAGAGGCACAAATCCTGTAAATTTGTGACTGTATATGCATATATGAATTTCACAGGACTGGAGGATGTGCTGACCTTTAGAGAGTAGGGGTTGGGGTGCTAAATGTCCCATAATGCACCGGACGGTACAGTATCCTCCATCCAGCTTTCAAATGTCCCACCAAATAGTGAACTAGATGAATAAGCTGTTCATAATTATCTGAGTCTAGAACCTAGCTTTAAGTAAATCAACACCAATTATTTTCAGCAACACTTTGATATAGTTCACTATTTTTTTTCAGAAAGCTACAATTATGTAAACCTAGAGAAGTTTAAAATGTATTTAGTTTGGACATTTACAAAGAATTCTTTATTTCAAAATAAAAATGTCACCAATTCTAACACTTCTCATAGTATGAGTCTCCAATGTAACACACCTCCATCAGTGTGTAAATGGAGCTTCATATTCATGATGTTTCTACATTTCAGTGAATGCAGCTATCTATCTCTTCATGTCTTCTATTACCCTCCTGCCTGAACATTTGCATACTGAGATACACATTTTTATAAAAACATTTTTCCTTATATTTTTTCTTTATATTACCATTATGGAATTATAGTGATATTTAAAATTATATATGTTATATAATCTATATTATCTATCTCACCTAACTGAATTATCTATAAATTTCATTTTTAGAGTAGCAAAATGTTACATAAATAGATACATTTTATAAAAAGAATATACTGAATCTGAGAACCTATTAAACAGGGTCTCACATAAATAAACACAACACAGTTATAAACTTAGTAAATATATTTTCTCACACACACATAAATACAACACAATTATAAACTTGATAAATATTATTTATGGAATTGGACCAGGTAAGTTAAGGAAAAGAGAATTCTACAATGTAAAACCCCTTAATATGAGCCGTTTTAGTAGCTGAAAAACAGAATGAATAATGTCTTTGCTTGTCAAGCCCAATTATTTCAATACTTGTTATGAATAACTTGCTACATGGTAGGCACAGCTCTAGGTGTTGGAGACAGAGAGGTAAACAAGTCCGACATGATCTACCATGGAGTTCTTATTTTCAAAGTGGAAGGTAGAAAATAAATTAAAATGAACTACAAGAGCAAAGTGCCTCTGATGAGGGTGCGGAAGCATGTTTCAAAATGTCTGTAGTGAGATAAACAGATCAGCAATAGACCAGGCCGTGCAATTTGGTGACAAATCACTTATCAGTCTAGCTCCTGTTTTTTTACTCTGAATCATATTACCCCTTTCCTCATCTATGCCAGACTGTGGTGAGCTTCAACCATACCCTCCCATTTTACATACTTTGCCATTTTAATTAATTAAGTGGAAAAGTTTTGACCCATCAACCAGAGCTTAAGCTGCTAGAAGAAGCGGATCCTGTCATACGTGTCTTTGTGCTCCGTCGTATGCCTAGTAGAGTGGTCTCCACAGGAGGTAATCCATAAAAATCAATATATATGGAGGAGAAAATACTAAGAGAGAGGAACACTGTTACCCTAGCAAGAAAGGACAGGTGAATGGGAACTTGAATGAGAGACATTAAGATGTAGGCTCTGATTCTCCCTTAACAATTTATCTCCACTTCCTGATGGAATTGCGGAATAGGGTAAGTATAGACCCATTATGAATACCAGATCCATTGAAGAAATTTTAAATTCCGATTAAGCCATTTATTATTGTAACCTTAGGCAAATTCCTCAATGTCTCTGAGTCAGACTTTCCTAACAGAGAACAATGACAATCTTATGATGCTGTGACAATATAATGTTTCAGAAGCCCATAGCAAATTGTCTAGAATATAGTAGTCAATAAGTATAGTTCATTTTCAGTTAAAATTGTCTAGAATATAGTAGTCAATAAGTATAGTTCATTTTCAGTTCACTGATTTAAGAGTGGTGCTTTCATAACTGGCAACAAATGACATAAGCATTTTATGTCATCAGGACATATCAAACACATCATAAACCATGTGAACTCCCTAAAAATTTAAATTGAAAAAAAAAAAAAAAAAACTACTACATGAAAAAGGAGTCTTACAGTATTTCTATGTCCAATCAGCAATTTTTTTTTTTCTTTCTGAGATGGAGTCTCACTCTGTTACCCAGGATGGAGTGCAGTGGCATGATCTCTGCTCACTGCAATGTCCACCTCCACCTCCCAGGTTCAAGCAATTTTCTTGCCTTGGCCTCCCACGTAGCTGGGATTACAGGTACCCACCTCCATGCCTGGCTGATTTTTGTATTTTTAGTAGAGATGAAGTTTAACCATGTTGGCCAGGCTGGTCTTGAACTCCTGACCTCAGGTGATACACCTGCCTCTGCCTCCCAAAGTGTTGGGATTAGAGCCTTGAGCCACCAAGCGCCCTCAACTGACAAATTGGAGTCATACCAATTGTCATTACATGGTATATTTTAGACAGGTTAAAAGTAAAATCAAAAGAAAAATATATTGAGACTAATTGAATAAAAAACTTTTAATTGAGAAATCAATACTTTCTAAGCATTCCAGGTAGCAACTCCTTAGCCCCACTCTCCTGTGTAAATGCACATAAAATCACACACCCTTATAATGGTACTAAAAGACCTAACATATTCATTTCAATAAAGTTAATCACTACGTCCTCTCCCTGAGTGGAAATAATACATATACAGGAATTACATCAAATCTCACTCTTTATTTTCACCGCATCATGTTTCTCTCTGGATATTTTGTGTCTTCAAATGAAAGTAAAACTGTAGAGTATCACACTACAGCTCAACTTCAACTTTAATATAATTATTTTAAAGCTACTCAGTCAGTTCTTTTGAAGGAATGGCATTATGTGGACAACCTTGTGTAAACTTTAATTCCCAAGCTCTCTACATATTGCTGTCAACATTCAGTACTTTGCACTGCTTGCAGAGTAGACTCTACTGATGCAAATACTACCCACACAGAGTCCAACCTAGAGCTGGTTCAGCCATTTATGGAGCAGAACAGGGACATGCAGGAATTAGGGCACAGACAGACTCACTTGAGGGAAGTAAGCAATCAAGAAAGTTCCACGAGGGCTGGGAGAGAAATCCGAAAGTGTAGATAGGTAATCCAGGCAGTGTAATACCACACAGTGGGCAGGGTTCAAAGAAAAAAGAGAAGCAAGCAGGGAAGCTGGAGGAATAACCTTGGACAAAAGAGGTTTGGTCATAAGACCGGCATGCAAAGCCTACTTTCAGTTCTTTATAAACTGTGAATCAAGGCAGAGATGGAGCTTCTGTGAATTAGGCACTCAACAGGAGCTTCTTCACAAAGGTCCTTATTACTAAAACCAGAATTCACTGTCAGAACTGGAATAGCAAAATGAGAGATTTGATGGTACCACCAACTGGGTCAGGATGCAGGATGGTCCCAGGACCTAGAGAGATTGATGTGCAGCATTTTTGCTATAGGAGATAAACAGATTTAGCCATGAAGACTGACTCAATTGGCACTTACACACGGGGTGCAGCAAGTGAGGAAAGGTAGCTAGGAAGGTGAGAAAAGGGAAAGAAGCAGGTGCAGGGTATATTTCTTTCATTTCTACTCATATTTCTCTCTCTCTCTGTGTGTGTGTGTGTGTCACACACACACACACACGCACACATGCACACACGCACACACAAACTCTAACATAATTGGTTAGGGAAGTAACATTTTAATTTACAACTGACATGGGTCACTACTCATACAATAAAACATATAAAATGAAGGCTACAAATAATTATGAACCAGAGATGTGGTGAACATGAAAATCTTTGTTCACAAAAGTGTTAATAAATACAAAACAGGAGAGGGAAGGCTAGGCCTGACTGCCACGAGCAGTGTATAGTCACAGCTCTTCAGTGGAGTTCAAAGAGTAATTACAGAGGAGTGAGTTAAATTCCATAAGTAGTGGTTACACAGCATTTAATGCAATGATCTATTTAGCCATCGTGCTCCTTTTTTAAGAGGAAAATTTTAAAGTCGGCTTTTTAAAAAGTGACATTTAAAATATGGCAGCTTAAAACTAAATTTTATTAGTAAACCACATGTGAAAGCTTCTCAAATGTTCCCTTAAGCTATGTCAAAGCATCATAAATATAACTGTCAACAGCAGAGCAGTGCCGTTTTAATATATGAGTAGACAGCACAGAGAGGTTAAGCAACTTGTTTATGCCAAACAGCTAGATAACAGCAAGTTGAGATTGAAAGTAATTCTCTTGGATGGATGCAACAAAGCTGCCTTTTTTTTTTTTTTTTTTTTTTACATTTCCCAAGAACATATTTATAGAAAATACAACACCTCATTATCAATCAGAACTTAGCACAGAATCTGGCAAATAGAAAGTGTTTGATAATTATTGAGGGGTGAATAATTGAATTAATAAATGAATAAATTATGTATCCTTTCTAACAAGTTCTGTAGCCACACACTGCAGAGGGCAGTCAGTTTTCCCAGAATCTGCCTGGCAGGAGCTAGGTTAGCAAAACACATGAAACATGTTTGTGAGAAAACAGCATTGGAAAACCGGTGCCTAGCTCTACCCTACAAACTCAGATCCTCTTGTATTACTCTTTTTTAAATGTCCAATTAGTCCTTCCAGGGAAGAAGGCTAATACAGTTGTCTCCCTTATCCACCGTTTCACTTTCCAAAGTGGCTGTTACCAGAGGTACACAACAGTAACATATTTTGAGAGAGAGAGATATCACATTCACATTTTTTAAATAAAATATATTGTTACAATTGGTCTATTTTATAAGTTATTGCTGTTAACCTCTTATTGTGCCTATTTTATAAATGAAACTTTGTTATAAATATGTATGGAAAGGGAGTAACATAGTATACAGGTTTTAGTACTATCTGCAATTTCCAGCATCCACTGGGGGGCTTTGGAACGTATTCCCCAACTGTAAGGGCTGCTGGGGGGACTGCTATATACAATACTAGTAACTTACTCATTAGAGCGATGGGCTTAAAACAAATAAATTTTAAAAGGAAAATGTAGTGGTTCATGCCTATAATCCCAGCACTTTGGGAGACCAAGGTGGACAAGTTGCTTGAGGCCTAGAGTTCAAGACCAGCCTGGCCAACATGGCAAAACCCTGTCTCTAGTAAAAATATAAAATTAGCCAGATGCAGTGGTGTGTGCCTATAGTGCCAGCTACTCAGGATGCTGAGGCAGGAGAATCACTTGAACCCGACAAGAGTGAGACTATCTCAAAAAATATATAACAATAATTATTAAATTTTAAAAATAAAAAGCAATATTTAACATTTATGGAGCTCCATCAATATTTTATTTACTGGCCTAAATGCCTTACAGATGGTAATTCACTTCATCTTAACAAACTCAATGAGGAGGTAATGTCGTCAGCCCCAGTTTACATGCATGGAAGCTCAAGGATGGGAAAATCAGGTCTTTTCCCTAAAATGAAGGAGCAGATGCAGTCTCAATCCAGAGCTGACACTTTTGCTACACACAATAGTATCTGTTAATATGAATGAATAAGGATGCCATGAAAGAGGGAATTGGGAGTATGTGGGGTTAGAATAAATTAGCTAAAATGTTCTCTATGCTTGGAATGTCACAGTAATGACCACCAAGGCTTCTTTGTGCAATACTCTTTTCTCACGATGTGTGCCCTTGTGTAAACCCCTATTCAGTGATGAGAAATAAAAATTCTGTAAAAGAACTTGTTGGTCAGGATGATGCATGCAGACATCAAGATAAGCCTGGTTTCAAATTTTGGCACTGGCACTTATCAACTATGTGTCCTTGAGCAAGTAATTGAATCTCTCTCAGCTTCGTTTTCATGATGTAAAAGGGGAATCATAATAACTTACATAAAGTTTTTATGAGGTTATAAAGTTCTGAATCGGGGGCCATTTAAGGCATTTTTGGCTATCATAACTGGGAGTGGATGTTACTGGCATTTACTGAGTAGAAGCCAAGGATGCAGCTAAATATCCAGCCCTGCAACAGAAAATTACCCAGCCCAGAATGTCAATAAAGCCAATAAGATGACAAATCCTTCAAGAAATACATCTGTGATAGGCCTGGCATAATATTAGCAATCAATAAATGATTCTGTGGCTTTATCATATGTAAAAAATTTGTGGAATAATTTAGGCCAAAGTTTTAAATTCTAAACACTAAAGGATTCATATTCCTTCTTTAATCCAGGAGAGAAAAAGTGATTTCTCACTATTTTTTTTAATGTTTGAATTCTTGTGATTTTTTTTCTGATTCTTTCCCACATTAAATGAAACTATAATAAAGTTCAAATGACATAATAGAGCAATTAATAAGTTAAGCTATTATCCTGGCCCTGAAGTCCTGGTGACTTATAAATGATTTATAACATGAACTGAGAATAGTAGAAAATATTTTAGAAATGAAAATAAAAAACAAGGGATTGTTCAAGAGTTAGTTTTTTTGTATTGGAATCACTCCACCCCTTTCTATTGGCTGAGGAAGTAACTTGTAGCACATCTTTAAGAATACCCTAGAGATCAGAAACCTCTATTTACTTGTCTTGGGCAATTACTCTTAGTGTCTTTCTGGGCCAAAGTTTGTTTTGTTTTGTTTCTGAAAGCATTCGTCTTGGAAATTGGAGAGTTTTCCTGGAAGATTTGGAAATATTTTAATCAGAAAGTGTGGTCAAGGGAACAGGAAATTTCTTTTCCCAACAGAGAAGACAGTTGCAAAATAAAATTACTTGCTTTGGAGTTCAACACGGATAAGCTTCCTGTGTACGCAATAGAATTCTAGATACAAGTATAAGCACCAGAAACTCAAAGAGCATTGGCTTCTGTCAAGTAGGATCTTAAGCCTTCACTCAAGCTCTCAAAAGTTAACATATGTACTATTTACAAATTAATAGTTTGCATTTTTCTTTTGGCTAGGAACATGTCCTTACAAAAGTATTACTGGTCAATGTTTTTGTAATAAACTTGTTTTTTTTAAAATTCACTTATGGAGTATTTATTGATATTTTTATAGAAAGTCAACTGATTTTTGTACATTGATCTTATATTTTGCAACCATGCTGAACTAATCAGCTCCACTTTCCTTTGCATTTTCTTTATACAAGATAATGCCATCTGTAAGAAGAGATAGTTTTGTTTCTTCCTTTCCAATCTGGATACGTCTTATTTCTTTTCCTTACCTAAGTGCACTGGCTAGAAACTCCAGGACAATGTTGAATGGAAGCAGGAAGAGTGAGCATTCTTGTCCTGTTTTTGATTAAGGGAAAACAGTCAGCAATCATTCAGCAGCTGTGTAAATTTCATAAACTTTCCTTATTAAGTTGAGGAAGTGTCCTTCTATTTCTAGTTTGCCATTACAGTGATTTGTTTCCAAACATTAAACCAACATTGCATTCTAAATACTTCTTAATCGTGATATGATATCATTTTTAGATTTTGTTGTATCATCTTTGCTAAATTTTTATTCAGAATTTTTGCATCTACATTCATGAGAGATATGATCTATAGTTTTTTTAAGTTATTTTGTCTAACTTTGATATCAGTATAACTCTAAAAACAGACAATAGCAAGTGTTGGCAAAACTGTGAAAAAATTGCAGATTTTTCTTATCATACATTGCTGATAAGAATGTAAATGGTGCAACCACTTTGGAAAACAGTCTGGCAGGTTCTTAAAATGTTAAATATAGAGTTACCACATGACCCAGTAATTCTACTGTTAAATACACACTCAAGAGAACAGAAAATATATGTTCACACAAACACTTGTTTGCAAATGTTCATACTAGAGTTATTCATAATAGGCAAAATATGGAAACAACACAAATATCCATCAATTGATGAATGAATGGATAAAATACACTATATTCACACAGTCAAATATTATTCAGCTATAAAAAGAAATGAAGTACCAATACATGTTACAACACTAAGACATTATGCTAGGTAAAAGAAGAGAGACAGAAAAGGCTACGTGTTGCATGATTTCATTACAAGAAATGTCCTGAATGAGTAGGTCTATAGAACTATAAAGTAGGTCAACAGATGCCAGGAACTGGAGAGAGTGAAGAATGAGAGTGACTACAAATGATTGTGGGTTTTCTTTATGGATAATGAAAATATTCTGGAATTAGATAGCAGTGAGTTGCACAACGTTGGGAATATGCTAAAATGCCTTGAGCTGTACATTTTAAAAGTTAGCTTTATGGCATGTGAATGATATAGCAAGTTACATGCATGCACACCAATCTATTGCTGATCTCAGTTTCAAGACATATCAAAATTAAAACTGGAAATAACATTTATTTATAAGTCATGTTAACATTTTTTTTTTTACAAATGAAAACCTGAGATACAGAGAAGTTAAATAACTTGCCCAAAATCACAAAGTTATTTATATGAAATTTCAAACAATTACTTATAGTCCTGGACTACTTCTATAACCATTTTCTTATATATAAAAATTCTCCGATTTTGAAATTATTAAAAGAAAAACAAAAACAAAGTACTACTTTGACTCTTCCCTTGTTCTCAAAATAATTTTTTTTTTTTGCATGTCATGTTGCTTTCTCTTAAGTTGTAACAAATGTCTTGGGACTCCTCTTATCTAACAAATGAGAAAATAAACATTAAGCATCAGGTATTTATCTCCATAAAAAGGTTAGCAAGAAAGAGAACATCAGATCTGCCTCCATGAGGCACTAATTTTCCATATCAGATGGAGACAGAAGTTCTTCAAAGGATCTAACAATTTTTTCCAAGCTTTCTTTCTCTCCTCATCCCTCCTTTTCTTCCTTTCATCCTCCTTCCCACCTTTCCCTTCTTTCCTACCTAGCAATATAACTTTTCTAACATAGTCATCTTTTCTTAGCGTAAATATACTCCACATTTAAACCATTTGAAACTTACAAAGGTCTGTTTTGACCAAAATAATGGAGTCTTAAAAAAGAAGAATTACAGAAAATAAACACTGTGATAAACCCCAAGCTGGTGAAGTTGGTGCACAACAGGTGAGACATATTATCATACTAAATGGAGTATATATGACAACCACAGAAGGACCACACGAATCTATGAAGTTCTAGACCTTGCTTCCTCTTAGAATTTACCTTTAGCTTCTGTGAACTTGGGGAAGCTCTCTGCCAGAAATGAGTGCTCAGAATATTTACATTTTGCATCTGGGCCCATATCAGGGGACTGCTAGGGCTCTCCTACCTAGTGTATGGTCAAGACAGTTTCTAAGAAAGTATACTCTTTACTCTCTAGTAGAGACAGATTTATAACTAGGCTTCACTTTTGGCATCATATGCTTAAACAATCAGGGCTAATATTCTTTTAATTTGTTTTTTATTGCATTTTAGGTTTTGGGGTACATGTGAAGAACATGCAAGATAGTTGCATAGGTACACACGTAGCAGTGTGATTTGCTGCCTTCCTCCCCTTCACCTATATCTGGCATTTCTCCCCATGCTATCTCTCCCCAACTCCCCAACCCCCGCTGTCCCTCCCCTATTCCCCCCAACAGACCCCAGTGTGTGGTGCTCCCCTCCCTGTGTCCATGTGTTCTCATTGTTCAACACCCTCCTATGAGTGAGAACATGCGGTATTTCATGTTATTTTCTTGTGTCAGTTTCCTAAGAATGATGGTCTCCAGGTTCATCCATGTCCCTACCAAGGACATGAACTCATCTTTTAATTTCTTAAACTGATACATGATTGTTTTCATGATTATATTTGGAATGTTCCAGTTCAATTAGTCTCAGAAATCCAGTGAACTTTATTCTGCTTTTAACTATGCTGTTATTGAAATGGAGAATTTTATTTTTATTCTGGAAATTATGAAGTTGCATGCAGACTAAGGAATGAGAGTTCTTCCCTAATATGAGGCATAATGGTTGGTTCTGAAGAGAAACAAGACCTTAAAATCAGGTTGGTCACAAATATGCACAGCACATACAGCAGTTCGAATGAGTAAACAACTGAATGAAATATATGGTTATAACAGATACATTGCTACAGTCTTACACTGTAATTTGAGAACCAAAAGTAAATTTGATTTGCGACAGCTTGCTTGAAAAGGAAAATAAACATTTCTGTTTAAATCTAAATAGGGTAACTAGGCAATCATAATTTAATTATACATTTAAAAATAACTAAAATAGTATAACTGGATTGTTTGTAACGCAATGATAACTGCTTTAGGTGACAGATACCCTATGTACCCTGATGTGATTATTAAGCAATTGTGTGCCTCTATCAAACAAAATAGCTCATGTACCTATAAATATATACACCTACTGTGTACCCCCCAAAAAACTAAAAAGTATGCTTAAAAAGCAATAAATATTAAAAATTTAAAAATTTTTAAAGTATCTTGTCTATAATAATAAAGAATTATAGAAATTTGTTTCCAAAACACTTGACATTGATTCAGAAGTTGTTTTCTAAAATATCATGTCCATAATAATTGAGAATTATAGAAACTTATTTCCAAAACATTTCACATTGATTTAGAAGATAGAGTTTCTTCTGATTTGTTTGCTTACCCTGTAATACAATCACAGTTGTGTCAATTCAAGACTATGTGAGAGTGAGTTAGCTGGTATGATACCCACCCTCCTCATTTCTGACACTATTATGCATTTAAATACACAGCCAAAGTTTTTTGGAAATTTCAAAAAATATATTTGTAAATAACTTGGTATAGATTACTTTACAAAATGTGAATACTTTATGCTTAAACATATTGTAGAAATACAAACCAAAACCAAAATTGTATATTTCCAAGAAAATTACCATTCTCCATGAAGCTCTCACAAATTAACTTGTAACTTAGAAGTCGAAATATGATATAAAGCTAATATAACTTAAGCAACTGGCTCTGTTAATCCTTAAACTGGTCCCATCATCATCATTTTCGGGTGAGTAGTATATAAGTTTTTGTAAAAATTAGGTAACATTTGGGTCAAATGAACACGTGACTTTTTTGCCTACTCACTATTTACAAATACGCTGATATGGAGATAAGACTTTAAAGATGATATATCCATTGACAGAGAAATAATTATTCATTCCCATCTACCATGATATTTGTTTCTCTCAATAATCCTGTGAATTGACTCAAGAATATATGATAGAGGCCCATTTACAAATAATTACATAACATGTATACGAATTAATGGGAAATCTTGTTAAAATGTAGATTATTTTTCAGTAGGTATGTGCCTAAGCTTCTACATTTCTAGCAAGCTCTGAGGTGATGCTGAAGCTTTTGATTCTTAGATCAAACTGTAAAAAATAAACATACTCTAGCCTCTAGAAAAAAAGAGTTATATATGCGATGGATCCATCGCTCCCTTTAAATAAATTCATTACACTAACCCAGGGTTAGTATAATGTTGATCTAATCATATGGTTCATTGTCTTCAAAAAAAAAAAAAAAAAAAAAAAAACAGATGCTAGAAAAAAACACAGACTTTTATAGACAGAGTAATGGGGAATACTTAAATCTAGAAAGATAAATTGAAAAAGAAAAGCTATAATGTGATTCATTTGGATTCAGCTACGCTATTTGGAGAAAAATCTATAAATATTGTCAATCAGATCATACATTTTAACCAATGATTCTGGTTCCTCCAAGAGTACTCTCTACTTGTGGCCCAAAATGACCCAAAATGGCAATCCAGACTCGGCATTTGTGATGCTGAATCAGGGTCAACAAGGAGGGATTTTGTTAATTCCTTTCCTCGTAAGAATATTATCTGTCTGTGTGTGTGTGTGTGTGTGTGTGTGCGTGTGTGTGTGTGTGTGTACACAAACCTATTCTCCACAAAACGGGTTAGCATACCATCTGTTACATTTAAAAATCTAGAAGCTTTTCTATTCACTATTACAATTGAGGATAATTTCTGAACTAGGCCTGCTAGTTAAAAAAAAAGAAGAAAAATATTAAATAAAAACTATAGGTAATATAAGAAATATCAAGCATTTTCAGAATAATCTGGCATTTTACCTTAAAATAACTTTTCACATATGAATTATTCTGAGACTACTGTTGAATATTTTCCAAATTAACAGAATATTCTCACCTTCATTATATTGAGTTTCCCATACTTGCATAAATAACAAATGGTGTGCCAATGTATTCTTTACCTCTGTTTGTTCCACAATTGTGATGTTCCTGTGGTTAATATTAACAAAAGCCCCTCTCCCTTCAGTTTGTAATTCCCTGTCACTGTTTTTCCTATCTACTTTCCAACTAAAATTCTGATTATCTTCCTGAGTCTCCCTTGAGGCCTGTTTCTTTTTTAGTAGTTTCTAGGCAAGCTCTAGCCAAGTGCTTTAAAACATCAGAACAATCCAATGATGGGCATCCTATTATAGAGTACTCCATGGAAATTTAAACCTGGCCTCTATACATTATACCTTCTACATTAATGGTGTTCCCTCTATATTCACAGAGCCAAGTGCTTGATTTGTTTGTTTAATTTTTCAAAGTAACTGTGTTCAAGGCCCTGAGACCCAGTCTATAAGCTTATGTGATCTCATTGTCTTGGTGTTTTTTTTTTGTATTTTTTATTACACTTTACATTCTGGGGTACATGTGCAGAACATGCAGGTTTGTTACATAGGTATACACGTGCCATGGTGGTTTGCTGTATCCATCATTCCATCATCTACATTAGGGATCTCATTGTCTTATGTCTGCTTTCTTATGTTGATTGTGACCTATTAGTTTTGCCTCTGATTTTTGCTATAAGTTGCCTTTAGTTTGAGTTTTCATTAATGTTGATTATAAAAACAAATTAAGCTTCATCAAGAAATCAAGTTTACCAGCTCTGCATTCAATTAAGTTTTTGCTCCCAAATGATCTCAATTTTCCAGACCACAGGTGAAGACTTCCTAAGGTTTCATTCATTATTAGTCAACCAGCAAGTACTGAACATGTTCCATAGGCTTAGTCTTAAAGACAGCTTTCAGAAAAATATAACCAAGATATTTGGAATTGTACAAACATGGCTTTGTCTAGGAATTAGCGAATGTCTCTCTGAAATAGGTTATAGGAAAAGTTACTTTACAACAGATTTTTCTCAAGGAAAAGAAACTCTCTTCCCTTCACGTTAAGAGTATACAAGTGTTGCCTTAATTGTACACAAAGTTGATAACAGCATATGTTGCAAGTGAAGAATTTCCCTTTCTGTTCTTTAATCTGACTAGGAATTGCCTCATTAATCTGTCCATTTTTACTTCACCAAAACACCTGCCAGGATGCTGCAGCCTATTAAGATTGTTCTGACAATTAAATAACAAACAAACAAACAAACAAACAACAAAAACAACAGAACACTGGCTCAGACCTGGCCTTTCTAAAGTGGGACAGCTGCCTGCCTTCTCTCCTTCCCTTTTCCATCCCTCTTTCCTTCGTTCCTTCTCCCCTCCACTTTTCCTCTTTTCACTCCCTAAAAACATTCTATAATGTTCAAATAGACATTGAGGAAACTATATATAGCAGTTTTTTAGTGTTTCTTTCTTTCTGGCTTTCCTCCAAATGCTTTATTTTTAATTTTCCCTAATGGATGAATTTATCTTGCAAGTACATAGTTTTGAACTATGTGTTTGCACACACGTGACACAGAAAATTCTTCAGCGATCATTATTCGTGGAAGTGTTGCCAGTCTACCTGAATGAGAAGAATACCAGCATTGACATATGTGTTTAAGCAAGATATGGTGATTTCTTTCCTTGAATATATGAAGTAGTAGATTGACTAACTGATAGCAGCCTTACCTTTAAGCAGATTCCTCTATTCTGTTCATGAAGAATGTATATCTATCTAAGGAAAGTTGTGTTTGAATAAATGTATTTCTTCTGTTTATTGAATAACTTAGAAAATGCTTCTTTCAATTCACTATAAACAATGTCCTGCAAATAGCCAACTCAATAAATTTTTGTTTAATGAATTACAGTATTCTTGCACTAGACATCAGTCCAGTTTAATTTGAGCTCAAATAATACAAATGTATGTCATTTCCTACTCTTTGTAAAAAGAGAGCAATATGTGAATCGGCATTTAATTTTTTGCCTACTATGCAGAGGAATAGGAAATGAAGCTATTAAGATCCAGTTACGCTATTTTCAAAGATTACAAAATCTTTGTCATCTCAACTATTGATACATTTGAAATTGTCCAGTGAGTACAATGTTTAGACTATGCAAGGAAAAACCTCTATGTTGCTAATCATCTCAAATTTTCTGCCATTCTAAGACCCATGTTTGGAGTTAGAGTCAAGTGGTATTTTATTCTAAGCAATGGGAAAACTGTGACCATTTTCAAAGTAAATCCCTATGTGTCTGGTGACCAGTAAATCAATCATTTAGTCCCCAGTGTTTGTTTGGTTCGCCTACTGTAACAGAAAAACCTGCATTCTGTACCTTCTACCCTTGAAGATGGTGAACATAAAAATGCATCTGGTTTTTCATTTAAAATATGAACTATTGCCTTTCCCTCAAATGTGTCCTATTATGGAAACCTAATATACAGATATTCAAATGTACAAAATAATTGTGTTCACTTTGTCTCCAAAAGGATTTTACAATTTGTAAAAGCACTATAAATTTCTTTTGAGAAACACACTTCAATATAATTCATTTCATATGAATATGAAAACTTTTCATTTAGATCCAATTTTCTATAGAGATTATCATGTGGTAGATATTCATAAATACTTTATTTCAGGTGGAATTTTACCTTGACATACATACCCACATAAAGACTCTGTTAAATAATCAGGTATTAAATGTGATCTGATTCCAACTTCCATTAAGTCATTTAAGAAAACAATTCCCATTGATGCTTATCTGAGTGCTCAATATTCTTTTTAAGTTAGGGGAGTGAAATATGGAAAGTAGGCAACACACTCTGGAATTTTTGTTGAGCCTATGTAACTTCATTTAAAGATAAGAATGAAATAATAAACATATAATTTCCAATTTTAAATTTTAAGAGCCAAGAACACATTAGATGCACTTCTCAAACTGAGATAAGAATCCATTGCAGTATCAATTAAGAGAGAGAAGAAATATGAGAGTCACAGCCATTGTATTCTTCCCTCAAATATCATGCAACTTCTAACATAATACCACCATTATATACACACATATGAATATATGTAGATATATTGTATCATACATATTTACAGATGCAACATGTAACTATATGATTGCAGCTATTTTTATCTTAAGGAGATTTCAAACTCTTGGATACTGAGGTTTTTACCTCAATGAGAGACACTTCAATTCTTAGGGCTCTATGAATGAAGAGTATTAGCTCATTAATATTAGAAAAATAACACATTGTAATAAAGCAGAGACTATGAAAGGAAAGATACAAACATTTGTATCTTTCAAGCATGGAGGAAAAAAATTATTTGAGACCATTCTGCATAAAAACCATTTGAGTTTTTAAAAACAATAATTTTCAAACTCATGTTTTTAATTGACTTACATTATTAAAACTTAAATACTTGACATGTGACTTAGAATAATTATCTGATGGCCCAGCTTACATTTATTTTTACTTGAATGGTTTTAAAAGTTTTGCTTTTTCTATAATTTCATGGAAATAAAATATTTTATGGATATTTTGATTCTATGCTCATACTGGCTAGAAAAAACTCATGGTTTTTAATGCTGACAAGAAATTAGCAGATCCCAATAACTTTTATTCATAAATGACTGCATTAACAATAAAAAAATAAAGAAAACATTAAACTATATTAAAGGAAACCCTTAAAAATTTAAGAGTGATTTTCTAGTTAAAACTGACCCTAGTGTTTATGATTTTTTAGGCATTTTATGTAAACATACAAGATTTTAGTTTTATGTATTTATATTAAACTTTATATATGAAACTGGTAAATAGCTTACTACTACTTTTCCATGTTATATTGCCTTCTCTCACCATAGAGTTTTGTTTTCCAATTTTTTAAGGTTGCACCTTACTAGTAAAAATAAAAAGTTGTGTACAGTATTATCAGTTGTTCTTATTATTTTACTAATAGCAATAAAAAATAAAACTCATCTATTATAAAAGTGTTATTTAATTAACCCAGTTATTTTGAACACTTCATATCCAATATTTTTTGAAAAGTAAGATGACTTTTTAAGTTCATTTATCTCTAAAGCACTTAATATCTTACGTGAAAAATAATGACATGTCTGTATGATTCTCAGCTGTTATAAAATGTCGGGTGCTAGAAATTCCTAACACACCTGCCCATAAGTCAATTAAATCTTCTGCATGGCGCCACATCAGCTTTTCCCCCCAATCCCAACAGAGTTTAAAAAAAAAAAAAAAAAAACTCTAATAACATCTACAATTAATAGCATTCCTGTAGCCTGTAGGTCTAGCCTGTTACTTTAGTTTTCTGCTAACAATAATGGAGGGTCTTATTATCTTTTTCCCCTGGGCATTTATTAGGCATCATGAGGAAAAATGTTACATCCCTGGAAAGGAGCACAAGCTCCAGCTCTCTTCAGAAGGTTAGATGTCTTAATGGGCATTACATTAGAAATGCATTCTATGTTACCTATTATGTTACTTCTTCCAATTAGAAATTCCATTTTAATGTGATTGCCAAAAATTTAGTGCTTTCCATTTGATAAAATTGAGAGTGGGATTTGCTAAACATCAGTTAATAGAAAATATGAAGCAAACGTATGGGTAGATTGGCTGCCAGTGGGGAGAAATGAATGGGTGTAATGGAAATTAATGGATAAGAGAAATCTATTTTAATTTCCTTAAAAAAATGTGCTATAACAGCTATCTGCATTAATAAATCAAACTTTTTTATTGTTTAAAAAGTGAATAATAACATATTTTGATTTAACAGGACAGCATCCCTTTCTAACTCATATAATTTGCTATCAGATATCATTCTGTTGGAGATATTCAAATTGCATGCTTTGCTTTGGCAAACAATCTTTTCTATACTTAGCTCTAAAAAAGATCAAACTGACAATAAATGAGAAATAAGGTGTTAAAATGTTATTCTCCAATCTATCATTTTAAATACTAAAAATTGTTTTAAGTAAATGTTTCTTTCAATGTCTATTTTTAAAATTTTTCCTCCATTATATCTTCCATTTTAATCCCAAGTTAGGTTGTGGTCTTTTGTTAATTCTACTTCAGATACACAAATTAAACTTCTGATAATTGAATGGAGACATAAAACACATTTAATCTTAAAAGACAATATAGGTTTATATGAGCTCTTTTAGTATTTTATAACTACAATTTTCTAAGATAGACTCATTTAAAGTGATTTCAATCTGCATATTTCCTCTAACATTTTTTTTTTTTAAATGTATAGTTACTTCCATCATCTCATCTGAATTCTATGATCACATTAAGCCCCTTAAATTAAATCCATACCCACATGGTCTGAGTACATTCCCAATATAATATTTCTTATTTAAAACTGTACTATTTGCTAAGTCCTTTAAGGAAGTATAGGGATGACAATGTTCTGGAAAACTGGAAGAACATCATTAATCGTAAGGGGCCCAAAATACAGAACAGGACATGTGTGTCTGTAGAGCGGTTATGATTTTCAACAAAGAACTCATTTACCCTAAACCAAGTACTAAGTGGGAAGAGAGGGGAAAAGGCTGTAAATGCAAAATCCTTTCCCCAGTTTTGCAATTAACAGTGTAGTAACTAAGTCACTTTTCCATCTGGGCACTTTACCTCTTTGGCCAAAGGAGGTAACTTGCACCATTTCTAAGTTCTTTTCTAGAAATTTAACGAGTCTGTACTTTCTGTTAGTTTTTCTGCTTGCTTATTTCACAGTAGGCTAACATTATGGAAAGAAAATACATATAAATAAACTTAGCATGGCAATTTTAATATAGCATAGAGCTCATGGATAATGATTACACCTCTCAATAAAACCATTAAGAAGCTCCCTGGGGGTTAACTTTTTTAGGATAAAAATAAAATAAAACTAATAAATCTTTCTTATAGGTAGTCAGGTGCTTCTGGAAAGATGATGGCAAAACTTTTCAGAAAGTTTGTTCCTACCCATTCTCTTTGTACATGTACAAAGGCTTCTGTGCAACTTGTTTTCATTTCTGTGCATGATCCAATCAAGAGAATATGATCTGCATCTCAAAGTTATCTATAATGCTTGCAACAATTCACTACTAATATGCCAACTGATGATACTGAATATTTGTATTCATCTTTTCCATCTTCTAAAATCTCTTATAGCTTGTCTACTAACTTAATATCAACCATTAATAACTGAGAAAAATGGAAGTGACCAAAATGGACTCTATTTTGTGACCCTCAATTCTACCAGCCCACCTCTATCTGCACCCATGCTCTCTCTATACAATGTTCTTCTCCCATAAGATGTCGAGGTTAACTCTTCTGGTAGTAGTAACCTGGATCCACTTCGTTTTCTGACTCAAGAATTTTGTTTTTCTGAAATTAAATCACTCTTACAAATCACAAATTTTCTCTGGTTACTAGATCATTCACATCAGCATTCAGAAATGCTGTATCATATTTTCACATTTAATTAAAAAAATATATCCAAATTCCCCTAGGGTTGCCCCATTTCTTTGCTCCTCTTCAATCAAAATTTTCTCAATTTCCTCTTTTCTATTCTCCTCTCGACATGTAACAGTTGAGTTTTGTCCCTATTATGTCAGGAGTCCTTACTTTTAAAGACACCAGTCATCTCTATTTTGCCAATTCCACTCATTTCTTTGTTCTATGTTGACTCATATCACTCTTCCATTTAGAGCTTGCTGATATATTTCTATTTGCCTTAGAATAATACCTGAACTCCTTACCCTGGCCTATTTGTCTACTTCTACTTAAACTTCATTTTCTTTTCCACACTCACCTTCTGATCCCAGGAACACTCCAAGCCTTGTCACAATTTAGTGCCCTTGTACTTAAACTGGCCACTGAAGTTTTCTCCCTGAACTGTACATGGCTAACCCCTTCCTGTCTTTCAATACTCTCGTCCTCAGAGATACCTTGCTGGATCATCCAACTGAAAGTCAGACATGCTCTTTATACTGTTTTTAGTTTCTGCAGGGCATTAATCATTAATTAATATATTAATTCATTGATTGTTTTCCTCAATAACATGAGACTCTTAAGATAGGAAAATATTATTTTTCTTTTGCTCTGCATTTCCAGTCTAGAACAGTGACTGGCACAAAGCAGACACTCAAAAAAACATTGCTTAATTAATTTTCTCATCTTTGTATCCCAAATGTCATACACAGACAGAGTAAATGATGAATAAATGCTGGTTGGTACTAAATGATCATAAACTCTCTTGATGAATTTACCCACACTGTTATTTTATGATTGTTATTTATCAGTGGCTCTTATCAGGTATGAATACCTTTCAGAAAAGATTTGTATTGGAGATAGAAAGTATTAATCAAGAAGTAGGATACTATTTGGATCTCTCCAAACTATTTACAATTTAAGCAGTTTATTCATGAATGGTTACAAAGCACTTGGGAAATAAAAAGTTTTAAAATCTGTACATATATCTAATTTAGGACAATTGAGACAACTCTGTAATCTATTAATTCTATGATTATATCTAGATCAAAGCTTTGGTCTAGGGCAAAGTACTGTAGAGGCCAAGGAGAACTGCGGAAGGAAGTATAGGAGAAAAGGCATACAAATTTTTTTAATATGTATATATGGGAGCCTTCTGAATGAAGATCCAAAGATAAAGGGGAAATTGTCCATTTTTATGCTTATGCTCAACAAAGTGTATACAGCAGTGCAGATAAAAGGGCAAGAACTAATGGTAACAGACAGAGTGGGGAAACCCACGGAGGTCTATCTGTCTAGATTCTTCCTGGCCTTTATGAACCTGCATTCTTTCCTTCTTGGTACATGACACGACCCTCTGGAATGGGAGTTTTAGTATCTGTGGTCAAACAATATACATCAGGGAATTTCTTTATGAGCCAGTTTTCACACAGAAAGGTGGAGAGAAAATTAGAGTAATATTTTTAGGTTTTCATGGCTGGCTTTGGAGAAAAAGGATTCTGGTTTCTGTGACCTAACTTGAGGAAGAGGGATTCTTGTTTCTACAGCTAAGCTGACGGAGAATGGAACTGAGAGAGAAGAGGGCAGGAGAAGGTCAGAGAAAAACTTTAGCTTCTGAGGCTGCTGCTGAGGCCTTCCTTTGGTGACATTGTTTTCTGAACCCCAACAGTACTGAAAGCCCGCAACCCTATATTTTGTATTATTAGGACATTCTTCACTAAAATCAAAGCATCTGGCATCCCACATTTCAACTACATTACTATAGACTTTGGAGTTCCAAAGTACAGCAAAACACACTAACACCAATAATAAAAAGTAATTAATTTATCTTAAGGTGAATAGTAAAATGAAAACCTCAGAATATCCAAACACTTAAAAGACCTTACAAATAAATTATTCATGATTCCAACATTGAATGTTAATCATACTTTAGAGAAAAAAAAAAATCTTTAAGGATCAGCTGAAGAAAAGCAAATAATGAAATCTTTAAAGTTCACTACTGTTAAAGATTTTTAAAAACTTAAAACTCAAGGTCATTACATGTAAAACATGGTGTGGGGCTCTATGATTGAATTATACCCTTTTAATCTTTGCATTTTATGCTACTAGATACAATGGAGCTCTTTTAATGATCTAAATCTTTCCATGAGTCTAAAAAGAACAGCTTCACCACATTATCCATTCTACTTGTTTCCAGAAATTGTTTCTTCTGAACTTTGCTTTATCTCTTTTATAGTTTTTTCTAACACAACCAAAAATATTTGAGAACCAAAATATTTTTTAGGGATTTTTTTCTTTATCCTGCATGAAAAATTGACTCTAAAATTTTTGCCCTAATCAAGATTTGTGATGACTTAAAATGGTCTATCTACAAATTTCAATTTTATATTAGCCTAACAGGTTTGAAAATATCATTTTCTACTGCTTGAAAGAAAATTCCTCAAAGTCGGACCAACTGTTTTATATTTTAATATTCACCCCCAAAATTAGTGCATAGCAGATAGCTAATAAATATCTGCAGTATGAGTAACATAATCCTAATGCTTATTATTGGCAAGTGACAGAAATTCAATTATTCATATTCCTGGGTTTAAAAAACAATAAATATTTCAGGAGATAATTAAGTTTTCCCTGAAAAACACTTCATTTTTCCTCTTTCTATTTTTACACACCTTCAAATTCTATGTTTATGACACTTACACCTTTCTCATCCCACTTATTCCCTTAATTCCCTCCAACACAGACACACACACATACACACACACACACACCCCACACACGCGTACACACACATACTCATTTGAAAATGGTCCTGGAGTCTCCTCTTAGCATTCTGTAAATATTATACAATGGTGTTTAAAGATTTTTTTATTAGAAATTCTTTCTTAATGTAATATAAACACAGATTTACTCAATTATAGGACAATTATTCATTTCTTATTTACCTTTAAATAGCAGTGTCGCTAACCACTGCTTACCCTACTAACAGCCAGAATGGATCCTTTTGTGGAAACTATATACATTTGATTTTCCCAAAGAAAATCTTAATATAAATCACTTCCTTAACTGAGGATTTCAGTAAGAGGGAAGAGAAATCCTGGAGACTCGAAACAGCATTAATTGTAACCAGCTAAGTCTCTAATAATTTATTTTATTTACACAAAAATAAAAATTCTTTGTTATGAAACAAAGAATTCTTATAAGGAATTATTAACAAGGATATTGTAAACAACCTACAATAGAATGTTAAATGTGTGTATTCTTTACATGCCCATTTGGAAAGGTTTATACTAAAAAAAATTCTCAGTACTCATGTGGCTAAATAATAAAGAGGCCATGAATTAATTAAATACATGTCAATATTAATCCTTTATGTTTGCCTGAAACATGCTTCACTATGGCTTTGATCTACATTTACCCAGGGCTGCCACCAATCTATGCCGCTTTTGTGGGAAGTGGAAAATGAGTCCCCTCCACATAGAGACACAGTGACTTAGAGTAGTGATTCCAAACGTTTTTGGCACCAGGGATTGGTTTTGTGGAAGACAATTTTTCCACAGATTGGGGAGGAGGGTGCTTTCAGGTAATTCAAGCACATTACATTTATTATGCACTTCATTTCTATTATTATCGCATTGTAACATCTAATGAAATAAGTAAACAACTCACCATAATACAGAATCAGTGGGAGACTTTAGCTTGTTTTCCTGCAACTAGATGGTCTATCTAGGAGTGATGGGAGACAGTGACAGATCATCAGATATTAGATTGTCATAAGGAGCTCACGTTGTAGATCCCTCACACGCATGGTTCATTATTGGGTTTGCACTCCTATGAGAATCTGATGGTGTCACTGATCTGACAGGAGGTGGAGATCAGGCAGTAATGCAAGCAATGGGGAGCAGCTGTAAATACCTGGTTCCCCGGGGGTTGGGAACCCCTGACTTACAGGTAAGACGTGATAAACTTGTCACTAGCAGAAAATCAACCAGCATTTGCCTTCTCAGCTAAATGCCCTTGTGCAGGGCACAAACTGTGCAACTGAACTCAGCGTCCCTGTCCTTTGGCTCTATAACTACATATTCATTCCACGTGACAGTCTGTACTGGTTATCTCTGTCATGGTGTCTTTCGTGTCTGATTTCCTTTTTCAATTAGGAAAAAAAAACTATTATCTCCTATTCAGAGATCCTTTCACTGAGTTAGCTACAGAATATATTATAACCAAAGCAATGACTTAATCCAAATGCAGTGCATCTAGAGGCTGACTCGCCTTTAAAATTGCCAGGGATTCGATCATCTGTCCCAAATGCAGAACAATTATTAGCTAAATTAATCAGATTGACTCAAAGGCAGTGGCAAACACTGGCCAGAGCAAATGCTCAGAGAGGGGCAGAGATACACATGAACTATTCTTGCACAATTCTTATTAGGGAAGACAGTTGTGCAAGAGCCAATGATTTTCTAATTACAGTATCTATATATGATTCTCATCAGTCTTAAAGATTTATCAGCTTAATCCTCTATGTCTGCAACAAGAAAGGAATGCCTACTAAGTACACAATCCTTTTTGCTCTTAAAAAGAGTTATCATCTGATTCAGGAGTCATATCTTTGTTTAGATCCAACATTTCCTCCTTCTTCTTTCATTAATTATGTATCACAAAAAAGTACTAAGAACAGACAGAATGTAATATTCTATGTGAAGTGACACTAACCCAGAGTGGAACAGAATCATTACCTCCTCCAATATCTCTTTAAGTTCTGCTATTGCAACAAAAATAATGTTAGTATAGAATTGGCACTCAAGTGAAAAATACAAAGCATGATGCTATCTTTGGTGATTTACAAGGCTTCAAAAATTCTCAAACATCCTAGGGGTGATATAAGAAAATTATATGTGTTAATCCCTAGTAGGAAGAAATCTGTGTTAAACCAAATCTGTATTTACCATAGAGGTTAATTTTTATAATTTTAGCTTTGTGTTTTTGTTATTTATCTCAGTCATTAATTTTAGTGGATTTAAAGAATAAACATTATGGTTATAGGAGATTTCTGGCTTTTGTAGTGAGTGAATCAATTAACATTATATATTGAGCCCTGCCTACTAAAACCTATGACATATAATGTGAGAATAGAGAAAGAATAAGATATGTAGTCCTTGCACTCATGAAATACATCTGATATAAAAAAAATACTGCCACTCATGAAATGATTTGCACAATATAGAGCAGCCTGAGAAGTGCATTCTGTTCTAAGTGACCCGTTTCCCAAACAGAGATTAGTGAAGGAGAATCATTCAAAGCTCCCTAACTAAAATTTACTCAATTTTTCAAATTGCTTTTTTTTTTCATCATGGGAATACAGTTTTACTATTTCAATAAAAGTTAAAGTGATTTATAAAGACTTTTTGTACAAAATGCCAGACCAGAGATTGAAAATGAGCTTCTACTCTATGGTATTCTCATTTTGGCCACAAGTCACTTATACCTATAGTACATATGGCCAACAGGTCTTTAAGCTTGAAAGGCAGAAACAGTTCTGGGGGATTGTGCCTTTTCAAGCTTACTCAGCAGGATATGAAGAAAAGAGGTCACAATGTTACTAAAGTAACCGCAAAGAATAATGTATTTATCAGAATATGAGACACAGATATACTTGAGGAAAGTATGACCTAAAATCGCTGACCATCTTATCTGGCAGTGGAGCTTTTTCTTCATTCTAAGTGTTCAGAGTTTTAGTCTCATCATAGATACCCAAGATTTCATTTTTTGAAACTGTCAGCTCTTTATGTTTGTGACATTATCTAACTCAGGCTCTCAATGATATTTTTGGGTAACTTTCATTCTTATCTTTTTTTTTCCATCTAAAATCTAACCTTCATAACAATATGAAATAAATCTGGCATAATTGTAATTTGAGAATGTAAATTGCAAGCTCTTATAATAATTTGGGTCATGACAAAATATACATGCTCACAAACACACACTCATACTCCCACAACTCACAATTAAATTTCATTCAAAAATTTTCCCTTACTACATAAAATGCAATTTAATTTTCCATTCCATTCCACTGTATTTCATTTCATTCCACTCCATAAATGTCAACCATGAGCCACTAAAGTAATTTTATGATACTCTAAAATAGCAGTTCCCAAAATATGGTTCCAGGGCCCCTTGGTATACCCAAGACTCTTCCAGGGAATACACAATGTTCTATTCATAAAACTACTAAGATGTCATTTGCCTCATTCACTCTCAACATCTCGTGAGTGTATAGTATTTTCCAGAAGCTACATGATTTGATGATGTCATCATTCTGATAGATATTGGAAAGTATTCTTGTATATTATTTTCTTTAAATAATTTTATCAGCTGTATAATACAGTAAATATTAATAAACATAACCATATATATAAAAACTCAGGGTCTGTCAATAATATTTAAGAACTTAAAGGGATCAAGAGACCAAAAGGCTTGAGAACTGCCAACCTAAAGCAAGCTTCCATTTGAAAAACAGTAACATAAATGGAATAATTGCACACATACACAGATACAAATCTCTTTCCATACTTTTCTATCCCCTGCAAGGCAAAATGCAAACTGGTACCAACCGTCTTCTAACAAATCAGCTGTGATTCTACTATTCCCTGCTCTCTACTAGGAAACTCCATCTAAGTCCCCCAAATATAACATGTTTACCTCTGCCTTTGAGTCTCTTTTTATATTCTATTCTTGAAATATCTTTAACCTTATTTTCTGCTAACATAAGTCCTATCTAACTATGTGGTCATCTGCTATTTCTTTGCTTGTCCTATGTCCTTTCTTTTTTGGAACTGACCCTTCAGGATTCCTTGAATTCATATGAGAATGCAAATTATGTGGCCCTAAACTTTCATAGGCCTGAGGACTCATACCAGTCAATCAAAGTACCTCACGCCTTTGGTACTAGTGTAGTGTGCAGATTACATGGGAAGGGCTAACCCAAGAGCGGTAAAGGGAGATATATCAATGCTAAGGGAAGTCGAAATCACTCTCTGTTCTCTGAAATTGCTCACAAAAGGCAAGGAGGCAGACAGCCTTATTAAGCAATGGTTTAGAAACACTGTAGAACAATTCTGTCTATATGTTTGTAAAAAGTTTGATCAGGTGTCCCCTTGACTAGAGATAAGTGTATGTCTGTCCTCTGGCACTGCCCCCAATAATGACTGTGTGACCTGTGGAGTCATCATTTTCTGATGAGGACTTGTACTGTTTTCAAATACCTCTCCATTCCATTTAAGATATTCTATTAATTTACTTTATAATCAATTATTTTATGTCATTCTTTTTTTCTTTTTTTAGAAACTCAATAGGTACACGAAGGAACAATTCTGCCTCTCTAACTAAGTGGAGATTCTTGTATTCCCTAAAACTATGAGAGGACTGTAATTTTTAGTATATTTTTGAAACCCATTTACCTGAGATTTTTTCCCCTGAAAATTACTGACAAATTGAATACCGTGTTACCTTAACAGTTTCCTTACATCTTGAATTGCTGTGTCATGCAGAGTTTTTCTTCATCTATGTTTTGAAGGGAATATGTTATCTTTCCCCTACCCCAAATATTATCCCTTTGTGATTTGTAAAGGCACACCACTTAAACACATGAAATGAAGATAATTCCCATGCCATTTAATGTAAAGTTGGAATCTTCTAAAGAAAAAATATCAGAGGACCAAGTAATTAATGTCTATACTAATAAACAAAAACTGAATTCACCATCTCTGTAATGTTAGAAGACAGATGTACTCGGGAACTGTTACCTTGTATAATCAATTAAATAACATTCCAAACGTCCTCAGCAAGCAGACTTTATTATACATGCCTGGGACTCACATTAAGATACAGCCTAGAAGAATTCATTATTCCACTACTTTCTTCAGAAACTAAAAACGATGCTAACCAAAGGTCAAAAATGCCTTGTTATGCTAAATTGTATTGTTCAGCATGTCATTCAAAAATGTACTAACCAAAAGGCATAATAGAATTATGGGAGGGGGGAATCCTCAGTTAAAATGACATAAATAATAATTTGCAAAGATCAATATCTCTTGGCCTGCTAATTATTATAGGATACTTCATTACCATTTAAAATACCATATATAAAAAGAAAAAGAAAGAGAGAGAACATTTAGAGTATATAAGTTATATATTCATGATTTATTTTAAAAATAGAATTATAATCAGGTTGGGGGTAGGAGATAATTTTGCTCAATATTTCATAAGGAAAGAAAATCACATTTTTGTACAGCATTTAATATATATTCAGTCACATTTTAATATAAGCAAATTTTATATATGATACATATTATATATACAATTTTACATGTAACTGGTCGAATTTCTGCATTATATAGACTTTTTATGAATCATTTAAGTTGGTTTTTTGTTTGTTTTTGAGATGGAGTCTCGCTCTGTATCCCAGGCTGGAATGTAGTGGCCCAATCTCTGGCCCCTACACTGCAACCCCCGCCTCCCAGTTCAAGCGATTCTCCTGCCTCAGCCTCGTGAGTAGCTGGGATAACAGGTACGTGCCACCAGGCCTGGCTAATCTGTTTGTTTGTTTGTTTGTTTGTTTGTTTGTTTGTTTGTTTGTTTTTGAGAGGGAGTCCTGCTCTGTTCACGGAGGCTGGAGTGCAGTGGTGAGATCTCAGCTCACTGAAACCTGTGCCTCTCGGGTTCAAGTGATTCTCCTGCCACAGCCTCCTGAGTAGCTGGAACTACAGATGCCCACCACCATGCCCAGCTAATTTTTGTATTTTTAGGAGAGATGGGGTTTCACCACATTGACCAGCCTGTCTCAAACTCCTAACTTTGTGATCCGCCCATCTCGGCCTCCCGAAGTGCTGGGATTACAGGCATGAGCCACCATGCCAGGCCTAAGGTGCTTTTTAAAATCACAACTACATATACCAAGACCACATATGCCTCAGTAAGGAGTATGAAATTGAGGAACTGTGTTAAGGAAAAAAACTTGTCTTCCGTGAGGGGCGTGGTTTCGCCTCCATCTGGGAACCAGAGGAGTTTCAAATGTAAAGTTCTTTGCCTGACTTTGCTGCCTGTGGGCTAGGTAGAGAAATTCAGGTGGGTTTCTTTGTTCAAAAAGCCCGTGGAAAGCTCTGGGGGGAGGGGAGAACCAAGTAGCCAATCCGGTATCAAAGTCAAAGATCAATCACTCCAGAGGAAGTTCCAAAGAACTCCTCTCACTGGACAAGAACATGAATGGGAAGGGAATAACTCCAGGGCATAAAACCCCACTGCTCCTTACCTATAGGGATTCCTTTCTTGGAGCCCCTCCCACCACTCTCTCTGTGGGAGCTCTCTCTCTTCTCTCTTCTCTCTCTCTCTCTCTCTCTCTCTCTCTCTCTCTCTCTCTCTCCCCCCCCCCCTCCCTCCCTCTCTCCCTCCCTCCCTCCTGTCTTTTTCTCTCTGTGTGCCTAATGAATTGCTCTATGCTGAACTCTTTGAGTCCACGATATTTATTCAAACGGCAAGCTCACTGTGCCTCCCGGACCCCTTTCCCCATTCTTGGGGTAAGAGAGGCCAAGGACCTCAGAATCGGAATGGGGAGGGAGCTGAGTATGCAGCCCCATCCCGTTCCAAAATTATTTAAACTCTTTCAGGAAACAATATAATTTGAAATGAAATAACAGAAATTATTACACAGTTTGAAAGTAATATAAGCCTGTCCACCACCATTAGACACACTCCTACCCTCTTCTGGCCTATTTTCTAGAATCGAAGTCAGACTATAGAATTTAAGTCATTTCAATCCTCTCATCTTTCTAAAAACCAAAGGCAGTATGCATTTATAATGCTTTCTTAACTCACATCACTTTATAAATCTGTTTTCTTAAAAAAGTCGTATCATAAATGAGTATGCAAAGCACATATTGCCTCATTCAAAAAATGTTTATCATTAAAAATAGGGCATTGCATCTATTTTTATTTTCAAAATGTTAATGTGATAGCAATCTGAAACAACAAGCAAAACATCTAAGAAAGGAAAGCTATACACCTTTTCCTCTTATGATTAGTCTGAGTATTGCAGCATGTTGATAACTTCACTAAACTTAGCAGGCCTGAGGCGGGTGGATCACGAGGTCAAGAGATCGAGACCATCCTGGTCAACAAGGTGAAACCCCGTCTCTACTAAAACTACAAAAATTAGCTGGGCATGGTGGCGAGCACCTGTAGTCCCAGCTACTCGGGAGGCTGAGGCAGGAGAATTGCCTGAACCCAAGAGGCGGAGGTTGCGGTGAGCCGAGATCGTGCCATTGCACTCCAGCCTGGGTAACAATAGCGAACTCCATCTCAAAAAAAAAAAGTTGGATATCAGTGAGCAAAATATTGCCCTACTGGTATTATGGTAATCTATACATTTTAAGTATTCTTTAACTGTTCCAAAATAAATATATTCATTTTAAACAAAATAGGAAAAAGAAGAAGATATGAAAAAGACATTACCTGTAAGTCTACTGCCCAGAAGAAAATGCCATTAAAATTTTGATGTATATTCTTCCAGAGACCTACCCTGAATATGGATATTATAGATATTATATGTGTGTGTGTGTGTGTGTGTGTGTGTATGTATGCTTTATTCAATTCAATATATAATATATACATATATATATACATAAACTGTAAAAATGTTGGAATAAATGTAATTATAATGTGCACATCTTTCTTAGCGTTTTGAGTACAATACTTGGCTAATTCAGGGTATCAATAAATATTTGTTGATTAATGATTGACTGGATAAAGTAACAAATATGGGCTTTTAAAATATCATTTAAAGGAGCATGTCTATTTGATATTCAGCTTTTGAGTCAAATCACTTCATACTTCTTTGTGCTTTTCCCCATGGATTATAATGAGAAAACATGAATAATGGTTAAATGACTTTCATCCCTGGATGTTTCCTTAATATGTGTGAACTTCTGGGGCTATAAGTAATACTCTGTGTGAGAAAACGTACTCAACCAATGTTCTGATGGAGAAGGAAAAAAACACGATTGTTGTTTTTAACTATAATATAAACTTTATAGGATGCTGTAATTTTCAATTTGTTTTTCTTACATAAAGTACATAGTATTACATAGGAAAAAATAATTTCAGCATAATTCATAAGTCTCAAACTCTCCTGTAGGATTTTCTAAATTTGATTTTACAAGCAGCTAATGAGAATTTATATATGACATTAAGCTAAGCACAATAGAAAATATTTAAAATCTTGATATAGCTAAAACACACAACTTATATGGTCATCATACGTAATTTAATTACAAAAAAATAAGCAATTTCCTCTATCATATGAGAAAATACTACTTGGTTCATTCTCCAGCTGAAATAAATAGACGCAATATTTACATCAGCTGGAAGGAAGACAGAACTTCCTCACCATGGACAATGTGACAGCAATTCTACCCCTATTCTTAGCACAGTATCCTCCTTGTTTAACCAATACCTTGGAAACTTGCCAGTTTTCAGATATTTCCATCTTGGGATACTAGCCAGTTATACAGGACATGAAACCAGGGCAAGAGGCCAGATGTGCAACACTTAAGAGTAATAATTATTTTCCTTTTGATTCCCTTATCATGACAATGGAGGGTTTAACTTATATTTTCAATTATATATTATTTTTACACTGACAGAATTTATAAAAGTTAACCTGAATTTTTAAAAATGATATGCCCACTATGCACAAAATCATGTACCAGAGCATGCAGGGCTTACTCTGTATCTCAATTAAATCTGGCAATAAATGTTGATCAACTGTAAAACCCCAGGATTTCTCAATGAACACACTGCAGTTCCTCAAAAGGAAAGGATTCTACATATGCCATTAGAGGCTTCTCAGCAAACAACTAGCAATATTCAGTATATTCAGTTACATTTCCCTAGGTTTCTTCAGTATCAACTTTAAATCTCTATTTTCCTGAAGGAGAGTTGAAGCATAGATACTGGTTTCAAATTAGAAGCCAACTATTTGGAGTAATATTCCATTTGTTCTTTATAAATAATACAATGAAATTGCTAAATCTAACAGAAAATATAGGAGGTAGCCAACAATATAAATAAACCATAAACCTTCTTTAACCTAGATTTGCATATTTTTCTTAGTTTTTCTATGGTTGGAGTGGTTTTACTAGAGTTAAAAGTCTTTAAGTCAGGAGATGTCTGGTAAAAACTATGAAAGGCTGCTTTCTAAATTCTGCTTTTTCTTGGCTCAATGCAACCTCCACCTCCTGGGTTCAAGCAATTCTCTGCCTCAGTCCTTCGAGTAGCTGGGACTACAGGTGTGCGCCACTACACAGGCCTGAACAAAGTGATGGCAAAAACCACAACTACTTTTGCAGTAATTAATATGCTAATGGTTTCTACTTTTGTCATATATAAACAATGAGATGTTCATTCGAAAGTTTTTAACCAAAAGAACACTCTGCTAAAAGAAAATCCTTGGCATTATACAATATTTTGACAGATTTGCCTTAGAAATTAAAAAATAAAATGTTAACCACCAACTAATATAATCTGTAGACATTTTTCTTTGCTTTTCAACTTTTGAATAAGTGACAAATATTAATTAATTAGGAATAGTAGTGCTAGTTTATGAAGGTGATGATCAACATTGTGAGATGTTAATCATTTCATTAAACTAATTTGTATTATGAAGCAAACTAAGAAAAAGGAGTAATATATGCAATAATGCATTTTTTCTCTTCAATCATAAAAATCTATAGATGCTAATGTAATTTGTTAAAATGCACAATACTACTGAAAACGAAAGTTGCTATATGATAAAATGATATTTCTTAAACCTGTCATTCCAAAGAGTTTTTCTGCCTTTTGTTATAAATATATTTAACTGAGACCATATTTTCCTCAACTTTGTTCCCTGGGTTTGCTTCTAGAAAGATTACCTATGGTAACATAATCTTTATATAAATCTCAACATACCCTGTGTGATCATTAACAAATTGCCCTAAACACTTGCTACTTCTAGGCACAGAGACCTAGTATGGCATTAAAATGCATGTAATTACAGATATCTCTCCTGTGGTCACCTATAATGTAAGGTCCTAGTCATTTTTTAGAGGCAGGACATTCAGAAAGATAAAAATTGATTCTGAAATAAAATGCTTACTTCCCAATAATTATAAGAAACATACCTAGCCGGGTGCAGTGGCTTATACCTGTAATCCCAGCACTTAGGGAGGCCAAGGCAAATGGATCACTTGAGGCCAAGAGTTCAAGACCAGCCTGGCCAACATAATGAAATCCCTCTCTACAAAAAATAACAAAAATCAGTCAGGTGTGGTGGCAGGTGCCTGTAATCCCATCTACTCAGGTGGCTGAGGCAGGAGAGTCACTTGAACCCAGAAGGCAGAGGTTGCAGGGAACCGAGATCATACCACTGCATTCTAGCCTGAGTGACAGAGCGAGACTCTGTCTGAAAACAAAACGAAACAAAACAAACAAAAGAATTAAAAGAATAAGAGAAATATACCCAACTTATTCACTGTGGAAGACAGTCTCTTCAGCCATTTGTATTACCTGTGTTTTTTTATATTATGGTTTCTATTTTTATCATATATTTATTAATAATGAGCTGTTTATTAAAAAGTTTTTAACCAAAAGGATAATCTGCTAAAAGAAAATCCTTTCCATTACAATATCTTTGACAGCTTTTGGCTCAGATATTAGAAAACAAAATGATAACCACCAACAAAAAGAATTCTGGAGCTGAATATGGATTTTCTCTGAGTGACAGGCATTTTGGTAAGCACAGAGCCTAATAACTGTTTGAGTAAAAAATGGCTGATTTGTTTCTGTGTATGTGTTAACTGATTAAAAATGTTTAGCAATGGTTCAATGTTATTAAAAGGAATAAATCCAGATATCTTAAACAAAAAAGAGAGAGAGAGAGAAAGAAGAGCTCTGAAAATAGTTCACGTAGACTCTTTTAATCCTGGAATCCCAAATAACATTTTAGCTTCCATCATTCATCTTAATAGTTTATAGAGTCAACTCTGATTTCATCATGGATGGAAGAATAAGCTACATAAAACATGAAATGACAAATGCAAATAGCAGAAAGCTATGGAGAGAAAGCTGATAGATTTATCTTAAAGTTTAGTCTGCCAATTTCCATCTTGACAGTTTGGGTGTGTCTCCCAACAATAATTAGCTAAAAACATTACTTTATAGTGATTCAGTTGTAAAAGACTTTCTGAAGAACAAATCAAGTCTGTTTTGTACCAGATATAAATTATTTTAGGCAACTCTTCTACCCTTAGTATTTTTAATGAAAATCCTGCCTTGAAGAAGCAAGTCATGCACTGAGACTATTCTGTTGTTTTTTAACTTCATCAATAGTTAATTTGTACTTCACAGCAGAATGTTCACGGAATATCTGCTCTGAATATAGCCCAAGGGATGACTCTAACCTGACATCAAAAATGGCCTTTAATATTATTAATATTAACACAGCATATTACATATAGGAGGTGATTCATAGGGAGTAATGAACAATAACTAAAGTTTACATGAACTTCATCTTTCAGATATAACTAGGAGCATTTTTAACCCAAAGTTATCAACAAGGCCCCACCTGGGATAGCACCTAGGTTTTTCCTTTTATACTTCACCTTAAAACCTTGCTGTAGTTGACAAAGATGTTGAAAATATATAAAAAAACAAAAGGTCAGAAATGTTTCAACAGTTTTCATGTCTACTTGATCATTTTAATGTGCACCTAACATTATCTATTTTTAAATCATATACTTAATAAAATGATCCAAATTCATGTCTTCTTTCCTTTCCATTCCATCTAATAACTCTGTTTTAAATAGTTTGCAAACTCATAATTGATAACTTCCTGAAGCTGCCTGAGATTCATGAACCACTTGTACCCCTTCCCTACTTATGCATTTATTTCTTCATTATTTCTACTTAAAACTGAAGATCTACTGGTCAAGAAGTTTTATTTATATATTTCTATTAATTCACCAAGTTACTAAAGCTATTTTTACCAATCAAAATTTACTCTAAATTTGTTACAGTAAAAGTTCACATTTTCAAATCACAGGCCACTTACTGATTGTTAGGGTGGATATAGCATAAATATTTGGCTTCCACTTTTTGCCATTTAAGTAAACCTAATTAAATGCTTTTAATTGTATATCTCTAAGCTTACCTCCCAAATCAAAGGGGATGTGAAGATACTCTTTGCATTTAGGGGTATGAAGAATCCTTATCACTTTCTCCTGGATAGAAAAATCAATATATTTCATTTTCTAAGGCCATTATGAGACGATTTTCCAGCTCCAGGCTCAAAGAGAGGATAGATATGTCATCTCTATATCCAAGGGCACCAAAATCAACACTTTCTTTAGATACTTGCTAAAATGTAGTTACATTAAGTCCCCACCCAGTGGTACCTGACTTAGTCTTTTCTTACAATAATAAAAAAGGAAAAAAAAAAAAAAGCTATTCCTATTTCTTAATGTACTAGGGACCTCCCCAAACACAGAACAGTTAACAAATTGTCAGTAACTACTGGTAAACACATACTTCCAGGGAAAGGCTTCCCATTTATTTGCCTGCATATATGTACTAGGGACCTTTTCTTATATAGATTTAATAGTGAAAATCTTTGTAAAAGGCAAATGTAAGTAAAGAAAAAATATAAAACAAAACTCTGTTGATTTTAATGAAATGCACTGTGTCTCCTAAATCTGCCAGGATAAATCTTGTCCATGGAAACAAACTTTATAGTGATTTTCTCCTTCTTCAACATACTTACCAGAAACTATCTTGAAGGCAATTAATATATCTCTTCTATATAGAACTCTGTACACAGTACAGTGGACAGACATAAGGTATTAACAAATGTTTGCTGGCAAAGAGCCAGAGCAAATATTCAAAGCATTTTTTATTTTTATTTATTTATTTATTTATTTATTTATTTATTTATTTATTTATTTTTGAGATGGAGTCTTACTCTACTGCCTAGGCTGAAGTCTGCAACCTCCACCTAGGTTCAAATGATCCTCCCTCCTCAGCCTCCCAAGTAGCTGGGAGTGAGTACAGGCACTCACCACCATGCCCAGCTAATTTTTTTTTTCAGTAGAGACGGGTTTTCACCATGTTAGCCAGGCTGGTCTCAAACTCCTGACTTCAGGTGATCTGCCTGCCTCAGCCTCCCAGAGTGCTGGGATTACAGATGTGAGCTATCACACCCAATCTCAAAGGACTTTTTAAAGAATTATTTCCAAAATGATAACTCAGAAGATTAGGAATGAAAAAAAAACTGTAAAAAATCAGAATATTTATCTTAAAAACTGAAATTAATAATATATCATTTAAATTATAAAATGGGCAAAGATAATCAGCATTTACAGACTGCTGATGATGGAACTATATGAAGGTTTTATAATGGCAAACTTAATTTTCTAAGTGCATTTGAAAAACGTAACATGTTTGAATTCAATGATACATATACAGAAAAATACATCATTTTTATTATTCATGTTTAAGTAAAGTTTTATTGAATAATTGTCTTAGTTTTTAACCACATCCAAAGATCCTACTATTAGGATTGGCCAGCTAACATATAGAAATCTGATAAGATCTCTAATGTAGAAGCTTGCTGGAATCACAGAAGAGTATTCTTTATATTATTCAGCCCAGTTCTGTTTTTATATGACTTTCTAGCTAAGAATAAATTTTAAATGTTTTTCTTTTTAATAGTAAAACAAAAAGAAGAATACATAACAAAGAGTGTATGCAGTCAGCAAAGCCTAAAACATTGATCTGGCCCATTAGAGAAAAAGTTTGCCAAGCTCCATTTTACAGTACATATCCTTTGCCTAATATATGTGCCTACTATATACAGAGTATTAGATTTCCAGAGAAGAGAATTATAAAAAGAAACAAACTTGAGTTTTCCTCCTGAGTCATATAGGCTGAAGGCTATATCTGGAATAGAAAGGGATTAATATTTCCGAAATACTTAAAATGTACTTTCTTTTTCACCAAATCTGAACCAAACAGTCTGTCTTAAAAGTGAAAAGTATATTGGCCTGTATGTTTAATATGCACAAGTGCCCTTTTTTTTAGCCAAAATGTAGTTACGCAGAAAGACACTTCTCTAATGGATGTTAACAAATCAACTCAGTGGCAAAGGGACTGTGAATAGAGAAACTACTTAAAGAGTAATTAGTTTGTATTTACCCCAAATTTTATTTAGAGCTACAAAAAAGACATCATCTCTGCAAATCTACTTTACAGATTTATAACTCTTTTAGTTATATAACACTATGAGTTCAATTTCACCATATAATTACTGGGAGATTGGATCAAATTTGCAGATTCAATGTTTGTTAGTTTTCCTTTCTACTGCAAATTCCATGAAAGGACAGAAAATGTACTTTTAAAAGACCCAGGAGAGTACTAGAAAACAAATGACAGACTTTGAGGGCTATGTTAAAAATATAAAACATACAGGAATAAAAATGTGTGAAGTAAATCCACAGAACATCACAGACTAAAATACACATGGACAAAAATGCTATAGGTTTGGGAGTCTGATAGTAAATATCACCAAAATCCTGTAGGTTTGGGAGTTTCATAGTAAATATTATCAACATCCATAATAGGTATTCTGAAAGAAGTTTAAGAAAAAACTAATGACTACTACACATTTGAAGAAGATCACCACTTTAAAAGAGATATGCCCATTTCATCTAAAAGAAGAATTTATGTTGGAAAAAACAAAAGATTTAAAAATAAATATAGGTAATAAATATAAGTATAAATTTGAAGAAATCAAAGATAATTTCTTCTCATTGAAAAGAAAAAATCTGGAGATATTGGAAAATACAAGATTTTTTAAATGAAATGCTATATTAATTGACTAGATACAGCTATAGCTCAAATTAGTTAACTGGAAGATTAAGCTGAGAAATACAGGAAGCATTAAAAAACTGAAGAGACAGAAAGTGTGAATGTATAAAAATTTAAGAAATGTGGGGGTCAGTTCAGGAAACTGTCAAATCCATTCAATTAAATTTTCAGGTAGAACAGACAATACAGGTCTAGCAAAATAGTATTCTCCAAATTGATGACATGTTTGGCTGAGAGATTTATCAAATGCTGAAGCCCTGAATAGAAAAAGGCTCAGACTTAGACAGTGTGGTAAAATTTTAGAACATTTGTTAAGAAAATAAATGTTCTAAATTAGACTAAGCATTAAGAAAATATCTCAAAATATGAAAGAATTTTGAACTTTCTGCTGAAAATCCAAATAGCTTACAGAGAGAGTGGAATAAAAACTACCTATAACAGAAGAAAAAACAGCCTGGCATTAGACTTTTTATCTTCAACATCAGTTAACAGAAGAGTATGGAGAGATGACTTCAAGCAGATAATTTTGAATCTAGAATGTTTTACTCAAGCAATTCAACATCAAGCAGAATGAAAAATACAATGTTTTAAGGTCTGCAAGAACTCAGAAACATTCTTATCAACAAAATCACTCTGAAAGAATTAATTGAAGTGTGCTACAATAATAAGAAAAAACAGATCCAAGGAAGAAGCTAATGGAGATAAACAAATAAATAAAAAGATAAATAAAAAGATAAACATAAAAAAATCAAAAATGTTAATTGAAAATACTGGAGAATTGAGATATGAGAGGCTGTGCCAAGCAAGAAATACAATCCAAAGGCCTAAAGGAAAAGATTGATGTATTTATCCTATAAAAATGAAATAAAAATAAAACTTCAAAAAGAGGAAAGACAGGCCGGGCGCGGTGGCTCACGCCTATAATCCCAGCACTTTGGGAGGCCGAGACAGGTGGATCACGAGGTCAAGAGATCGAGACCATCCTGGTCAACGAGGGGAAACCCCATCTCTACTAAAAATACAAAAATTAGCTGGGCATGGTGGTGTGCACCTGTAGTCCCAGCTACTCGGGAGGCTGAGGCAGGAGAATTGCTTGAACCCAGGAGGCGGAGGTTGCGGTGAGCTGAGATTGCACCATTGCACTCCAGTCTGGGTAACAACAGCAAAAACTCCGTCTCAAAAAAAAAAAAAAAAAAAAAAAAAGACAAAAGACAAAAACGTTTAAAAAGCCCACATAATGCCTGATAAGCATATTTGTCCCATATATGACTTACAAAATGTAAATCCCTAGACGATAGAAAAGGATTCTAGAACTCTCAAAGAAAAAAATCAGTAGGGATATAAATAGAAAAAAGTAAAATAGAAATTATAGAGAAAAAGAACAAAAGTGACCAATAAATATATTGAATGACTTCCCACCGCACCAGTAAATTCATATTAATAGAGTTAATAGAGAGTTAACTTAATATCGAGTTAACTTTAATTTCCATAATGGAAATTAAAACGCAACATACTTTACTCTCCATGAGATTGGGGCAAGCAAAACATGATAATATTAAGTCCTAGTGAGGAGAATTAAAACGGACACTTTATGTACTGGTAATGCAAATGTAAATTAAGTGAGTCTCTTCTAAAGTAACTTGGCAATAGTTTGCTCTTGGGAATTTCATTATTATAAATAAAACAATATTCACTCATGAATAAATATATCCATGTGGGAATTAAATATGGACAAACATATACAGAATGTCCAATGCAACATGATTTTTTAGAGTAAAAACATTGAAATGACCTAAATATTTACCAACAAAGAATCAATACATGCATCATGTTCCATGCTAGAAAATACTGCAGATATTCTTTTGAAAACAATGAATATTTAATGTGTTGTTACATTGTAAATATTAAACATTAACATAGTGAGAAAAGTATCTAATAAATTTTAAAAATAATTTTTCATTTATGTTTAGCATTTCTCCTACTCATAAATCCATGTTGCTCTTATGCAAACTACATCTGTGTAAAAATATCTAGGTCTTTTTTGAAACTTATAGTGTATAAGCTTTTTTATAAATATAATTGCCAATATTCAGATTTTCTTCCAAAAATTCAAAATAGTGCTATGAAATTTCCAAGACACAGGAATAGAAAAAAGCAACCCACAGAAAAATGTTTATTAGGTACTTCTACTTGCTTAAAACAAACACAATTGACACAGATATATATGTATATATCTGCAAATGTACAGAAAGAAAAATAGAAAAACAGCACCCGGAAATCTTAATAGTGCTTAATTTTGTAGAGGGTGATGAGAAAGCAACAGGAATGGAGGGTTCTTTTCCATTTCACAATATATTTCTATATGCTATTAATCTATTACAATGAAAATCTACTTATGTGACTTCAACAACTGAAAGCATTCAGTTTTACAGATTAAACAAGAGGAGAAAACTTTAAAAAAATAAAAATTGCAATTTTTTTCATTGTCAGTCAACATTCATTTTATCCGTCATAATTTGAGGTTCTAATAGTTCTTCATATGTTGACTATCAGTAAATAAACAACTTACTGTCAAATTTTAAACACTTTCTATTTAAGTTAGTATAATAGTTCAATATAATATAAAAAGTATTAACAATAAAATAAAGATTGCACCCCATGAATCTGGATGATGTTAAAATCATGGTCCTCATTTTCTCCTTCCAAATATTCTCTGCTATTACATGGGGCCATTCAGGTTAATGTATGACTTGTGAAAGGTATGCTCTTTTTCCCACTTTCTGGAATTGGAATTTGTGGTGACATATTTTGAACAATTAATGCTCCCAGAAAATCCTGTTACAAACTTAGAACAAAATAATGAATGGATTATTACATCTGTGCTTATCTAAATTTTATTTGGGAAATAAAAATCTTACCACAAAAAAGGCCTCAAATCTGGTCTTAAGGACTACTGAAGTATAACACCCCTACTCTGCATTCACTCTGTATGAATACACTTAAGGCAGCTTCTGATAAAGGAGGCAAAATGTTCTGTGTTATTTTGGAACATATACTGTTTGTCAGGTTGAAAGAGCTTGTCTATGAATCAATAATAACTTAGGATCTGGACATTTCTTTGGAGATTAATGGATAGCTAAGTAGAGCTATTCACACCAGAGACCATTCACCCCAGTTGGACCCTGTCCAGTTTGTGGCAACTGCGGAAAAAGAATACTACGAAAGATAGAATTACTTTTTTGGACTTTATTCCAACGATCCTCAGGACATATCTTTTGCAAAATATCAAAATGGATTAATTTTTTTAGGCCAATTTCACTACATCCTTTTCAGTTCAGAAAATCCGTAATTCCTAAATTCAGATATCTGCTATTGAAATGTTCACACGCTACCCAGGTCTATTAAGGGAACTGGGATAGTTCTGATGCAACAGAGCTTTAATAGGATATAGAATCTTCCATAAGGGTCAGTGATAACTCCAACGTTCAGCTGACAAAAATAAATCAGGCTTAATTTATCACACAAGTGTTGTGTTTCTTACAGTTTAGCCTTCAAAATCAATGACTCTTCCTGTAGCATAAACCAGATCATTCTCTTCTTATGGTCTTAGTCACCATTTATTAACTCATCTGGTAAAGTAGTCACCTTGCAATAATACAGAATTTTGATGCCAACTATTTACATTAACTTTCCCCAAAAAGGGACTTGTAATGAAGTGAACAGTATGGCTTCAAGGCTTTTGCTACCTGGACAAACTAGATGTTTTGTTTGGACAAATAAGAATGCCAATTTTGTTTGGAAAATCAAAGGAGAATGCTGTCAAAATGTTCTCATCAAGGAGGTGGATCCATCGGAAATATTTGTCAAGGTGCACTGGCCCTAGACCAAACAAGGAAGAAGTTAACAGCTCTAAATTCCCTCTCCTGTTTAAATTGTCATTACCCTTATGGTATATAAGTCAATACAACCATGCCTTGTACTGAGATACAATTCCTTGAGATAACTGACATAAAACAATTGAGATAACCCATTGGCACAGCGGAGTTTTTACCCTAATGCTCCATACAGAGAATCAGAATACAGGCATTAGCAGCTGCTGTACCTAATCTTCATGCTTTCCCCCCTGCTTATTAGATGTATGAGGGTGCCTAAATTATGTCCCCTGTCTTCAGTTTTCTGCAAAATAGGAATAACAACAGTATCTACTCTACTAGGTTGTTAGAGGATCAAATGAGATCACCCACTCCTGCCTTTCCCTCTGCTTTATGACATCTTCTGTCCTCCCTGTCTTTCAATTTATTTCTCTTATTTTCTACCTTTCCCACCTTTTCCCCAATATTTTCCCCTACTTTTGTTTTAATCCAGGAACTTGGGTCCTCGGAGACATTTTTCTTCTGTTTTCATTGATTCAATGTTTTTAGGTATTATAAATTG
The DNA here is from genome assembly GCA_031835075.1 of Saguinus oedipus. Classification (NCBI taxonomy): domain Eukaryota; kingdom Metazoa; phylum Chordata; class Mammalia; order Primates; family Cebidae; genus Saguinus; species Saguinus oedipus. The sequence goes on from CM063183.1 coordinate 41,914,692, forward strand.
GCTAATTTATCCCAATTGGAGGGATGATCAGTGAGCAATGAACAACATAGTAACAGAATATTTTGAAATTTATGAAGGTTCTGTCTTAATGTCTTCAAGTATTTACTAATGACAGTAAAATAAGCAGATTTTGTTCTTATATAAGTGTGCAATACATGCATTCATCTCATTGCTATGACTACATTATTCAATATTTGAGTGAGAATACCATAGCTAAAGTTATTTATGAGATATAATTTACATATGGCAAAAATTACCCTTATAAGTGTGTAGTTATATGAATCTTGACAAACACAGTCAGAAAACCACCAACACAATCGAGGTATAAATAATTTCCAACTCTGCTCACCCTTGCCTCCACAGCCCAGGCATTTTGCAACCAGCAATTGTTTTCTATCCCTATAGTTTTGTCTTTTCCAGAATATACTATTAACAGAATGATACAGTATGTAGACTTCTGAGTTGGCTTCCTTCACTTAGCAAAAAGAACGTGAGATTCATCCATGTTGTCTGTATTCATATTTTGTTCCTTTTACTGTTAAATACATAAATTGTGTGGATGTACACAGTCTGTCTATCCATTAATCAATTGATGGAAATTTGGGATGTTTCTAAAATTTAGCAATTATAATCAAAACCACTCTAAACGTTAGGCACAGGTTTTGATTTCTGGTGTGGATGCAGAGAAGAGAACTTAGGTTTTCACTTGTCTTTGCTAATATGTAGGAGTAGCATTGCTTGGTAGTATGTTAGACTTTATCAGAAACTGTCAAATGGTCTTCCAAAATAACTATATCACTTCTCATTCCCACCAGCAATTCATGAGAGTTTTAGTTGCTTGCTCCACATACTTGCCAGTATTTGATATTGTCATTTAAAAAAAATAGCCATTCTAATAAAGGTGTTGTGGTAGCTGATTGTGACTTTAATTTGTGTTTACTAATGACTAATGACGTTGAGCATCCTTTGCATTCCATGTATCTTCTGTAGGGAACTGTCTACTAAAATATTTTGATCATTTTTACATTGTGTTCTTTGTCTTCTTATTGAGTTGTAAGAGTGTTTATGTATGTAAGATACAAACGTATTATTAGATATAAATTTGCAAATATTTTCTTCTACCTGTTGAGTTACTGTTTTTTTTCCCTTAAACACAGCTTTGAAGTCCAGTGCTCAAAAATTAATTTTTAAGATGGTAAAACATACTTAAATTACAACTTTATAATTATTTTTCCCTATATAAATGTCAATGAAAAATTATGGCCACATGTTTTTCAAAGCTTTTAGCTCATTACACGTTTTTGATCTACTTCCCAAAAAGAAGACTATGCATAGTTAACAGTTCAAACGCTCTTTTGAATTTCTTTCTCACATGGCTTATTCTCTATGGAAGAAACACTTAAATAAATGTGTTGCTCTGAAGAGTACAGAGGGGAACCTTAGTGACAGTTTTTGGTTCTGTCGTCAGATACAGACACAGACTTTAGTTCTCTTCTCTCCATTCTTAATACTTTTCTAGTTTGGATTTGGGTCTACATTCATCATTGAGTCCTATTAAACAGGAGTGTTATTTTTGCTCTCCCAACCCAATAAGACAATATCTTGCCGAGTTTCCCTTTCTCCCACCAGCTGTTTGCCAGATTCATGGCTCACATGCCGGCCACAGTGCTGAAGTATCATAGTGCTGTACCAAAAAAGCTTTCTCGGGTGGAGACCTCACTATTTATCAAAGCTTAGCCTTCCTCTCTGGGATAAATGACAACAGAGGGAGCAAAGAATAAAAGGAAAACAAGCACTTTGGGGGTGTTCAATAGACCTGGGCCTGTGTCCTGGATCTGACATTATTCATTTGTTTATTTACCCTTTCTTTCATGTGTTCATTCATTCATTCAGCAGTTAACTCCAGCATCAGCTCTATGTGCCATGCTAGGAAGTAAATGAGATAGACTTAGCTTTTTTCCTCAAGGAAAGGGCAGGTAGTTTGTAGTCCTGAATAAACTATGAAGCATTTCTGTGTTTCATTTGTCTATTCTGAAATGGAGAAAGCAGTTTTTAGCACACACATCTACTGAATATTATAATTAACTAAGACGCACCTAGCATATCCACATTTTAAACAATAAGGTGAATGCGACATTCTTTGTGATCTTCTCTCCCCACATTTTTCTGCAAAGGTGACCTCCTAAATAAATTATACCTAAGGTGGAAAAGAAAGGTCCAGCTATAGTATTACCTCACCAAATGGATGCTTGTGATAATGGAGAGCTGGTTTTAACAAGAAGCCCAAGTAAGCCAGCTTTGTAGTATATAATCTTGATAATCTACTCAAATGTGGTCCTACTGCAAAAGCTTCTGAATATATGCTCAACATTCAGGCTGCCTTTCAAAATATTTTCACTGCTATACTAGTGCTTTGACTAGTCTCTATAGTTGTCATTTACCTATCTATCCCCACTGTAAGCAGATTTTGCAATTGTCAATGAGAACTTTGCACTTGAAGGAGAAAAATTTGGAAAATAGCACCAGAAAATAGTTTGACATTAACTATGTACTAATTTTCCAGAAAACAGATTATCTAATGTCTTGGGAATGTGATTCAAGGAGCACATTCCTCTGAAATAAAAAACCGTTTTTATAATACAAGCTATTAAAAGGCAAAGATGCAATACAAGCTTTTTATTGTCAATTCTGTTCTCATAACTTCAGTTTCAATAAAGCATCCCATTAGAAATGCTTCCCCATGTGGCGACTGCTCTGGAATTTCCACCATTATTTTCCAAGCATTTTATCTATTTTTATCATAAAGCTATAAAAGAAAGGTCTGGATCAAGAGTGTGTATATACAAATCTTTTCATCTAAAAGCCTAAGACACAATCCAAGAGATGATAGGATAAAACTTCAGAAGCTACCCAGTTTCCATCCAATCTGCCATCAAATAAATTCAGAGACAGAGAAGACAGAATAAACCTGGCTGCTTTCTATTCATAAAGGTCTCCTGCAAGAGCTAGTCAGTTCTAACTAGCTAACATAAGTAGCATTACTATGAGTTTATTAATAGTGTACAAATTTTGCATGTCATCTCTTTTATTCCTTAAACCAACTAGTAAAGTAGATATGAGCATCACCCACATTATGTAGAAGACAAGCTGGGGCTTATAGAAGTTAAATAACCTTGTCCAAGGTCATACAGGCAGCAAACAGCAGAAAATATTTGAATGTAAATATCCTACCCTCAAACTTTTTATTTAGTGATGCAAGACAGAACGTTGAAAGGCTAACTCCCTCATCACTAGCACACAGTAGGCATATAATAGAAAATGTCAGGTGGTCGACCAGTGAATTGGAGGGCTCCAAAATAGGTTTCATGCTCATAAAAAGCACAGTTCTTTGCAGACAGAACACTACTTATTATGAGAATAAGCTGTTGGCAGGACCTGAAAGAAATCAGGGAGGGCCTCTTGAGGATTAAGAAGGTATAATGAAAATCAGGAAGCTGGTTTAATAAGAAAGAAACTCAATATACTTCGCACCTCCAATTCCTTTTGTGTTTGGCATACTCATCTAGGAACAACTCAGTTTGTTTTCTTACTGTCACTCTATTTTTCATATGGCCTGGAAATGATTCACATTTCTTTAGTGATAAGTGGGACCAGAACAGTTTATGCAGATAATTATAAAAAGGATTGATTATTGGGAGAGATTTATGGGTCAATATAACATGCAGTGCTCAATGCAACTACATATCTTTCGAAGTTACTGACAAGTCTATAGGTACAGCACCATAAAGCAGAATTTACCAAATGTCTAAATTTACAGAATGATTAAAAATTTTTTATCAACGAAAGCTATAGACTAAACCATCTCTAGTGACTTCTGAAATAACATATGCAAGAATTTAAATACAAGGACATACAAAGAGTAGAATAATTTTAAAAACAAGATATCCACAGGAAAGTATTTGAAGCACACAGTATTAGGAATGAGTTCTATTACACGAGAAAAAGGTAAATGATTGTTATAGGAGAAAACTGTTGTATATTGTCTATGAGGGAAAGTAACCACTGATATTTATATTGGAAAATACCAATAGAGGATAATCTAAGTCTTTCATTTTACTGAGTGAAAATGGAAGCTGAAATAATTTATACTGTATGCACATTTATATAGTTGGCCAAGGGCTCATCTCACTGCATCACACTGCCCCAAAGATTTTTCATGAACTGAAAATTATAGTACTTCTTTATTTATCATCTCTTTTAGGTTCCCAATGATTCTTAGATATTTTTCTTTTGTTTCTATTAATTCAGCCATTCACCCTTTCCCTTCTTTAGTCAGTGCCTGAAACTTCGTTACAATCTACTGTTATTCAATTAAGTAGTGTGTAATTCTCCAATTTGCCATGATTCCTTTTAATTCTCAGATTATCATCCTAATTCTCTGTCAGCCCCACTTTAAACATTGCCAGAACACCAACAGCTCATGCTAAAATATTTTTCATTTCTGGTAAAATGCCACATAAGTGGAATGCTAGTACAATTTTATATTGCATATAATAAAAAGTTTGTTCCACAGACCATCTTGCTATCCATAGAAAGCTCCTCCACACACTATTTACATAGGTTTCTTCACTATATAAGTTATATGGAGAATATCCTTTCTCTGTTCTTTATCCAAACTATTCCTTGGCAACAGGAAATGTTGATGACTATGCTGAAAAGGGGAACCCCGAGCACTTTGCAAATTTATGTTATTTAACCTGCATGTGTTTTAGCTTTCAACTACTTTTTATTTTCCTACCCTCACAATTCTAATTCATCTTTCCAGAGCACTCATTTCCATTCCCAAAATACACACACACACACAAACACTAAGATTTTAGACTTTGTTTACTATCTTCTTTGTGCCAAACATGGTTCAGAACCTTCCATGTTTATCATTCACCACATTCTTTCAAGATAGGGACTGCCATTGTCTCTATTCACAGATGAGAATACTGAGCCTTAGAGAAGTTAAATAATCCCATCACTCTTGTAGAGTTGATCCCAGGTGGTCTGATCTTAGAGTCTGCATAATTAAGTACTAAGTTTCACTAACAAACAATCTCTCTCTCTCTCTCTCTCTCTCTCTCTCTCTCTCTCTCTCTCTCTCTCTCTGTCTGTCTGTCTCTCTGTCTCTCTCTCAATTTAATAACCTCCATCATGGCTAAATTTCCATTAAATTTTACCTTGCATTTTTCAAGGAATATACTTGTTACAAGATAAAATACAGACTTAAATAGGCAGATAACCTATGCTCAAGTTTTCCAATTATATACTCAATCACCTAGTTAAAAGCATTAATGTTTGCAGAAGTCCCTATATTATCAAGACTTTTAATTTTTTTTTAGAAGAGAAGAACATAGAGAGGCAGATCAGAATGCATATTCCAAGGATCTAGGCCTATATGTAGTCTACAGAAAAACCTCATCACATTCAGAGAAATGATTTTTAAGCTTCCTCTTCCATAAGGAAAATTCCTAATTTAAATTCAGTTCACTACCAGAGAATACATTAGTTCTGTGTCATGCATCCAGAAATGTTCAATAAATATGAACAGATAATTACTAAAGTTATAGATAATATAAATCACACATGTAATACACACATCTGAGTTTTTAAAAAGCATAAATGCAAAATAGGATTTTAAATTATATACAAGAACAACAACTGCAAAATTAACTTCCTATAAGGGACACCAAGCACAGGATACAAAATAACCTGAACCTTACTGGTAAACAAATACAAACAGTCATGAAGTTATACTGTTTTTTGTTTTTTTTAAATTATTTTCTTCAAAATTCATTCACAATAGGATTTTTATTTTTAAATACTAAAATCACTGAAGCTTAAAGTGTCTGTTTTCAATTTAAGAGAAATAGAAGGTAATAGCATTGAATATAAAAGATCATTTTAGAAAAGCTGAGGCCTGAATTACCAACCAATATGTTGTTTATTATTGAGACAGAACTGCATTGCTTTACGGGCTGAGAAGGGACTTAAACTGAGACATAATGAACTGCCAAGCTGAAAAAAAAATGTTTGAGGTCATTTAGTTACACGTTCTGGTTTTCCAGATGAGGATACTGAGACATAGAAAGTAGTCAGGACTACCTGAGGGCAAACCACAAATTAGTGGGAGAGAAAAGAAAAGAGCTCAGAAGGCCAAATGCAGTGGCTCATGCCTATAATCCTAGCACTTTGGGAGGCCAAGGCTGCAGATCACATGAGGTCAGGAGTTTGACACCAGCCTGTCCCAAATGATGAAACAATATAAATACATCTCTACTACAAATACAAAAAATCAGCCAGGCGTGGTTGTGCACACCTGTAACCCCAACTACAGTGGAGCCTGGGGCAGGAAAATCACATGAACCTGGAAGGCAGAGGTTGCAGTGAGCCAAGATTGCACCACTGCATTGCAGCCTGGGCAACAGAGTGAGACTCTGTCACGCACACACACAAAAAAAGTGCTCAGAGCGTCTTAGACCTCAGGGTACTGTATTTGAAGATGAGGGAGTCTTGGAAGGTATTAGTGAACTTTAAATAAATGTAGCATTCCATCTAGTAATTTATCCTTCAGTCAAGGATAAATGCAACTGCAGACGAGTCTTGGCTTTATATGGAGCATGGCAGCTAAGAGATTCACAGCAATAATTCTAGTGTGACTAAGCAAAACCCTCCACTGCTTTAAAGCCCTGCATGCTCTAATCTCCAGCTGTCTTTCTGGTGTACTCTCTCAGCATAGGGAGGGATCTTAAAGGTAATAACTTTTAGCTCTGTAAAAAGTTCAGATTATTTTAGTGGCTAAGTATTTAAACAGGTTATGATTTTCAAAGTCCAAACTTCAGTGAATGAGGATATTATAGAGGGGAAAAGTCTTGCTTATGTGGAATAAATATGACTTTGATCATGAACAGTGAGCAGGTTCTGCAAGGAGATATGTTAGAAATACTGAGCTCTCATGACTAAAATTAAGACAGTAAATAAATCAATCACTTCTCTCAGAAGATGTTAAATGGGCAGTTTGCTGGGTTTGGGAAGTGATAAGGAAGGTGGTAATTATTTTAATCCACATTTTTGCAGCACAATGCTACAAATATGTATATATCCTGCTTAAAGTATATTCACTTGAATGAGATTATCATCTCATATCTGCTTCCACGAATAGCTCCAGTAGAAACTGGTGCTGGGATAAGTTAAGAAATGATGGGTTTACATTCCTTTGTGAAACAAGCTTTATCATTTAGAGTAAGCACAAGGCCAGTTTTGAAGCACTTTAACTTTTATATGTATGCATGTATTTATATTTTCATAGAACTACATATTTATTGCTCACATATTTAATTAGTATCAAAGACAGCAGTGATAATAGAAAGGAGCCCTGAAACGAAACCCAGAAAACTTAAGTTGACATCCCAGATCTGCATGTACCTGGCTTCGGCCCTTCACCAAATCAATAGCTTCAGGATTCTACCGCTAAAATGAAAAACGTAGAAATCCTCCAGAGCAACTTCCTTATTACATAAATGGGGAAGCTAAGTAGGATAGACTTATTCAAATACAGAAAACTAGAAAACTGGTTGAGCTAGGACTCAGTCAACAGCCACTCTAACCTCCTTCTATATCATCTTCTACCATTGTAGAAGCTGGAAAGTTAAAAACCATCTTGCACCGATTCCTTCTATATTAGGTTTCCTCACATGGCCTGGGTTTCATCAAACTTATAAGAGAGGGAAGTAATGATTCCACAGTCTACACAAGTGGGCTCACACAGTGGTGGAATCCCTTTCGTTATTATTTGATGCCACAGATTTCACATAAGAAGAAAAATGAGTCAATGGTCATTTTTTTTCTTTCTTTATGGCTTCTGAAGTTTAAAAAACTATAAGAAGGCACTGGAATTATATGATTGTGTTTGGGTCAAGGCACAGTGGCTCATGCCTGTAATCACAGCACTTTGGGAAGCTGAGCTGGGTAGACCACTTAAATTCAGGAGTTTGAGACCAGCCTAGGTAACATGGCAAAAACCCTGTCTCTACAAAAAATACGACCTAAAATATTTAGGTCTTTAAAATTTTTTGATCAAAAATTTCCAAAGAAAATAACTCCAAATTTCAAATATTTAAAAGGGAAAACATTTTATTTTATTTTTATAGATAGGCTTTCACTCGGTCCCCTAGGCTGGCGTGCAGAGGCACAATCATGGAGCATGATAACCTCAAATTCTTGGGTTCAAGCCATCCTCCTGCTGCAGCTTCCTGAGTAGCTATGACTAGAGGTGCACATTTCTACACCTAGCTAATTAAGAAAAAAAAAATTCTCTGGAGATGGGGTTTTGCTATGTTGGCCAGTGGTCTGGAACTGTCGGCCTTAAGAAATCCTCCTGCCTCAGCTTCCCAAAATGCTGGGATTACAAGAGTAAGCTACCACATCAGCTACATTTTCATTTGGACAATTTGAGCAATGTTTCTGAAAGTCAACATATAATAAACACACTTTCTTAAATATAATGTGGATTGATTACACACTGGTATGTATTTATATTCTGAAGTGGCGTGATGAGTTCTGAATTTTTACATTTGAAAAAATAAAAAGGGAGGACCAGAGAAAATGTATTCTCCAGAGAAGCCAAATGTAGTCTGGGAAATAGAAATAGGGTCAATGTCAACAGCACCCAGATGACAAAAGACCAATAGTTGTTTACAACAGAGTCTTTCCAGGTATATTTGACAATTTTTGTGTTACTTTCTATCTTCCTTATTTAATCCTGCCCACTAATTACAATACAGTACTAACATTTGAAATCAGCTATACAAACCCAAAACTTCAATGTTTATCAGACACAATACTGACATGTAAAAAATATTACCAAAATACGTGCATACAGAATATAGTAATATCAGATATTTTGCAACTGTGTCCACAATTAGGACCTCCTGTACTAAGTAGAATGTCACTGCATTTAAGATGTTGAAATACAGAAGCCATATCTTGTGTGGCACACAATTAAAGTCTTTCACATTCAAACTGTCTTTTATGTTAATGGAAGCACCAAAATGATTTGCATTTGTATATTCGCAAATCATATTGTTTTAATACTTCAAAGATAATGGATCTCACTCACCCCTTATCCTATTTGATTCTATTAGGTTTTCAAAAAAGAATTTGGCTGGACAAAACATACAGAAATGATATTAAGCATACGATTTCATGAAAGTATGTATGTAGAATGTTTAGAATATGACACATATTTAAATGCTCCATTAGAAAACTATTAATATTAGGTTTAGAATATTAATCTATAGTAAAATGGTATAGATGACAAAAACAATCTGTCAGTAAATTGTTGATGTTTCAAAGCATTTCATAAATATTGGTTAATACATATGCCAACCACAATAATGTGAATCCTTTAGAAACAAGGACCTTGTTTTGCACATATAGTTCAGTATAAATTTGATACATATTTTTAAAAATTAATGTAGAAATAGATGAATGAGATTCAGTTAGCCCAATGTTAGACACAGTTGTTAAAATATACTAAGTACCCAAGAAGTGAATACAAAAATATGTTTGGACTGCCAATGACAGCAAGGTCTTTGTGTAAAATTAAAACTAAAACTAACTAAGATACTCACTACCTTGTTGAAGACTGGCTTAATTTTTGTAAAATAGTCTTCCAAGTGCCTTTGCCTGACAAAGGCTAAGCATTTCTCAAGCATGCCTGCCCATAACTAGTATTAATCCTCTATGCAATTTGTTAACATGGTACCCAAGAGTTGACAAAGGAAGGCAGATACCACATCAGCTAGATAATTCATGAATCCATGTTATATTTTCTTTTTTTGGCCCACAGTAGTGACTCTCACTTATCCATTTATTTACTCAATAAATATTTACTAAGTACCTATTATGTACTGTACGAGGTATATATTCTAGAGTATGCTTAATGGTTAGGGCCCCTCCCTTCTCCCAGCTTAGTTTAGAAAGGCAGATAATCAAGAATGAAGGTATTCATATGTGGTTGAAAGATTAGGGTGGAGGAAAAGAGAAAAGGAGCAACACTTCCTGCACATCTTCTATGTGACAAGCACAATTCCAGGCACTCCTCCACAGTTGCCTTTTTCAAGGAATGACCTCTGTAGCCACCCAGTAACTCAGGTCAAACATTTTGGAGTCATCTCTGAATCTTCCCTTCCATTTCCACTCTACAGTAAAACTGTCATTAAATTGTGCCAGATTTGCATTCAAAGTATGTGATAGCATTAACCAGTTTTCCCATTTCCTCCACTGCCACTCTAGTCCATCATTGCATCTGGTCAGTTCAAAGGTTCCTCTACTCTCTCTCTGGTGCATCTGTAAGCTATTCTCTCTACAATGACTGAAACAGAATCAGATCACTCCTATTTTTCAAATACTTTTCAAATACAAATGATTTTCTGTTGAATTTAGAATAAAATATGAAGTTCATGTTGTGATCTGTCAAGTTCTATACAATGTGGCCTTCAGTTACCATGCCCATCTATCTCTCAATCTCTGGTTTGCTCAGTGTGTTCTACTACTCCAGGCTCCCACTACAGTTTTCAAGCACACCTCCACCTCAGGCCTGTTTCACTCACAGAGTATTCTCCCTTCAAACCGCATGTTTCTTTGTTGTATTTGCTCAAGTGTCACCTTCTCAGAAGACTGAATGTGACCACCCTCATTGAAATAGGAATGGCCCTTATCCATTCTTTTATGTCCTTATCCTGCTTAAATTTTCTTTATAGAGCTTGCCATTTCCTGAACATCAATTACATTATATATAATACCCCTATGGATTTCTTTATTATCTGTCTTCCCACCTGAACATATCCATACAAGCAGGGCTCCCACTTTACAAGGCTCTATCCTCAGCATCCATTACAGTACTAACCATGTAGCAAAAGCCAAGAACACATTTTTTTAAATAATGAATTATTTGATTCTTATTTGAAATTGCTATTATTACTATTACCAAAAAAATAACAGTTACAAAAGATTATATAACAATTTTTGAGAAGAGATAAAATAATTTGGGAAACAGGGCTCATGACTGAGGAGTAGATGACTAGTAGAGGAATTAAAAAGTGAAGAAGGAGAACTAACAGAGACAAGGGTTTTGATTTTTTTTTTTTTAATTTCTCAAATTCTTTAATTTTAAGACTACAACCAAAATATTTGGGGAAACAATGTACCTTAATTCTGTAAATTAAGATTTTGTAATTAATAATCTTCTTTGTTAATTTCAAATAAAAAATTAAAACCTATACACAAAGATCATTATTTATAAAAGATGAGAAATGACACAAAAAATATACAGTGAACACTACTTAACTACTCCTCCACTTTTCTGTTTCCATGTCAGACAAATGCCTGGTTTCTGACCCTTGTTAGACCAGGAACAAAATATAACTTGAAAGTGGAATAAAGAGCCCTAAAGCTGAGACTTGCAAGGATGCAAGAGCTTACAGCAAAAGAACATAGGAAATTGTGATGAAGGTTAAAGAGAATTATAATGTCTTTCCCTATTTAGTGAATGAATAGATTTTTGTGTTTTGTTTTAGCAAATCTTCAGGGCTGAATGAATGCTTTGTGTAGTAAACAGCATAAAGCTCAAATCAAGTTTACTGCCTCCATATGGTTCCAATCACATAGGTACAATGGTAGATTCATTGGTGGGGTTTGGGGGAAGGGGAAGTCATTTTCCTAGAAAAGGCGATTGTGCTTCTAGAACTTTAATGAGAAAGAGTTCAAATGCAAGCCAGAGCAAAAACATCAAACTCACAACATAATTTTGTTGGTGCCCTTCCAAAACAGCAATTTGATAAAACTGCATCTGCAAGTCTTTTATCCGCAAACTTAATTTCATTATTGCACTATACTGTACTTAAAATAAAAAACAGATCCACACATTTATTAAAATGGTAATGAATGAATCACTTAGGCTTTGATCTCCTACACCAGTTTTACTGAACTTCCCTAAAGGAAGATCAATTAAGCATACATTTTTTCACCTTTTAAAATAATACTCTTAGGCAAAGCATTTGAATTCCATTTTATTAAAATGTAGGCACAGCAAATATTATAAAAAACAAATCCACACCATTCACGCTATTTTAATAATATGAGCAACTGTCTCATTTCATTCTTGATAGGAAATATAAAATTTTAGATTTGATGATAGGGTTCAGGATATAATAGCCCCAAAATATGACACTTTGGCATACTGAAAACTGCAGAAGCGGAAAGGTCACTCTTACCCTCTTTCTGCCTTTCACTCCTGCAGCAGGTCATAAAACATAGAAAAGATTTTCTGACCTCCTCCTGAAGCATGTCATAAGATGCTCAGGTGAGAGAGACCCTCCCTAAACTGGGAGAAAAAGAACATCCTTGTGTGTAAAGAAGGGTCACAGAGAAGATTCTAAACAAACACCTAGCTAAGTTTCCCTACTTTATTACCATTAAATCATACTGCCTTTGTCCAATCATACTTCTGCACAACTGTCCACTCTTCAGCAAACCCAGCACAAAAATACACAGATTTAACTCTATTCAGGACTTCATTTCCTTACAATGGCTTCCATGTCATATAAGACTTATATGAAATAATTTTTGTATGTTTTTCTATTGTTTATCAGCTTTTCTGTTGTAGAAATGGAGAGGTCCTCTCCTATAAAGATATTTCTTAAATGTTGTCTGACATAATGTACTTTATGACACAATCAGAAGCACTAATAAAATATTATTTCCAGGAAAGGACTCTCTTCATCAAATGACAAGCTTTCCTAGAAAACAGAATCTTATTCCATATTGTGAGAGTTTTGATTTATTTGCTACAGTGTGCCATTGCCTTTCTGTCCCAAAAGAGATTCATATAATAATGAATTTGTTAACATGACTTTCCATGAGAAACACACATTTATTTTCCAGTGCACATAAAGAGCTTTGTCATGAGTCTCAAAGTTTCTTCTATGTACCTATGAAGGAAGTTCCCCACCAGGCCAGACAAGGGAAAAAATTCTCTGAAAATATAACAGAAAGAGAATAAAAGGAGACACATCATCAGAATTATCACATCATACATGCAAGATGACAGAATACAAGTTTTGAAGTATTATTTTATTTGCTACTTAAAAATGTAATGATGGAAAATCTGTGGTGGCTGTGTTCTTGTTCTGGCTATGAAACTAACAGGTGACATTCTAAAACTGTTTTCTTTCTTTGTTCATCTCTAATAAAGTGTGTCTGAAGTAGATACTCTTCAAGATTTCTTCTAACTCTAAAATTCTAGGGATTAAACAATTTGAACATTTTCAAAGAGATTTTCATTTCTTCATAAATTCTTCCTGAGCTTGTGACAAATTAATTCTACATTCAAGCATTTATAGACAGATTCTTCCAACTGAAAGAACTGGTGAATTTAATGATCTTAAAAAGAAGGAAGAGAAATAGGAAGAAAGATTTTACTTATTACTATCCAGGAATATCCTAAAATTCTACTCATTTGAGTATCTTCTATGTAGTTCTCATAAAATAATACAAACAAATAAGTATAGAGAGTCTTGAAGGAACTATAGATTCCTGAATAATTATGATTTATCAAAGTAAAATTATTGGTATCAACCAGGGGACTAGTTAGGAGCACCACTAAAGTAATGTGAGATTTCTAACTGAAATACATTATTTAATCTGTAGCATACTAAAAACTAATATAAGGAATATACAACATTGAGAGCATTGTTTCAGGTCATTTTCACATATTATACTAATTACTAAATATTCCAGAATGAGAAGAAATGACTAGAGATTAATTATGGTGAGTATTAAAACTTCTGCAACCTCCTTTCCAAAAATTAATATCACATTTAACCAACAATATTCTATCTGAAAATGATTTATTTAGTGGTAGTCTACATCCACACAGAATTCGAAGTAACTATGTAAGACATGAAAGAAATTCTAATTGAAAAAAGGCAGACTGGGCAAAAGATAATCAGATAAACTAGATGTATTGCAAATATGTAGCTTATTTGCCTCTGACTCCTGCTACATGTGACCATGTGGCCTGCTTGTATACACAATAGTAACATATTTCTATCACAGGGAAAGACAAAGAAGGAAGCAAAGGAGAGGGGGAGGAAGGAAAAGTTGGCGAATTGCATTTTAAACTGTTACCAAACAAGAAATGAGCTACAGAAATGAATCACCATTACTCTGAAGTTTCAGCTTGTGAATAAAATTGTGGTGGCTGATATTTATGTTTTTCTGCTTACCATTTCAACTGTCATCTTTTTAACACATTAAGGCTATCTTTTCACAGACCTGCAGAAAACCACTTTCAGTAATCCCTTTCCTCCTAGAATGCCTTCACTCTTTATCTTGGATGTACCCTCACTTCCTGTTTTTTTTGTGGTGGTTTGTGTGGTGGTGGTGGCAATGATGGTTTTAAAACAACTTCCAAGAAACTGAGCCATGTATCCAGGTTTCTGGAGTTGAAGTAACAACCCCAAGTTTGGGATCTAGCCAACTAGGCAAACTACTGCTCACACAGCTGCCATGAATAAAATTTAAAATTCATAATAAAGGGCATCCTGAATAAACAGATTCTGGGTGAGAAAATAAAGAAAATATACAGAGCATAAAATAGTAATAGCAGCCAATACATAAAGTATTTGCTTTCTGTAAGTGTCATTTCTGTTTTTGGTTACTTCTCATTCCTTTCTTTCTCCCTTTCAATAGTATTTTGTTTGGATAAGTCATTAACCTAGTTGACATTTTATTACACAGAAAAATTTGAATAATTTGAAACTTACGGATATTTTAGAAAACTGGGTTTTATGAAAGTAACATTAAAGCACATGGTTTTATAAATCAACATTTGTGGGAGGCTGAGACAGGAGAATCACGTTAATCTAGGATGTTGGAGGTTACAGAAAGCAGAAATCATCCATTTGCACTCCAGCCTGGGTGACAGAGCAAGACTCGGTCTCAAAAAACAAACAAACAAATATTTGCTAAAAAGGGACTTGGGGTTATGACTCTGGCATTTTTTCCCTCACCTATAAATTTTATGCAAATGTATTCTTTTTAAAGGAGGGGAATACGCATTACTGGGAGACCACTTCTCCATCTAGAGGAGCATTTTCTTGTGCCAAGATTACTAGAAAGTTTGAAATAGAAAGAAAAGTGTTCTTAGTAAGCACTGACAGGAGACCAAAGGGAAGTCCTAAGAAATATTAATTTTAGACTATAGTGAAACTTAATGAATGAACCTTACCCCATAAGATGGAATATCCAGGATAGTCAGTATAATATGGATGCCTACCTGTATCTAGCTACTTTTAAAAGGAGTCAAATTTTTATTGTGATTTTTTTGTTTGCTTGTTTCTGCAACTCTTGATTTCCTCTGCTTACACTTTTAACTGGATCTTATGATCTATATCTTTCTCTGGATATTCCTTTGATACTTTTCCCTCTTTTATTCCTTACCTTCTTTATTTCAAGTTGACAATTACTTTATCTTTATCCTGGATTATTCAGTTATATGCCTACTCTTACTTCCCAAGAAAAGATATACTCATTTTTAATAGTTACATGCCTCTTACTTCCCAAGAAAAGATTTGTATGCTTTTAAATTTAATTTTTAATTGACATATAATAATTGTCAATACTTATGATATATATATATATATGGATATTTCTATATGTATAATGTACAATGATGAGCTCAGTGTAATCAGCATATCCATCAGCTCAAACTTTATCATTTGTTTGTGCTAGGAACATTCAATATTACACACAGAAAGGCTATCTTTCAGAAATGAAAAAGAAATAAAATATTTAACAAATAAGCAAGAAAGAAGGGCATTCATCACCACTAGAATGGCCTTGCAAGAAATGTTTAAGTCTCACATATGGAAGTAAAAAGACAATAACTACCAACATGAAAACATGCAAATCTATAAAACTCACTGGTAGTTGATACAAAAAGGAGAAAGAAAAAGGAATAAAATCTTATCACGACAGAGAACCACCCAATTGCCAAAATAAAACAATCAGTAAAATGACAGGAATAAGTCTCCACCTATCAGCAGAAACCTTAAATCTAAATGGATTTAATTCCCCATTGAAAAGATACAGATTGGCTAAGCGAATTTAACAAAAAAAAAAAGACCTAAATATATGTTGCCTACAAGAAACTTATGTTATCTGTAAAGACATACATAGCCTGAAAGTGAAGGGAAGGCAAAAGATATTTCTGGCAAATAAAAGCCAAAGGCAAGCAGGAGTAGTCGTAGTTACATCAGACAAAATAGACTTTAAGTCAAAATCTGTAAAAAGAGACAAATCTACATTTTTTTTTGGATTTTTCAGTATGATGGAAGCTATCAATCTTCAAAACATGTATAAATCTATTGCCAGTCATTGACATTTCTCGTAAAAACCTTGATCACTGTCTCATTTGGGTCCACAGCTATCTATTTCCAATTTTCTTTCATCTAAGACCTATCACTATAGCAATTACAGTCTTATAATAACCACGTGTTACTCTGTATTTTTCTAACTATACCACATACTCAAAAGATAAGTTCCTTGCCCCTTAATATAACTTATAAGACTTATAAGTTAAGAAAGCTAAGTTTCCAGTTTGTGTTTAACGACTTTTCACTATCTTTCCTCTGTGCACTAAAAATTCAAAGTTATTTTAGTTCTTCAAATGAGTGTCTACTTGCATGCTCTATACTCTCCTCCCTATGTTCCCTTACCTCTACTATTCATATTCAAGTCTCACCTTAGCTGTCTCATCCTCTGGCAAGCCTCTTCTACCTCCCAAATCTGTGTTGCTTGTGCCCTATCACTACTGTTGATCACTCTGTATTGTGGCTGAC
The DNA here is from genome assembly GCA_031835075.1 of Saguinus oedipus. Classification (NCBI taxonomy): domain Eukaryota; kingdom Metazoa; phylum Chordata; class Mammalia; order Primates; family Cebidae; genus Saguinus; species Saguinus oedipus. The sequence goes on from CM063183.1 coordinate 41,931,641, forward strand.
CTTCTAAATGTCTGTATTTGCTCATAAATTATAAATGCCAATAGAGCAGTGACATGCCTATCTCATCACAAACATAACACAAGTGCCTAAGCTCAATGACTTTACATATTACTTAAAATTCATGAATGTTTAAATATTTTTCTCTAGTGCATCTAGTACCACTTTAGATACTGTAAGGAACTATAACTCTTGGTCTCTTTTTATTTCAAAATTCCATTTTGTAACAGATTACTTTGTTTTGATATGCAATTGGACATATTTTTCAGATAATTATCAGGAGATAAATAAACATTTTCTTAACTATTTCTGAAATACAGAAAGGGTATTCAAATCAAAGATTATTGTCCAAAGAAATATTGATACAATACTTATTTGGAAGTCCTGAAATCTAAGAGGGTTAAAAATATGTGTGCCCTACGACAATTTCTAAATTATTTACAGATTTTTTGCGATACAATATGGAAATTAGGTACATACTTTACTTGTGACTTACTTAGGAAAACAATGATATCATAACTTACCTGGAAATGTTATGGGTTTAGGAAAAGTGTGCATAATAAATACATAACCATTATACACATAAAAATGTACTTTTACCTTGATTTTATTGTGTTTTATATTATTATTTTTCTATTTTTAAATAAAGTAGATTTGAGAAATTATTGCTTGGATAATTTTTTATAAAGGATAATAAAGATTGGTTAGATAAATATTTTTATGGGATGTATTTTTACATGAATGTTTATTTCTTAAACTGAGTAAATCCTGAGATAAAATATTATCCTGCAGATAACAGTAAAGAATTACCTGTAATGTTCCTTCATTTCAAAAGTTTTCATCTTAGGTATATTGTTTGAATATTTTATTATTGAAAAAGAAGCCAAATTATGGTGAAAAAGTCACAAAGTGATATAATCTGAAGAGAGAAAATAATGGTGGAAAGAAAAATTACTCTTGCACAGAGTAGAAGAAAAATAAACCAGAAGCACACAAATAATCAGATACAGAAAATAATAGAAAACAGTAAAACATTAAACCTGTTTTGCATGCTGATATTTGCCTACAGCCTTCCTATAAAATACCTGAAAACTACATCTAGAGGTTGTTTTTTGGTCGCTGCTGGCAATATATCATTTGGTTGGGAAATACATTCACACACAAATAAAAGAGATCAGGTGTAAAGAAAAATACAAAAGTCAAATCAATTAAAACAAAGCAGAATTCCAAATCAAACAAATAAGTGAGTCAGAGAGTAGCTCAAATGCTATTATACTATCTAAAAAGAGGGGGTTCATTCTTGATCCTTGGTGTATATTGCTCTATAGAGCCTCCCTGAGCTATTCTGAAGCTGTGAGTGGTGATGGTGAAGGCAGATGGGAAAGCCTGGCATGTGGGGACAAATAAAGCCTAGGTTCAAATTTTCTCCTTGCTGTTTAGATTTTTCTAGGAATTAGTTTTCCTAAATAAGAAATTAAAATAAATTTGGTTTATAATTTTGATAATTAAAGAAGGTAGTAATCACAAAATTGGTAATTGCAGCATATAGCATACAATCAGTACATATCAGTTCCTTTTCCCTCTTGCCCATTATTATCTACATGGGGCACCTTGGAAAGGTATGTATTAATTTTACTTCTTATAATATATAATTTTATTTGCATATAAAATATACCCAGATATCAAAAGCATAAAAATAATAATTTCCTAACTAAAACATTTTAACTTTGTAACTATATATAAGTAAAAATTTATAATTTATAAATCATATGGCCATAAAAGTTTTGCTTTATAAAATTTATATACTTCTTTTTTTATAGACTGCTTTTAATTTTTTGAAAATAGTAGGCTTATTTGCTAGGACAAATCACACTTTTGTTTTAGTTTTAGGCAATTTTTTCTTAAACTGGAAAAATCTGAGACATACAGTAAATGAAACCAAAACTTGAGCTGTTTATAGTCAATGAAATCAAAACATAGCTAATTGGTGGGAAGGCTAAAATTAGAACCCAGCAATGTACTATTCCACTAAATATCTTTAGTTTCCATATAAATCACGAGTTGGCATATAACATGCATGGTCTGAATAAATTTTTGTTACTTAACTCCAATATTTCCCTGACTAATTTTAAGAAGCTGATCCAGAAGAGGAAGATCTGAGTTGGGAGTTATGTCCAATGGCAAAATTTAATTGTTTATATAATTATTTATGTATAAATTTCATCACCATGCAGCATTTTCTATAGAAATTCATTGGTGAGGCACCTGAATTTTATGTGTAGTTAGCTCAAACCAGCTACATTTTGAAGAAAAGGTAAAATAATCATTTTGGGTTAGATATGAAAAACTTTATGCAACAAATGCATATTTGGAAACTGCAAAATGAGCATGTAAATCAATTTGTATGCATCAATCAATGAATATAGATGAGCTATTTTCAAAATATAGGCATTCTAGTGTAGCATAAGGTAACGAGACAAAAGGAATGGGAAGGAGGCGAATTGCTCGGCTTAGTCATCCATTTGCAATGGAAAATTGCATTGTCAGGTTCCATTATGCCTTCACAAATTTAGACAAATTAAAGAGTCTACTAAGTAATTGTTGATAACATACATGTGTATGAAGTAAAGCAGGAAAGTGGTCAGTCATTTGGAACTTCTCAGATGTTTCTAGGATTTTCATTAGGGAAAGGAGGCACTGAAAGAATGATAATATTTCTTACTATGAAACTAATTTGAGACACAACACTGACCTACTCAGCCATATCTCTGACATGGTAACAGAGATGGGTGACAACAGGAAAAAATGTAAATAAAACATTAACACAAATCACTCTGCTGAGACAAAACATTATATCTGGTTCTGGACCTTGCATCTTGTTGGGACCCCTTCTTTCATTACCATGAAAATTATTCAGTCAGATGAATGTGTTCAAGTAAAAAAAATAATCCTTAGAATAATATAAGCTTTAAATAGTATAATAATATAATTTCCTCTTTTACATGTGTGTTCAGAATATATTCTACAAGGTTAGTGCAGTATTCTGTTCTAACAATATGAACATTCTATTATGTTTAAGATGAAATGTTCAACCTAGGATAACAAATTCTTGGAAAGTCATATAATTGATCTCATATTCTGAAATGGACTATTGGTTTGACATTTGAAAATCTCAAAATCTCCCAAGATGGAGAGTCGCCGATTTCCTTTGATAATCTCCTCTAGCACTTGCAAATATTTACCCTGCGACAATTTAAATAGATTTTTTTCTTTATCCTCTTTACTTAAAACAGTGAAACACCTGGTCTTTACAGGTTATGTGCCTTTTTATTATACATAAATAGGTATATAAACAATTCTATTTTGCATATATGTATATTTAACACCTATTTACATTCACTAAACATATTGTTAACAAATTTTCATACCAGCTTACAAAAGTATACCTCATTCATGTATATTGTCAGTCACTGTACATAGTTCTACCATAATATAACCAATTTCATGTTAATTAATACTTGGATTGACTCCAGTTTTTTTTTTTTTTTTCACTATTACAGACAATATGCAATGAGTACCAGTGTTAATACATTTGTGAGACTTGTTCAGGCATTTCTGTTTAAAACAAAATTTCCTAGAGGTGAAACTGGTGTGTTAAAGGATATACCTGTTTACATATTCATAGTTACTGTTAAATTGCCTCTCAAAAGAACTGTAATAACAAACACTCCATCCAAAGATATGCAAGAGCATGAGCGCCTGTGTTGCCACATCTTTTTGCCAGCACTGGATATGATGGTATGATGGTCTTTTTTGTTTCGTTTGTTTGTTTGGTCTTGCTTTGCCACCCGAGCTGAAGGGCAGTGGCACAATCATAACTCACTTGAACCTCCAACTCTCAGCCTCAAGCAATCTACCTCAGCCTCCCAAATAGCTGGAACTACAGGTATATGCCACCACTTCTGGCTAATTTTGTTTTTTTTAATTTGTATCTCATTTTTTGCCCGGGCTGGTCTCAAACTCCTGGCCTCAAACAGTTCTCCAACTTGAACCTCCCAAAGTGCTGAGATTATAGGAATGAGCCACCCTGCCCAGCCTGATAGTGCTTTTTAATATTCTCAACCAGCTAGACAAGAAATAATATGCTTCATTTTAATTTACATTTCTTTACTTATTCTTGAGGTCAAGCTTTTTTATATATATTTACTGGCTATTTGATTTTCTCTTTTAAGAAATTGCCTATTTGTTTTGTTTGATCATAACAACAATATTTCCTTCTTATATCTTGCAGTGAGACTCAGTAATGTTGACGGAACTCCTACCATGGGCCAGACTTTGTTAGCTCTCACATACATAAAAGGTGTCAGTGCTCCCCTGAGGACTTAGAATCAAGTAAAGAAATCAGAGGGGATGGTAAATTACCATAATAAAATGCATTCAGTGTAAGAATAAGGGTCTACAGAAAGCCCTCACTGACTCTGCTAGAGAACCAGGGGTGAGCAGGAAGAGGGGATCAGGGACAATTTCACAGAGAAAGAGACCACAGAGGAAGGTCTTAAGTGAGGCATGAAATTTCACTCAGTAGAGATTGAATGGAAAGCATTAGGTCCAGGGTGAAGAGCACTAGTAAGAACCCCCAAGACATGTAGACACAATTATTATTCGGAATATAAATAATGACTGGCTTAGATCACAAGGTTTCTGTTGAGAGAAAATGGTAAGAAATGGGTCTGGATAAGGAAACCAATTTATATCCAAGCGCTTGCCTGCTTTTCTTGAGAACTTGTATTTTATCTTTTAGTCAAATGAGAAGTATTACTTTTAAAGGATCACTTCAGTAGCAGAGAGAATGGCTTTGAATGGGGGCAAGAGGAGCAATGCTTGGAATTGGGAAAGTGGTGAGTAGACTATAGCAGCAATCCTGATGCGGGAGTATGAGACCCTAAAATAGCATAGTATCAATAGAATCAAGTGAACTTGGTCACAGAAAGCATGTGATTAGTCCTTTCATCTTTCTACCACTAGAAGCACTGGAAATTCATTTCGGTGATAGCATTTACTGTATTGTAATAAAAATCATTCGTTTTGTCTACCAGCCTACCTCACTAAACTGTGACACTTTCCAACTCTTACCCAAGAGTTGGAAGAGTTGTAGTTGACCAAAACATTGTTTCACCAAAAAATAAACTTTCAGGTTGCTTCACTTTCCTGAGTTCACATTTTGTGCTGAAACAAACTCAATATTTGTTAATCTAAAGCTTTTCTTAAAGCCTAGACTCTATAACCTTCTAATGGCTTACTGTAAACTGTTTTATTTTGATATGGAAGAATCCAGTGATTAGAATAATTTGAAATGATGGTGACTTAATTAAGAGTGTGAAGCAATCCATTAACTGTAATTTGTGAAAGGATCCATATGCTTTTCACTCTTTTAGGTATACCATTGGACTTGCATTTTCAAAAAGTAAACCTGCTAATTTTTGCTGCAACTGAGGTTATTGACAACATCACCAATGGCATACATGTGTACCCCATTACAGATCTTCATATACTGTAATCAATAGTGAGTTTTATTCACATTTTGATGCCTGAATTGTTTCGACTTGTATTTAGGTTTCAAGCCCTTTATTTGTGCTGTCAAACGTTTGGTCCTCAAGGGCTGGAGAGCACAGAGGTAAACACTGCCTAAGAGCTAATATCTCATCTCCTCCTGTGTGATGGCTTCTTAACATGTAGTTTAGCAATTATGAATGGAGAAAAAAGAGGGGTCAAAGATGAGGCTAGATTTCTGGTTGGGTAACTGTTTTTTCTGGAAAACCAAAAACATGACAGAGTACAAAAAAAAAAAAAAAACAAGTGTTTTTCAGTTTGTGAGTACTTTAATTTTTTCTCTGGTTTTTGTTTTCTTTTGTTTTTAACCCAAAACAATTTTTTCTGCCCTCTAATCTCAAGCTTCTCCGAGAACAATTCATACCAGTACTCCCAAAGTCCCTTTCACCCAAAGCTGTATTTCACAAAGGAAGAACAATGACACAGGATGTAAAGGGATTAGGATGTAAGAGACACCACTCGAATGTGCTGCAGTTAGGCGGCAGGGCAGGAACATCACACCTGGTGGAGGTAGAGTCAGTATGGGGAGGATACCCTGGAGACGGCAAAGCAAACAAGAGGAAGTGCAAGGTGAGTTTGTGATACAGGCAGCAGCTGTAACTCGAGCTCAACCATGTTGAAGGAAACATGAAACTGGGGCAATCCACTGTGTAAAGAGGACAAGGGCAGCTGGCTCAGGGCAAACATGAGCATGTGGGTAGAGAGCCTGCCCAGGGTGTATTCCAGGGACACCAACGTGCAACAACAGCAAGTTAAGGCACCGAGGGAAGTAATTCATGGGCCAAGTGTTCTGTAACAGTTGGTGACATATTTTATGCAAATGTATCTGTGAATTATAACTTCAGACACTCTTGAAATAGAGGGTTTTTTTTTGGCAGAAATTGGGTTTTTTAGGGGGAGGGGAGGGTATTTGTTCTGGGCTGTTTCCAACTCAGAACTTGGGAGATTTGCATGTTAAAAGGCTTTCAGAAAAGTCCAATTATTTACATAACTACAGGACTAAAAATATATTTCAAATGTTACTTGGTCCAGGCCACTGACCAGAAAAGGAGAAACCTTAAGCAATGTAAAACTAGCAGTTGTCTATTTAAGCCACTAAGGATCTCTAGTTTTACAGATTCGCCCACCACTTCTGCTGACCTGTTCTCACATTTATACTAGAATTACAAGTGAATGCTGTTTTCTCTTTCCTTAGGCCTGAACCAACACTTTATTGTTCCAGTCCACTTCTATTGTTAAGTCCTCTGTGGACCAGACTACCACTTCAGTTTTCCTTAGTCCAGATTATTTTTTCTGTTTGTCAGCTCATATTTTTCTGGCCTACTTTTCCTGCTTACAAATGCAATGCTATCAAGACTTTTCCTTTTATACAACTCTGAACTGCCCGATCTGTAGACACTACTGAGACACATTTTTTAAGCCACGAGATAACAACAAAACCTACCAAGAATTTTATGAAGTTTTTGTCCATGCAATTTCCAAGGTGTAATGGGAAATTAGCAAGTCAGACAAAGGCAAGAGGGAAGGTGAGTGGGGAACAGTGGAAGTACAGTGATGCTACTGCCGTGATGAACAGACCAGGATGATTATAATACATTTTTGGAACTAGCCGTTGGAAGAGCATTAGCCAGCTGACGTGACAGTGGGTAAAATAAACAGAGCAGTGGACAGTTAGAGAAAGAAACCTGAATGTCAGACCAGTTGCAAAGAAAGAGGATCTGAAACGTTTTTAGCTCAGTGAAAACACCACTCTTTTCTCTTAAGCAGATAGATAATTGAAGAGGATGCTATACACATGGATTTTATTTCCACTGAAGAGATAAACAGAAAAAAATTAATTTATGTCATCAGAGAAAGGATTTCCATTAAATTTAAGAAAGAAATTCCACTCAGACAAAGTTGTTTAACAGTTAAGTGGAATTTTGAAAAAGAGAAAAAATATGACACTGCATTAGCTTATACAGATATCTTTTTAACACAGGACAGACTATCCCATGTGAAAGGGTGGAGAGGATATACAGTTAGTTAATTTATTAATAAAAAGGAAGGAATTACAAGTGAACAGTCTGGCGTCAGGAGTTACGCAGCTATGATTAAAATTCAGGTTTGCAAATTTCTAGTGTGTGAATTGGTAAAATTTAAAAAAAATCTTTCTGGGCCTTAATATTCTCATCTATCAAATGAGAAAAACAGCACCTACTTTATAAGGTTGTAGAGTTGACCAAATGAATTAATACGTGCAAAGAGTTTAAAATAGTGCCTGACACACTGTGACAGCCATTTAAGATTTTGCTATTGTTGTTGAAGTTGTTAATTGCCAGGAAAAATTTCAATGATATGCTGCCAGAAATTAGAGGTAGAGACAAAGAATGATCATAATTTCTGTAGGTTAATTGTGGACAATTATGTATTTATTCTTGTCTTTTCCTTCCTATTTCCTTCTTTGGCTTAAGCCCAGGGCTAGAAGTCAAGCAATGTATGTTCCTGTTCTGTCTTCCACAATCCAGATGTGTGATTTTTCAAATTTTAAGCCAACAGTTCTCAATGTCCTCATTGTTTCAAATTCTGTTACTTCTTCTCTCTGTCTCTGTGTCTCTCAAGTTACCTTAATTTTGAATACTCTTTTCCTCTCCCACCACCGTTTCTTCTATCTCCTGTTCCTCTCTTCTGGTCTTCTGTCTCATTTTCAAATTATCAAACAGTTCAAGCTTCCCAGCTTCCCTGAGGCTTGAGCATCTTTCCATTCTCTGCCTCCTGTGGGCAGAAGACACAAAGAATTGTGTATCTGGCCCCAGTTCAAATTGTTATTTTCTCTGTTTATGATAGAAATAAGGATTGTGTCCAGGATGGATAACGTCTTGGGTCAGGAGAAGGAAAGTGCCCATCATTCTTATTTCCAACAACCTCTGGGAACGTGTACAGCTCCCAGCTAACAGCTGGAGAGGAGCACCATTCCAAGAAAAAGATTGTTTAATTCCTGAAGCTCTACCTATGTCTGCACTTTTGTGAAGGAAATCAATATACAGAGTCGTAGAATAAACAACTGATAAACTTCAAGTGAAAAAGAAAAGTCTTTAAATGTCATTTGAAGTCAAAAATACATTGTGATAGAAGAAAGACATATTTTAATCCAACCATTTCTAATTTAAATAAAAGTTGAATAGGATAGAGGAAGAGAAAATCAATGTCTAACATATTATAAAATATATATAAAGATATAAACTGAAAACTGGATCATGTTTTGAAACTTACAAGTTACCATTTGAAAACTTACTTTAAATTTCATATGGAACCATAAAAGAGCCCATATAGCCAAGACAATCCTAAGCAAAAAGAACAAAGCTACCCATGTCATGCTACCTGACTTCAAACTACACTACAAGGCTACAGTAACAAAAGCAGCATGGTACTGGTACCAAAACTGTTATATAGACCAATGAAACAGAACAGAAGTCTCAGAAATAATGCCACACATCTACAACCATCTGATCTTTGACAAAAATAAGCAATGGGGAAAGGATTCCTTATGTAATCAATGCTGATGGGAAAACTGGCTAGCCATATGCAGAAAACTGCAACTGGACACCTTCCTTACACCTTATAAAAAAATTAACTCAAGATGAATCAAAGACTTAAACATAATACCTAAAACCATAAAAACCCTAGAGGAAAACCTTGGCAATGCAATTCAAGATGCAGGCATGGGCAAAGACTTCATGAATAAAACACGAAAAGCAAAGACAACAAAAGCCAAAATTGACAAATGGGATCTAATTAAACTAAAGAGCTTCTGCACTATCATCAGAGCAAGCAGGCAAACTATAGAATGGGAGAAAAATTTTGCAATCTATCTATTTGACAAAGGGCTAATATCCATAATCTATAAGGAACTTTGCAGGGACATGGATGAAGCTGGAAATCATTCTCAGCAAACTAACACAGGGACAGAAAACCAAACACTACATGTTCTCACTCATAAGTGGGAGTTGAAGAATGAAAACACATGGACACAGGGAGGGAAACATCATACACTGGGACCTGTAGGGGGGTGGAGGGCAAGCAGAGGGATAGCATTAGGAGAAATACCAAATGTAGATAGCAGATTGATGGGTACAGCAGACCACCATTGCATGTGTATACCTATGTAACAAACCTGTACATTCTGCACATGTATCCCAGAACTTAAAATGTAATTAAAGAAATAAATATCAGGGCCCAAAGTGGCTCCGGCCGGATGTCGTGGCGCTTGCGAAGGCGAGGCCAAGAGTTCAAGGCCAACCAACCTCAGCAACCTTACAAGCTCTCATTGATTGGCAAAAAAAAAAAAAAAAAAAAAAAAAAAAAAAAGAAATAAATATCAAAAGCAAATATTTGTATCAGTTCCTTAACTTTTCTGATAAAACAGGTTTCTTGGATTCTTTTTATTTTATTTTAAGAGATAGGATCTTGCTCAGTTGCCGAAGCTGAAGTGCAGTGGCTCAGGAGTTCCTAGAACTCCTGGGATCAAGCAGTCTTCCCACCTTAGCCTCCTGAGTTGCTGGGACTACAGTTGTTGCCACCACACCTGACTAATTAAAAAAAAAAAAATTTTGTAGCTATGAGGTCTCTCTTTGTTGCCCTGGCTGGTCTGGTTCTCCTGGCCTCAAGTGACTCTCCTTCCTTGGACTCCCAAAGCATTGGGATTACTTTAGTTCAGAGAAAGTCGGTCCAACTTTGTAAATCAACACTCATAGATGTATTCTCTTACACATTTCATTGTGCTTTTGAGTAGTGAAATACAATATATAATGTCCAGTATTTATATTTTCAATTCAGTAAACATTTAATATTTCTAGCATCATGTATAATCTTAAATAATTACATTATTTGATGGAAAATAAGTCAATTTTTCACTAAAGTTAAAGAGCAGGGGTTGTAAAGTGGTATCTTCCCAACAACTACAGTCACATACTGCCATGCCAGCTATTTCCCTAAGGAGAGTCCAGGCATGCTTAATTATACAGGAACATCATTACTTAGAAGAAAAACATGAGTCTTTAATTTCCTTGCCTCGGCTGGATGGGGATGTAGATTCTGCTGAATCCAGCAATGTCTGAGTAACACTAAGCTTAGCTCCTTCCATATGCGGGCCAGGTATCATGAGGTCCCAAACAACAGTATCTCCTAAACTCTCATCAGTTCTGCTTCCATCATGGATTAGAATCCACACAGAATTCATTATGTCTATAATTAAACATAGAAAGCCCTTCTTGATGTCAGGATATTAGTGAAGCAACTGTTCATCTTGGCAGCTCCTCTTTTAACTTTTGGACTGCCAGATCCCTCCGGGGAACCAACCTAAGAAAGTACTATTTGAAGTAGCAGTTGTTCCTGCAGTGTGGTGTCAGTGCATTTCTAATTACAGTCCAGATAGTTTTGAGTGTGAGTAACTAGACAAGAGTCCAGGTCAGCACTTTGGCTTGCCAGGTCAACTTGTTTTCCTCCCACTTCTTTCCAATAATAGTTTTTCATATGTACCTGAAATAGCACAGAGCATACATCTTTTTAACTCTAAGAACCACACCTGAGTTCAATTTCAGGCAATGGATTCGGAAGCCAAACTCAGCCAAAAAGAGGCACTATCTTCTCATTATGACATTTCAATTAAGTGCCCACTATACCATCATCCAGATTTTCAGCAGAACCGTATTCTAACTCAGCAACTCTCACTATCTATTTATGTGACTGAGCTAGGTCTTCATATTTGTGCTGACTCACCACGGATGTTGATATTTTCAATAATTTTATCATCCAAATTCTAAAAGAGATGAAAATTTTGTGTTGCTTGTTTTGCAAAACAGTAAGTCTTTTCATCAAAAGGTCAAAAATTAGTTGTAATACTGTTTAGACGCAATATTTTGGGGCTTTACTTCTAGTTATGGTAGAGTAGAATCAACCCATAAAGTAGAATATGAAAAGAAGGTCAACAAAGGAAGCAAACAAACATGCATTATGAAAACAAAGAGTGATGAATTTTGACAAGCTATTCCATTTTCTTTATTATCATGACATTAGGAAGTGGCACTAAATTTAAGGGTCTGTCACAACCCTCAAATCTGAAGGCTTTATTATAATTCAGCCATTTAAATTTGTACCAAGCCGAAAACTAGTGAACAAATGCCCAGCATCCATTTGATAAGTGAAATATACAAGCTGTGTCATATAATGGACAAGGCTGCCTGCTAAGGTATTGGGCATACTGGGACTCAAACTCCAGCTCTTCCATTTCTTAGCTATTGGACTTCTATTAAGTGATCTCTTCTAACCCAGTGGTAAAACAGAAATTGTATAAAATCTATCAAGTTGGACTATGGTAAGACTATATAAGAAAAGATAGACAAAGCACACTAGTAATTTTAATAGCAACCGTTATGATTCTTAACAGAATGATTTTAAATTATTCTCAAATTCAAGAGGTCCTTATGGTCTCACCTTTAAGGAGAACCATCTAGTCCATTTTCTGAAATAACTATATGTATAATATTTTTGGGGAAAATCAGCTATATTTGCAGATTTAGAGAATACTATGAGAGTTATGGTTGAACTAACCGGTAATGCCTGTTCCAATATCCAATTACTCATTCAAGTATTGACTGATCTCTTAGAAAATACTCATCATTCAATTACTTAACAATTCTAGCAGTTGAGTTGTTGGAAAGCTTACATTGCTCGATTATGTTGGTAGAATTTGTGCTCCATTGATGCAAGTGTAAAATAAGAACCCATGTTTTGTTTCTAAACATTATAAAAACATGAAAGTGAAAAATGATTCAAACTCAAACACTGTATATGATGTTTAAAACAGAGTACTGTCTCTGCTTACTTTGAAATTTATTCATACATAAATAGGCTTGCTTTCCAGAATAGTCTTTGGATATATGTTACAAATATTTGGCTTTTATGCTAAACATTTTTCAATATAGATTTCCATTAACGATTACTTTGTAAGTAGGCTCTTACATATATTCAGTGCACTGGTATTCGCTGAACAGCATTTCTTTTTTAATTTGAAAGAGTCCTTTTTAAAGTTGACAGAGAACTTACATATAGTAAAGCATATATATGTCAAGTGTACAGTTTAGTGAATCTTGACAAATATATGTACCCACGTAACCACCACCCATATCATGCCCAATGCTCCATTGTTTTCCCCTCTTGTAGTCAACACCACTAAAAGGTACTTTATTCTGACTTCTATCACCATAGATTAGTTGCATGTTTTAAACTTCATATAAATAGAATCAGAAGTCTGCACTCACAAAATTGCTGCCTTAAACCAATTATTTTATTTGTTTAAATTTTACCCAAGCGGAGTAAGGGAAACAATGTCCTCTTTACTTAGCTTGTTATAATACCCATATTTAAAGCATAATGATAAGAGAATTCTACCAAATCTGATGCATACTATTGGGCATAAATGATCTAAAATCCATCTAAAATGATCCCAAAGTAGGTTTAAAGAAACATGATTCACATCTTTATAACAGTTTTATCATTCACAACATCCTACAGCAATCTACCTGTAGTCATTTAACATCTCCTTCAAAGTTTTAAGCTTTGAAAGAGTGTATATCTATTATCTACTAACAAACAATCTGTGAAGTAGGCTGGCATAAGTTCACAACAGTAGTCTGATTAGATGATTTCCCAACTCACAACCTTAGAAATTGAAGCATAGAACACTGATGGTATTATTTTACTTTTAACATCTATTAAGATGTAAAGTCCCATCTGGAATTTAGTTCTTCAGATTCCAAATCATGTTCTGTTGATACAGAAAACATAAATAATAATGTGGCAAGAAAGGAATCTGAGAGTGTATGGTACCCATCTCAAAATTCAAGTGGAACTACGTGGAATCCATGCTCAGGAGAGAAAACCAAGAGCCTTGCAATTTTCTGAAGAGCTCTAAAGCAACTGGCCAAAACTTTGTTTTCAAAACACAATTAGAACATTTTAAGACATATATTCAGCAAAGACCATGTAAATTTACCTATTCTTTTACTTATGAATAACAAAAAAGGGACTAGGCCATAAAATTACAGAGAAGTACACAACAAAAAAAGGGTAAGATTTTTGTGTACTGTTTTTTTAATAAACCAAAAACTTCTAAAATGTAAACATTACTATGAATTACATCAAATACGCTTATACGCTTTTTGAAAGCACAGTTTGCACAGCAACTTCTAATAGGTTTATTAATCCCATAATAAGACAAAACCTGAATATCTATTGTAAGGCCTAATTTTCAATACATATTTATAGGAGTTAACTCTGTAACCAGTGTAGCCAACAAATATTGACTGAGAGAGAGTATAGAATGTGGTCGATGACTATTTCCAGGTATTAGTGTGTCTTTGAGTCCTGATTCTCACAATGCAGCCAAGAATAACAGAAACATTGTACAGTGCCAGGCCTTTCTATATTCAATCAGGATAACTTTATTTTTAATAATAAATTTAATTGTCACATTTAATTTAATGACATCCAAAACTGAACATGATATCAGTGAGATATATATATATATATATATATATATATATATATATATATATGATTTTATGCTGAGAAAATATAATCTGCATGTAACTAAAAGAATAGCTTGCTTGAACTTTAAAGCCAAATATATTACCTATCTTATCTTCAGCATACATATAAATAAATTTAACATATGAGAGAGTCTCAAAGACAAGTTAAAAATGGAATAAACCCGTTTTTAAAGTTATTAAAAACTTTTCCTTTTTGATAGATAATAACCTAGTATAAACTTTAAAGTAAATGATATCTCAAATAAGCTATTAATACATTAAAAATCACTGCTTAAATATCAGATTGGGATGGAATACAGGTATTAGTTTAGGTAGAAAGTGAAAGTATAGTTTCTACATATACTTTTGTGTTAAGTGGTTGCTAAATAACAAAATTCTCAGAATGTGATTTCTTTTTCAACATATTTTGAATAACAGCTAGACAAGGGTAACATTAGAACACAGCTGCATACAACAGAAACAGAGGCTCATTGTCTTTATAAACTTAGACTTTGAGCGAGTAATGGATCATTATTATACTAAAATTCCTTTTAGATGAGTAAGAAGTTCTATATATTTGAATTTTGCATGAAAATACCCCTAAGAAAATTGTGTCAGTGGAAATACTGGTGGAGGTAATAATAATAACAAAAGTAACATGTGGACATTTGCAAAATGCTTACTATGTGCCAGGCACTGATCTAAGCTTTAAATGAAGTCACCTGCTTCATTTTCTTAAGAGCCCTAAGAAGTAAGTGCTATTCTCATCCCAATTTCACAGATAACACAACTGAAGAATAGAAAGTTTGAGTGTGCCACTCAAAACCAGGCAGTCTGGCCCAAGAGTGCATCATTTAACCTCTACACTACAACTGCATCTCAGAATAGGAAAACAAAAATCTCAAAATAATACATTCGACTTCATTTGTGACATTTTAGGATAGTAACTCCATTTTGATTATTACCTCACAGTCAAAATAAACTTAAATAGATGCCTTTCATTGTCATACTTTAAGAGTTTCCCAGAACGTTTCCTCTAGATCAAAACTATTAATGAGTTTCTGTGACTCAATGTTTTCTCAACACAGGTAATCCATCTTTTCCTAAAATGGTAGACTTCAAACAAAACTGTGTCAAAATCTCTCAATCATTTTTGTCCAGTACCTACTTAAATAATAACTACTTAAATAAAAAAACAATCTTATGAAGATTACCAGCACCTACGTAATATTTTTCCTTATTGTCGTAGTTACAATGTTGATTCAAACAACCAATATATTTCACTAGAACATGTTGAGCAAAGTACCTGGGGATATACTATGAAGTGTCGCACTGCCACTGGGTTCCAAAGACCCATAGATTCAGTGGGTGTATCTGCAGGAAACTACATTACAATCCACATAAAGAGTTCAGGCAATGCATTTCACACGTAGAACCAAAGTGTTCTGAACAATCAATGGCCTTACATTTCTATACCTAACCAAACCCATGATGACTCTAACTTCCTTTAAGAATTATATTTTCTCACCAGTTTTTCCCCTAGTTTAATTTACAGAATACTGTGGGTGCTTAACAAATGATGTTGACTGACAAACAGAAAATAATGTTTTCTTTTTTTCCCTGGCCCCCTTTTAATCTGTTCTCTACACTATACAGCTAGAGTGACATTTTGGAAATATAAATGTGATAATTCCATCTTCCTCCCTATCGTTTACACTCTATTCTTCCTATTACTCTTTTATCACTCTTACAGTAAAGATGAAAATACTTGACATGGTCCAGAAGGCTGTACACTACCTGACTCCATCCCTCCCAAGTGTGGAGTTAGAGCTCCATGCTTAAGACATTCTTTTAGTGGCTTGAATATGTTGTGCCATCTCCTACATCAGAATTCTGTACCTCTGGGCTTTTCCTGATTAATACTTCTCCTCTTAATTTGGTTAATTGTTTCTCACTTTTTCATATTTCAGTTTAATAATCACTTCTCAGGAAAACCTTTTATTTAGGTCAGTTCACACTATTTTAAGTTTCCATAGTACCATGCACCCATCCTTCCAAATATATACCACCATTTTAAAAAGTTCATTTTTTAAAAAAGTCAATTTGCCTTCTCACTAGAACATGAAGTCTGTGAAAGAAACAACTATTTCTGCACTACCATTTTATTTCATAAGCCTAGTACTCTGGTACACAAAACACTTAATCAGTACTTGTTGAATAAAGAAATAAACAAAATAAATGAACAAATGAATGAATGAGTGAATGTGGTTGCCTATCTGGTCACATTAGCAAAGTAATGGAAAGTGGGAGCTTTCTTAAGTCATATCTATCATACTGACATGTTCAGTAACATTAAACCATCAGTTAAGCATAAGCCATATGTGCTTATGGCGATTTAACCAGAGAACATGAAAAAAAAATGAAACAGTCCAATGTGAAATTTTAATGTACATGACCCTAAAATGCATGAGACCTGGGGATCTGGAAATCATGAGAAATATACCTTAATTTCTTATTGATTATCCTTGTTATTCTTGTTTTTAAGCTGGATAGCTATGAAAATCACTAATTCTTTCAAGTTACTAGAAAACTATGAGTGCTCCAGAAATAATGGTCAAGGTCATTTAGATGAGACCATAATAATGGTCCAGGCACTTAGATGAAATGAATATGAAAAAGCTATGTACGCTGTAAGTATTCATCATTCAGGAAAGGTGACATTTTTGGTTAGCTGAATTCTGAGGCTGACTCTCAGGGTCAGAGAATGTAAGTGATGCATAAATTAGTTTTGTTCCATCAGCTATTTTTATATGTTTTTTTTTTCCCTTGAGTAACACCTGAACCTGGAAAATAATCTCAACCTGAATGAACTGGAAATCTTATTTGGCAGACATGGTGAAAAACGGCTTGGGAATAAATAAAAGTATTTATGCTCTTACCCAGGTTCTGCCACTAACCTGGTCATGACATATAACCTTTCCTGGGTTCTCTGTCACTACATAAATAAATAAATGAAACTTGCTAGGCTTGAACACTTGAAATTGGCTCATTCAATTAAAATATTCTGGAAATTCATAGGTGTCTAAGTTGTTTCAAGGCACTCTTGGCTAGAGGTTGGGGGGCAGAGAATATTTTTATTATCTTATTATAGTCTTACTTTTTAGTAGTTCTTATTGTATCTTAAATATGAAGGCAGCTAAATGTTATTAAAGTATTAAAAAGAATTTAGTTAGGACCAGAGATAATCTGAATTTGTGTTTAATATTTGCTTGTCTGTTTTTTCCCTATTCTCCAATGAATATGTACTTATTTATTTTAAAATTAGTTTTTATGAAGAATGTGGCAAACAATGTAAATGCTAGCTAGAGGCAGAGCTTTATTGATATTTCATCTGAATAGAAATCATCTACCCTTAGCCATTAATATATGATCTGTGTTGGGAGAGGCATCCACTCTCAATTAATTATTCAATAGTCATTTGACACACATGAAATAGGAAAAATAAGCAAAATGGAGCCAATCCTTCTAGGAAGACTGACTCTGCGTTTATCACTCCATCTCCCAATTCTGCGATACTCAAAAGAATCCAACCTTTTGTTTTCCTTCTACAGTTAGTGGTGATCTTTGCACTCCATTTTCAGCTCAAATTTTCAAAATGACTCAAGGCTTCAGAAGAATCCTAAGGGATTTGCTATTCTGAGTTGAATTACCCTATGCACCAGGCACTATACTGTTCAGTAACGCATCATGGTAATTCCAAATTCTTTATCTAGTAGAAAGAGCTCTCCATTTCCAAATAAAATGCATTTCAGATACATCTAATTCTGCTTCTCTTTAACAAATTACTTTTCCATGCTTTTTTCACTCTTAACTGTTCCTGATTATGCATGATCTCTGGATCCCTACATTAAAAATGCATAGAAAAATAAAAATTTTCATTTAAAACACCCTCCCACACAGTACAAGCTGTCATTGTGTCATATTTGTTTCCTAATTTAAGGAAGGAAGCTACATTTCATGTGTCCTTCATTAAACTGCCTTCTCTGTATTTTAAAATGGTATTAGGATTCTTAGGAAAATTTTCCCATAAAATCATGATCATTTTTAAATTCATTTCTATTAATCAGTGCAAAAGTATGCAACTTCAAATTAGAGTGTGGAAATTATATCTAGCTGCTTATTCATGATTTACAATTAGATTTGGTAGAAGAAAATAACGATGTTTTTTTATTTTGCAAAACATAACTATAAAGCCTGCTCTTATATCTATAGAAATGTATTATTAAAGCTGACATGCTGTATAGGCCATGGAATATACAGTTTTCTATAATTACCTAAGCCAAAATGTAATGAAAAACAAAAACCCACATGAAGACAGACGGCAATCAAACAGCCCTTTCTTTTCTTCCCGCACTCCTAATCCTGTGAACACTACAGAACTCTCTTAAGACCAGCTTTTTTTCTTCTTAACCAACTCTACTTGCTGTTTAAACAATTACAAATCTTATCAAGTCTTCCTTTCTCTTAAAGTCAAGTGAGAGAGAACTGCCAACTCTAATAAGCTTTACAAAGGCTAGTTCCCCTTCGCAGTGTCAGCAAAAATCAAAGACATTATACAATAAAACGCAGGCATACATAGAGCTTTTGTTCCTATAGCTTTCAAAATCAGATTTAATAATTCACCTTTTTTTCACCCATTTCAGCCACCAATGCCATTTATCCGTGTGTTGATTGCCTTGCTTTGACCCATAAGCTATCTACTTTAAATCCCAACATCACCTGCTTAGCCACTGATTTGTCTTTTTCACACCACTCACTCACTTTCTGTTAAGAGGTTTTGCTGTATTTATACAACAGTATTTTCCTTGGTCATTGTCATGTAACAACACCAGCAAAACACACTGAAGACTGAAATTTATTTCTAAAGGGAGAAAAAAGAACTTAGGTATGATTTTTGTTGTTTAACTCCACGCTGTTTTAAGCCCCAAGAACCACAGAAATTACCACTTGGCCTCCACTACCCTGATGAATGTCATTAGCCGAATAGCCTTAGTAAATCTCTTGCAATCCCTCACATGCATCCCTGTTTATTAGTCTGCAGAAGCTTCCCAATCCAGCAACATCTAAATTTCTCTACTCACTGTATTTCTCTTTACAAGGCATTTGTTAATTAAGAAATATGTTATTAAATCTCTAACATTTTTAAACAGCAGCTGACCTGTCTCACATTTCAACAAACCACGGAAATCACAAAATTTTCCTTAAATTTGACAAATGTTGGACTTGGATATAACCGTGGAAACCAACATTATTCCAAAAAGCCTCCTGCTAATGAAGAAACTCTTCACATCCTCCTTCCCCTTTTTCCACAGCCAAATGCAGGTTTTTACCGCTCTATCTGCAAAAGGCATAGCAGCGCCTGCGGACCCTGTCTCTCTCCTCCTTTATACCACGAGGGACCACAACCACGTGGGGATCCTCAACCCCGTGGTAAACCTCTCCTGTGCCTCATTTCTCATCAAACGCATGTCCAACCTTTGAAATGCTTGTTGACATCTTATAGGAAAAGTTTGTGTATTACAGATTTAGAAGTGGTAGAGACAAGTACAAGTGGTCATAGAGGTGGGCCACGGTCCAATAAATATGGGGCCCAATCTGCCAAAGAACCCTTGGAATGAGAAGAGGCCATTGCATTTTCCACTTGGAAGGGAGTAGGGTTGGCAGAAAGGGCTCCAGGAGAAAATGGAACTTGGAAGTGGGGGCGGCCCCGTCCTTAGCAGGATGTCAAGGGAGGAGCTGTGGAGGCAGAAAGGCCACCAGAAAAAGGCCTTCCCCTCGAAGCAAACTGCCACACGTTTGGCCAGATTAGGAAGACCCCATGCACCAGCCCAGTCCCCTCCCCTCCCCGCGCCCTGCCTAGGCCCCGGCCCCCGTGGGTCGGGTGTCCGGCCTTACCTTGGCTGCAGTCCTTGCCGCGGAAGCCGGTTCGCGAGCAGTCGCACACGGCCTGGTCGTCTACCACGGAGCACACCCCTCCGTTGAGGCACACCCCGCCCTCGCCTTCTTCGCCCGCCTCGCACGGGCTTCCCCCGCCGCTGTTGGGAGGCTCGTCATCCAGCTTCACCTCGCCGCTGTCCACCGGCAGCACCTGCGAGGAGTTGACCCTCACGTCTCGAATCCACCCCTTGAAGGGCTCCCGCTCCCTCACGGAGGCCAGGGTGAGCTTGAGCGCCGCGGCGCGCAGTTCCGGGGGCAGCCCCCCGACGAAGAGGCCGCTGAACACTGTCATGTCCCTGCGCTTGGACTTGACCTCCACCCACTTGGCCTCCGCCTGGTCGATGAAGAGCGTGGTGTTGCGGAACTGGCGGCGGATGCGCACGCTGTGCCAGACGCCGTCGTTGACCGGCGTGTCCGCCAGGAGCGTGGCGGGCTCGGCGCAGAAGATGGAAAAGCTGAGCTGCAGGCGGCCGCCGCGCGTCAGGATCAGCTCCAGGAAGTCGCAGAAGCCCTCGTCGTCGAAGTAGAGCACGAGGCCACGCGCGCTGCGCGTCTTGAGCTGGAAGCTCATCTCGCTCTCGCAGCATGCGTTCCACTTGGGGAAGCGCGTCCACTGGCCCTCGGCGCCCGGGAACTCCAGCCCGCTGCCCAGCTCCGCCCAGCAGCCCAGGAGCAGCAGCGAGAGGCACAGGAGAAAGCAGCCCCCTCGCTGAAGCAGCGCCGTCCCCATGCTCGGGGCTGGGGTGCGGCGGGGGGGTGCCGGGGCCGACAGGGTCAAAATGGTCCTGGTCACCGTGATGGAGAAATAAGAGTGCCGAGAGAAAGGAAGGTAGGGGGAAAGGCGGGAGTGGGAGGGAGGTGCCCTCCTTTATTTAGTTCTTTTTTTTCTTCTTCTTCTTCCAACAACCCCTCCCTCTCTCCCTGTAGTCCTCTTCCAACTGGAAAACGTTGACCCCAGGGGTACAGCGCAGCCACAGAACTTCCAGACCAAAGGGAGGATGCACTTTGGAGGCAACGTTCTGGAAAAGGCTTCAATCAAGGATCAAGGGAAAGCACTGACCCATTTGAGTCTGATTAAGTAATTTAAGACCGTCTGTGGTGTCAACAGATACTTAACTCCTCAAATCCCATTATCTGCCAGGTTCCACCGGTGGTACCAAGCCAAAAGGAAGCAGTGAGAGTCGGTAAAAAGCAAACACCTTTCTCAGGGAAGTACAGGAAGCCAGCAATGAGCCAGTATTCTTAGATGCTTGTGAATGCCTCAAGTGTGTCTCCTCCAGATGTGGTGTCTTAAAGCACAACCGAGAAGGGGATGCTTGCCTTTTTAGAGCACCACTTCTTAACCCCAGGATAGCTTCAAAGGTTTGCTTCTTCTGTGAGAGCATAAACTTCAGCACCGCTGCAGCCAAAGCCTAATTCCTTGTGCATGGTCTCACAAGTTGGGTTTTACTTCTCTTTTCAACCACGGCAACAGTAGGACTCAAACCCAGCAGTTGCTAAATAGCCAGAAGCTGTTAGATGTGGAAATCACAACAGCTCCTCTTCCTTTCTCTCCGCCTCTGCAGGGCCACGCTGGGATGTCAGCACATCAATTGGTTGTGTGTTGGTGATGCATTTTGGTTTTATTTTGTCTTTTTTAAGGACCCAGACATCTGCAGAGAATTAAAGTCAAAATTAAGGTTTAAAGTCAATATCAATATAATATCATGTAAATTGTTATTTCGCTCATAACACAGGTGTAGCACTGGTTCTATTATTAAGGTAAAGAGCTAACCTTGGATGGGAGTTTTTTTCTATCCTCACTACAAGTAAGGCCTAATATTTTCTAAAGTTAATATCACAATTTTACAATCATCCATTACACCCTTGTAGTTTATTTTAACTGTTAGTAGATAACCCCAAGTTTTAAAAAGAAATTTGATTATGGTTATCTTTTTCTTTTTCCAAGATAGTTTGATTTTTAAAATATGTGAGGAGAGGAAAAAAATGCTTTTAAGGATCTCTAACTATGCTGAGTGCTTGTTCTGTGGACAGTAAAAATACAACCTATTCAAATGTCAAGTTAATAGATTTTACAATGGGCAAATTATATCAAACTGTTGGCAGGAAGCTGCCAGCTTAGATTTGCATAACATTCCTGCCATTTTATTTTTCTTAGAAGGAACACTGATGGTTTCTTGGTAGTCTCTTGCAAAATTTCAAACAAGTATAGTTCTCCGTTTTATTAAAGGAATAATCTCTTGTAAAGGAAACAACTGATTGGAGCCAGATTTATGTTTTTGGCAATGTGTCTCAATTGCCATAATATTAACTTCTCTAAAGGTGCATAAAGTATTTAATATTTTTACTAATAGTATAGTGATCTAACTACTTCGGAAATCTGTATCTGGCTGTCAGACCTCACAATTTATGTGGTCAGAATAGCAGTTGGCATGTATGTCATCTCAGCTGCTATGGCTCTAGGATGCCAGAATTTAAAACCATAACTTTGAATCGCTCACTATACTATTAAATCACTCTTCTTTATTCAACTCTAATCTGACAGCCTCTGGAAATGGTACAGAAATCATAAATACTGATTTTTTTCTACCTCTTTTTTTAACCAAAAAAATTACTCTCACAGCTTGAAAAAAAAAACTACAAATATATAATCCATTCATATCAAGGAAGTGCATTATTTTTCTATTTCTTATATCCCCCCACACACAGCAATATACATACACAATACACACATGCACATGCACATGCACACACACAAACACCCCAAATTTATTGTCTGGACGTAGAAGCTCACTATCCAATTAACACTTTTCTCCCCCTACAAGCTGAAACTAGCAGAAATTTATGGCACTGCATTGTGCTGCTGCTTCTCCATGGAGGGAGCTGAGAGCATTTCTCTTCAGTACAGAGCAATCCCTACAGGTGTCAGCTGAGAGCCACCAAGCTAGGGGATCCCACTTCAAGTTCCTCCCAGAAGAAATTGATGACTGGTTCTCTCTCTTTCAACACACACACACACACACACACACACACACACACACACACACACTGTGCGGGGGCACGCACATACACACTGCCCACTAGCAAAAGGAAATAAAAATCTCAGTTACTTATATTATGGCTGATATATTCCACACCATCAGCAATCACCAGTCATATCATGTCTACTCCTTGTCAAACCCTAAGAAAGGAGCTCTTCAAATCATCTGAAATAGCATATTATTCAGTATACTTTCATATTTTAAGTGGACTCAGGAATCTGCTAAATTTTCAGTCATTTGCAAAATAAATCTGGAATGTTTTGATCAAGAGTAGTGCTTTGAACCCATTCTCAAGCTCATGTGTTAGAAAACCTTTTTTTTTTTTTTTTTTTTTTTTGCTTGTGTGTATAACTGTTGGAGCCAGTTATTATATTAATGTTACATCGATCACATAACCTTTTTTATTCTGTTCCTGCAGCCCTCCCCCTCTAATGCACACCTTGACAATTTTAAGGGATGGTGGAAGAGAGAAAAATCCTAGAGGAATAAATATGTACACACACACACACACACACACGCACACACACACATTCTTACCACATGGAGGTTAACTGGTTTTCCCAGTTCTTAGAGGAAGCTCATTGTATGTGAGAGAGTATCTGTATTTACATGGAGAAAGCGGATTCTCTCTAGGTGCTGGAAAGACCTGGTGAGTTCACAAATTAGGGGATGAAATAAAGGGATCTGAAAAACAACCTTACTGCAGCCAAAAGAAGAAGCGCTCTAATTCAAAAGCAGACTAACAGCATCATTAATCTTTTCTTTCATTTCTAGAATCAAATTCATCCCAAGTCACTGGGAGGATCAATACAGTATGCTCATCGGCTGCAATTGCATATTTTAATGTTTCTGGCATCACACACATACACACACACCCCTATACCTTTCCATGCACCCTTCTATATATACATATATATCCTCATTTAGAACATGAAATCTCTGAGAGAAATTTTGGAAGTGCTTATTACTTCACCCTTGGCTTTTGCAAAGTCCCTCAATACCAATGCACACCCCAAATTCTCTCCGGCTTTCCCGCCCAGTCTCTAAGCTCCATCTCTAATACCAGGGCAGTTTCTTGGAGCTCGGAGTCTACTGCACAAATTAAGGCTAGGCATAGTGTGGGGCTGCTGAGGTAGGGAAAGAAATATATAGATAGATATTTTATTGCTTTGATATCTAACCCTTCTCTTCTCTTCTTTCTTTTGCTAATAAATCACTGCATTCAGCCTTTAAGTTACTACCCCAGTTCCACCATCTCATCTTCTTGCCATCTATTTAAAAGGCTTCTTGCAAAACAACCAAGATCTACACTCCTCCACCCTCCCACCACCCATCTTTCCCTGTGTATTTGTGGCAGATCCTGGCTCAGTTACAATGGGGAAAGATATCCTTCTTCAGCTTGCCTCGCCCCATCCCCTCCCCCCAACCCAAATTGAGCTTCTTTACCTGCCCGGTTATTCCCCTTAGCTCGAGCCAGAGCCTGAAGCATGCATCGGTCAAAGCGAATTTCCTGAGGTCTATGGATAAGGCGACTGCTGCTGCCTTTTCAGAGGCGTCAGGCTTGAGCGTCTATCTCCAGGAGTGCGGGAGGGGAGAACAGGCAACGGAGGGGGAGCAGGAGGAGGAGGAGGAGGAGAAGTAGGAGGAGGGGGAGGAGAGGGAAAGAGCTGGGAAGGAAAAGGCGGTGGTGGAGCCCAAGAAGGCTGGGTTACGTGACGCCGGGTGCTGTCCTTCTGAAAGAGAAGGGCGGAGCTGAGCTCTCCGCAGTACCATGGAGAGCGGCGGGCCCGTCCTTTAGCTGGGGAATGGGTAGACTCGGCCCGTGGTCGCAGCCCGTCCAGATCTGGATGATGCTGCGAAGCGAGGTGCCTCTACCTTTTCATCGTCCCCTTCCACTGGGAGCCTGATCCTGGGGGCGGGGACCTGCCGCAAGCGCTTGTAACTTGCCACCACCCTCCCTTCCCCATCAGAGGGAGAGAGAGAGAGAGAGAAAAACGAATGAACCAGAGAACCACGTAGCCTACTGAGCATGCCCAGGCCCCTGTTAGACCCATGAAAACTGTGTGGAGATTCCACTTCTCCGGGGTTTAGTAGTGATTGGGTGGGGATACCTGAGAGGGTGCCAGGAAAGGCCCCAGCAGTCAAAGGGAAGGGGCCAAGGAGTCGATGATAATGATGAGCTCTGGCTTTACTTGTGCACCTTGGTCTCCGGCTTGGAACCCTTGAAAAGCAGCTGCAGCTTTTCGAGGAATGTAGGGGCAAGCACGACTAACACAGGCACTGGCATTCTCCTAGATCCGATGTCTCTGCCCACCCCTTACAGTGGCTCTGGCTTGAGTAATCACAACAAAGCTTCATGACCTGCCTAGGCTGTGCCAAAAAGAAGTAAAAGGAACCCAACAGGGTAAGATGCCAACTTGCAGATGAAGATCAACTGTGTCTGACAAGGTGCTTTTTTACTGCAGCCTCTCATTATTCTCCAGCCTTCCTTGCTCTCTTTTGATCATGAGCATCCTAAGCTGAACCAAGTTTTCTACCTGTTTAACTCTTCACTCCTTCTCCTCCTTCCTTTTGCTGCTGGTAAAACCTGGAGAAAGTAAAACTCGATGTGAGGCTCTAACCATACAACTGGACATGCCCAATAGGCATTGCTGAGTTTGGTGAGAAAGAGGTTAACTCTAAGGGAGCTTACAGATTAGGTGGCAGAGGAGTCCAGTGTCTGTGACTTTAAATTATGGTTTGAACCCTATGGGCATTTAAATTCCTATTCCTGTATATTCCTAACCTGGGTTAATTTTGGAGCAGAAACAGACATTTTTATTGCAACGCCACAAACCTAATAGTCTGAAACTCAAATGGTATAAAGCAAGACTATTTTTGGCCTCCAGCTCCTATAGAGTAAGAATCTAAGAATGAGATAAATTCAGGAGTACAAAATTAATATACATTCCAATTGCAATATTTATGATCTTCCAGAAAACTAAAACTCATTCCTAAGATATGCCGATTTATACTTTCACTACTTTTGTAAAAGGGTCTCAATAACCTGAAGGCAGGTACCACAGGCTTAAATATGTTTATTGCCCTTAGAGGGGCAGTTTTGTCAAGTGGTTACATGTTTGGGAAATAGATTGTCTGAGCTTCAATTCCATATCTGCCATTTATTAATTGTAACCTCAGCAAGATACTTAACTTTATGATGCATCAGTAACCTCATCTGCCAAGTGGATATAATAGCTCCCTCTTCATGTATTTGATGTTGTGAAGATGAAATGAATAAACATAAAATATTTGGAATTGTGGATAGATAAAATATTGGCTATATTTATTAACTACAAGCCCACTCCATGTTCTCTTTGACTCAATGGAAGGAATTTCTCTGAAACCCAGATTCCTTGATTATAAAATAGAGGTACTAGTCATTGTCAGCTTATTTCATAAGATTGCTCTGGGAATGTAATGAAATAGTAGCTGTTAACATGATTTTTAAAACAATAATTTTAAATAATATAAAACTAAGACAAAAAATGACTAAATTATTCAGTCATTCCATTAACTTGAAACAAAAAATAATCTACTTAATTCAGGGCCTTTTTTAGTTTTCCCACCATTAGGTTTTAGAACAAACAGCACAGAAGGTGCACCTAGATGTGTTTAGCTTATACCAAAAGTAAGTGGAATGGACAGCCTACTTTCAAAAATCAAATCTCAACTGGTTCCATGATGCTCTTAACATCTGTTGGGAACATGCATCAGTAAACATTATGGTAGTTGTAGAGGCACTCTTAAGAGTCAAAGCAGTGCCATTTACCTGGATTAGTAAAAACTCATCATTTACCACCAGTGCATATGATCAGAACAATTTCCTAAGTTATTTCACTTTGTCTTTGTGAAGTTTTATTTTATCTTCAGTTGGACTACACATTGTTTCCACTGAGTCAAGCTTTTCTTTGATATGTCTTCTGTGGTGTCTCAATTAAAAAGTTAACATTCTTATGTTTCATGTGTAAATTTTAAGATTAAAAAGTCTGTGTTCCCACATCCCTTCACCACAGCCTCCCTGCCATACACACACACAAACTATATAAACTGAAGGAACAGACTATGTGTTGTAGTAATCCCCTTTGCAGTCATCGGGTTTAATGTACTTGCTATATGTAGTCCAAAGAAAAGGACAGCTACAGGATCTGTTTTTAAAAGTAAATATGCAGAGGGAAAACTATCAGTATGTTGCTTAGAATGGAAATACCACAACATAATTTAATGATAAAAGTTGTTAATTTATTTTAAAGTATGAGTTTTTCTGTTGTTTCTACATAAATTACTGCAACTCTCTGAGTGCAAGTTTCTTTATCAGTAAAGATAAGGGCATCGCCCCTTGTAAGACTTGGTGAAGATAACGTTGGTTGAATATACATTTTGTGCCTTCTCCTCGCCTAACAGTGCTTTAAGTGCTTTGCTTACATTAACTTATTTTAGCCTCACAGCAACTCTAAGAGGTAGGTCCTAGGATTTCACTCATTTTACCAATGAGAAAAGTGAAGCATGGAAAGATTAGCCCAAATAGTCAAAGTCTAGTAAGCAACAGTGTGAGGAAAAATCTGAACTCAATTCTGTAATCTTAACCACCTTGCTACACTACCTTTCAATGAATCATCAGATATACGTAGCACAGTGCTTGGCAGAATGTAGATGCCCATAATTGTTCATTCCTTTTCCTTTCTAAGACTTTCAAGAAGAATCTATGAAACTAAACAGT